>CM074734.1:34812006-35239376 GCA_037367245.1 Phrynocephalus guinanensis | reverse complement strand
AAGAAATTGGATTGGGGTCAGATTTTAAGAACAAAATGGGCCTATGGTATATGAATTAAGAATTTTCCCATTGCTTATCTCCCCATCACCCTGCCCATCTCCCTTTTTGAATGTTGATAGGTAAAGGGATTTGAGGGAAAAGGCTGTAGTGCAATAATCCTCAATGGTAAGAGGAAATATCTAGTGTACATCCAAGCACAATCTTTGTTCTTAGAAATTGTCAAAATTGTGCTCTCCTTTGCACAGGACTGGGGACATCTCAGTCTGCTGTGTAACTTGAGTGTGCCATGTTCATTTATTTTCTCATGATGGAAAATACTGGGCAAACTCTCAGTGTAACTCATGTGTCAAGAAGACAAGACAAGGCTGGGCCCTCAGGCTGTTCCCAGTCTAAAAATGTATGATATAAAAGGAAAATGAGATGGAGTGGTGGAAAAAAGAAAGGAGGAGATCCTGGTTCAAATCCAGGCTCTCCATCCTGGAGGAATGGCTGTTGACATCTGTGAGGAGAAAAAGTTGGATTGAATTTGACTTTTCAGCAGAGCTAATGGTCACCTTTACTTGGCAGAAGGGCTGTTTGATCATAGAGGGGGGAGGCAAAGCCCTTAAACCTTTTTAACTCCCTGTGCTTTTCCAGTGCCATGCCTGGGAGGGAGAAAAATACCCCTTTTCATATGTGAAGATGCTGGATGTGACCATGGGTGTGTGTAACATGTACCCTCTGATTGACAACATGATTTACCACAATCACCAGCTCAGTAAGGTGTGACCGGCACCAGTAAAATAGGCATATGAATTTGTCTTCACATATGATGGTCTTCATGTGTGTTTCTGTTTTTTTCACTGGAGCACTGGTCACCAAGAGAACTTGATGTTAGCCCTGGCAATGAGATGGGGTATTCCAATCACCTGAGGGCATCAGGCCAGACAGCAGCTCAGGAGAAAAACAGAAGGCAGCTGAGGAGAAAAATCTTGATGATGGTGACTCTTGTCCTACCTTCCGCCCTGCCTATCACCAGTTGGGTGACGTGGTGTAATGGCATCGCCAGGGCTGCCCAAATTCTTTAGTGTTACCTTAAAAAAGCTCACATTTAAAAGATCTAGCATGTTGGTTCAAATCTGAAGTCATTCTGAATATGACTAGCATTATATATTATGTACCCCTTCTGGTTTTACCTTCAATGGAATTGCAATTAGTCATCAAGATGAATTATCTTCCCCCTGCTCTCTTGTGTTATCTTTTAAATCTTTATAGAAAGGAGAGTATGGATAACAGAAAAGGGGACAAAACAGAAGGTGAACAAAAGAAATCCAAGGATTCTAAGGTACTTTATTTCTATTCACATCTTTTTGTTATTTTGTTCAGTAATCCACTTATGGAAAACTTGAATATCTAATGGTGAATCATCCCCATCCATAAGTGTAGTAGTGGGCTGGGGGTGTTAAAATGCTCTTTTCATATGAAAAATGTCTTTTCACATTGTCACTGAAGTAATAGATGTTGGATAAAAAACATGTTCATACAGTTTGATTTAGTACAAGTTAAACCCTTCCTCGTGACTCTTCATAGCTAGAAATTTTCGTAATTCGAAATCCAATAGAGCGCAATGCATTGTGGGAATGGAAGCCCTCCACTAAAATTTTGTATCTCGAGGCATCCCATAGGAAATTATTTCATATTTCGAGGTTTTCATGGAAGACTTCAATTGCTAGGGTGCATTGTGCCCCAGACAGGTTTTCCTTCATATTTTGAATTTTTTGCAAGTAAGGGCATTCGTAATTCAAAGCACCACTGCATTTTAAATGAAGATTTATAATTTGAATTAATGGGTAATGGCATCAGAGTAATTTTCTCTGATACCTCTAGTCATTATCTTCAGCTTTGTACACTGGCCAAAATCCTGTTGCACACTAGAATAGAGTCCTTTAAACAATAGTGATATGGTGAACCAACTTCTCCATAGGTCTCATTCATTCAAATAGGCTTACTCTAATGGTGAAAAGTAAATTGCTGTAGGAGGCACTCCAAATGTAAGCACCATGTTAATGTCTTAGATATTTACAATTAAGCAACAGGATTCAACTCCAAATGTAAGCACCATGTTAATGTTTGAACTATTCAACTTTGATAAAATTGAGCATTGTGCATTCTAAAGGATCAAAAGGAAATGGGTGGGAAGTTTTTCACTTTACAATCAATTTATCATTAAAGATGCTTCCCTTCTGAATTGCATTATTCGCTATTACGATAGGTTACGATAAATGACTACGGAGAAGGAGACGATGAAGACAAAGATCCCTACCCACCTTGTGATGTTCCAGGTAGTATTTCACATGTACATTGCAGGAGGAAATGACTCCAACTCTACAAAGAGCGTTTTCGGGGGGGCGTGCAGCAGGAGGAGGACTCAGCGTCTACCGCTCAGACGCTTTAGATCTAAGCTTACATTCCCCTTTTAGGGTAGTGGGCCTCTACCTGGGTTACACACGCGCATACACACACGTAGTAGCAAAAAAGCAAAGGTTGGCGAAAATAAGCATGGCAAAAATCTACCTGGATTACCTAATCAAGTTAATATTTTGAGGAGACCTCCAGGATCACAAGATCCTGTGCAAGCTTTCTGAGTTCTCCGGAATTCTTTATAACGCAGTGTGGTAAACAAAGCAGAAACTACGGGGGACTCAGGTGTTGGGTGGTGGTGAATAAGCCATGGCATCCAGCTAGTTACCAGATGTTGGGAAGAAGGTCATGGCTACATCCCCTGCAGGGAGATTATCACTTGTACAACAGGGTTGTTGTCCCCCTTTGTTTCTTCGAGGCATTTGTGTTTTCAGGCATCTCACCTTCTTGGGATGGGATTCTGCTGCAATTTGTGAGCCAAACTGGTGCTTCCCCACCCCCTTCCCAGATGGCCACCCAGATTTGGCAAGGATGGTGGTGGCTTTCTGATAGAAGGGCTGCTACGTGTCCTCCCTCACTGTCGCAGCCCTTGTGCTGCAGAGCGAGTGGAGTGTCTCACAAAATTCTGTAACAGCTGTAACAGAAGTTACAGAGGCTGTTTCCCCCTTCAAATTAAGGGGATGTTTATAGCCATTTTGAACCTTTCAAACTGTTGCAGAGTTGTGACAGCGAAGTCATCGGCTGATTCAATAGGGAGGGCTGTGGGGAGTCTTCTGAAAAAGGAATTTAAAGGCTGCCTGTGGCCCATGTTTAAATAAAGGAGACACGAGGGCTGCAGAGCCATTGGCCAATGCTCCATCATCTGAGGGAAATGTATTTATTTCTATCCCGACAATGGTGCGGAGAAACCTGGATTTGTGCTTACAGAGGAAGACCCTGACCCACAATAATAGTGACACAGAGAAATGTGGCCCGTTGTGCACAGAAATGGGGGGGGGATAACTTTGGTTGTGAACCAAAAGCTATAGAAAATTCATTGTTTTTCAGCATGGAGCTAGAAATTTGTTAACAAATACAAGCAATCATTTGTGTTGCTGCTTTGAAAATCTCTTCCTGAATCCCTATGGAATATGATGTTCTTGCAGGGATTGTGTGTGTGTGTGTGTGTGTGTGTGTGTGTGTGTGTGTGTGTGTGTGTGTGTGTGTGTGTTTGCAAGGCATTAACTGTTTCAACAGGCCTTTCAGACGTTGAATTTTGTTTTGTTTTCTGTTTAGTCCATGTTTTCATCACTTGTATCAAATATTGTTGCTATTTTAGATTGCTACGCGTTTTAAGTTTTGTTTATGATTTATGCTCTTCTGAGTGTTCCCAAACAGAAGAATGGAATAGAAAATAAATAACTAGGACTTTTTAAAAATGATCTTTGTTCTTAGATAATTGATCTCTTTTAAGAATAAAATGTCCATGCTATTAAAAAAGTTGCATTTTACTTCCATTTAAAGTGGGAGAAGAGGAAGAGGAGGAGGATGAAGAAGAACCAGAAGTGCCGGCTGGCCCTCGGCCTCGAAGAATATCTGAACTTAATATAAAGGAGAAGATGACACCGATTCCTGAAGGAAGCTCCTTCTTTATTTTCAGCAATACGAATCCGTAAATAATCTTTTAAAATATACAGTATATTGCAGTGGTTCCCAACTTTCCTAATGCCGCGACCCTATAATACAGTTCCTCATGTTGTGGTGCCCCTTTGCCCTGCTTGGAAGAGGCCACAAGCCCCCTTTGGCAGGCCATTGCCGCAGGTGCCATAGAGAATGTCCCTCTACAGGCACCCTCAGCAATCGCAGCCTCTGGTGCCATTGACTGACATCTCCTCCAGCCTATCAAGCTGTAACTCATTCTTTCCCCCCTTCCCCCCCTCCTCCAGACCCAAGCCGTTTGTGCCTTTTTCTTCACTGGCTCATGGCAACCCCTGTGAAATGGTCGTTTGATCCCCAAACCCCCAGGTTGGGAGCCACTTGAGATTTTCTGGGCTGCTTATGGTAATAAATAGTAAAACTACATTGAGGCTTCCCATAAATAGCAAACTTTCTCTGGACTTTAAGCTAGACCAGAACTGAAGTTGTAACTATATAAAACAATTTCTCTTGGCAATAATTCCTTTGCTGATCAAACTGATCCTGGTGGATTAAGAAAGGATTTGTATTTGTATGCTTGCTATATGAGGATGGTATTCACAGTCTGAAGGCCATTGTTATTTAATATTTCCAAAGTTTAATAAGTGTCATTCTGTAGCATCTTCATATATCCTATATAATAATGTGTAGGCTTGCGTTTTCTCTAAGCTTTCTTGCAATTTAGATTTGTATTTTTATGAGTTGGCCCATTGTAATGAAGCTTTTAACTCTTCTGATTTTATTCCTCAGGATCCGAGTGGGCTGCCACCGGCTCATCAACCATCACATATTTACCAACCTCATTCTTGTCTTCATCATGCTTAGCAGTGCTTCCCTTGCAGCTGAAGACCCTATCCGCAGCCATTCCTTTCGAAACAATGTAAGGAGAAACAGACTGCTCAAAAGAATCTGCATGCTGGGTCTTCTTTAAATGTGCCCTTCAGACTGGGAATTAATCATTTGTTGGGTGAAGGAGTAGCATAGCATCTGTGCGTGGATATTTGTTTAAAGTTCAACAGGATATTAGAGCCAATTAGTAGGGCTACCATACCAAACAATTATTCCAAAGATGATTGAAGGATTCCTTGTGGTTCACAGTTACTTTTCTCATCGGAAGGTCTGGGGATTTGTTTCCTTGAAGTGCATTTTGGTGGCTTCAAAAAGGAAGTTACAAGGATGAAAAGACTTCATGTGATTACTAGTCGTTATTTCCATTATTAGTCACCTGCAGTACAAGGGAGCATACCTTTTGAATACTAGTTGGTAGGGTAGAAGCATATGTGTTCTAGGAGTTTCTAGCCTACTCATGTCCTGCCGTGCCTTTCTGTGGGATGACAGGGGTGGACTAAATAGCTCTATGCCAGGTGATTTGGCTCCTTGTCCTTGGTGAAATCACAGATGTAGTTAGTACTAATAATATTTTGGATATACAATGGACCCTTGTATAACAAACAGTTTGTATAACATAAAATTTGTACAACATAAAAATTCTGGAGATAGGGGAAATTTGCTTAACAGAATCACCTATGGGGCAAATCTGTACAACATAAAATGGGATAACTCTGTTTTCAATGCATTCCTATGGCAAATTTGTATAAAGGAAAATTTGGTTAACATAATTTCATTTGGAACAAATTAATTCCTTTATACAAGGTACCACTGTAGTGCCAGACATTCCCCTTTCACCTAAAAACCCACCACCATATGAGGTATTTTCATGTTAAAAGTCATATGTGTGAAAGACCAAATATGTGAGCAAAATTAGAAGCAATTAAAACATTCGGAGGGACTTTTATTTATTTATTTATTTATTTATTTATTTATTTATTTATTTATTTATATTTTAAAACTTATATACCGCGCCGTCTTCCCGAAGGAACTCCGGGCGGTTCACATCAGAGCAAAACAAGAAACAATTAAATACAACAGAACAGATACTAAAATCAATTCAAAACACTTCGTGACCCTATGTCTGCTGGAGTTGTATGTTTTACACACACACACACACACACACACACACACACACACACACACACAGAGAGAGAGAGAGAGAGAGAGAGAGAGAGAGAGTTGTTTCGTTACTTGGACCCTATGTCCATGGAGTTTTTCTTGGCAGGAATACTGGAGTGGCTTGCCAGTTCCTACTCCAGGCATCTGCAGCTGCTGGTGTTCCCTGGTGGTCTCCCATCCAAGTACTAGCCAGGCCCGACCCTGCTTAGCTTCTGAAATCAGGCGAGATCAGATGTGCTTACAGCATCTAAGCAGCTCTTTCACACACAGTATTGCTATGCTTTATTCCACTCATTTGTCTGGAATGCCTGTCATCCCAGTCCAGCATGCTCAGGAGCATGCTAGGGCACCATGTTTCTGAGGCTGAGTGAGGAACTGTGCTTGTGGTGCCCGAGAAGTGGTTGTTTGGACAGAGTGCTGTTGACCCATTGGGGATGGAAATCTAAATCCATTCTTTCAGTTCTCTCTTTATGGAGTGGAGGTAAAAGAGATGTGAGTAGTTTTTCCTCATGTTTCCAGAGAGGTGAGTGGCACACTTAGAGCTGATAAGATGTTGGGCATCTTGATGGATATGATCCTCTCAACTGAGGCTGGTTATAGAGGGGTTACGTAAGTGTCAAAGGCATCTGCTATCCTAAGATAGAGTCAAATAGCTGAAGTGAATCTTCTTGAGTTTATGAGCAACCATGTATAGTGCATAGATACTATGACCACGGAACAGTTCATGAAGAAAAGAGGAGTGTTATGCATTGTTTCAGTTAGTATACTTAGAAGTAGTTCTTTTACTGTATGTAGCATAAACTGTTCAAAGGTCTACCACTTGGGAGTTCAATTCCCCTTATGTACCTCCTTGACCAGGCCTGGAGTTGATGATCCACAGGGTTGCTTCCAGCTCTGCAGTTCTGTGATCACGAGGAAAATGGTAAAAATATTTATATAAGAGAAGAATCATGCTCGCATTCTCTGGACCCACATCATTTTAACACCCACCCACCCACCCCCACCATCCATTTTTTTTAAAAAAAAAATACAATTAAAAGTGGCTGTCTTAAACTGGAAGCCACCTTCAGTTTTGCTTGGATGGTTTAGTGTGCCCCACAGAGGGTCTTGGAGTGAGAAATATGGCCTCCAGAGCCCTTCGAGGGCAGCTCTGTGAATGATGTAAAAAGAATTTGTTGATAATTTTTCCAAAAGATCTGCACATGATGCTGGCCAGAATTAGGACAACAAACTATTCCCACCTGAAAGATAAAAATTATCCAAATAAAATGGATTAACTATTTCACTAACAAGATTAGGTGATATTCTGAGTGCCCCTTGCAGAATAATGTGGTGTGGAAAAACTATTGGTTTAAATATCTGTGAAGAGTCTCAGTCATCCAAGTGAGGTAACCTGAAAGTCAAGTCATGGCAACTGGACTTCTTTTCTTGAGAGATCGAAACATTTCGCTTACTCATGAAGCTTCTTGGGTGAGTAGCGAAACGTTTCGATTGCTCAAGAAAAGAAGTCCAGTTGCCATGACTCAACTTCCAGATATTGGTTTAAATCCATATTTTGAAACAAATGGCAAATTTAGAGGAAGGATAAGACAAATTTATGAACTAGCAGTAAAAAAATTCTCAGTGGAAGAGTTGCAGTTACAAACGTTGGACATGGCTTTTCCTAAATTCATGCGCATTTTTCTAAGGACACATTTCTGTACTTAGAACATCTAAGCTCTGGGCCTCAACTAAGAAACTACCTGACATGTTTTCCATCTTGCCCAGGACTTTACATCTAGGAAATAACTCCTGGCAACTCCATCCTTTGCCATGTTTTAACCTGTTGGTGCAGTTCTGAGGAAGAGGGTTTTGCCCTCTAAATATTAGCAACGATTTGTTATTTTTCTAGTAGCCTAAAGGTATCACATGTTCTACTTTTGTATTTCTGTGTATGTGAATGAAGTTAAATGCAGATGCAGCATTGATAGACGAATTTCTTACTGTGGCAAATATTATGCCTTGCAGATACTTGGTTACTTTGACTATGCTTTCACAGCCATCTTTACTGTTGAAATCCTGTTGAAGGTAATTCACTGTTAATTGATCCCTCTTAACTCAAATACAGCTTTAGCAATAATGTTTGTAACTTTTTGTTTACCTTCCAGATCCTAGGGTATGCAGATTATGTCTTCACTAGTATGTTTACATTTGAGATCATTTTGAAGGTAACAGGTTTATCACAGAGTTTGCTTAAAAGGATTTTTTTTCTGTGTGTCACCTACCAAGAAAAGGCACTTTTCCGCCTTTTCTCTCAACAATCAAATCTGAACCGTTTTTTGAAACCAAAGGATATTTTTGTTCATGGCTTTTCTTCCTTTTTTCAACCTTTGGGTGCATGTAGAAGCTACTTTTTTACCATCACATCAATCTAACAGCTCATTTTCTCCCTTTCCCCCCTACTTCCGGTTTCTCAGAAGAAAGAAAAGATATTTCACTACGCATGAGCTTTCCTCCTCCCTTTTCTGACATTTTGAAGCGAAAGATCTTACATCTTTTAAAGGAGGAGCATGTAATCTCTCATTTCTCTTTATAAACTATACATTCATAGAGCTGAAATAGTAGACCACTATTTTCTTGCAAAAGGACTTGCAAGGTCCTCTGCCCTTATAAAGACATACTGAGATACTTTATCTTGGCTATACATTTAAAAACAGGAAGAGGCATAAACATCGCTCGTTTAAATGTATTGCCCACGCATGAGTTCAGAAAAAGCATTTTAATGTATAGTCTGTGTACTGATTACAAGGGATGTCCAACAGGGGTACTCAGCATTCTGATCCATGCACTAGCTTGGCGTACCAGTCCTGTAAATATTTTTGAGTTACAATTGATGCTGAAGTTGAACCAGTGAACCATTGGGAAATGGGCAGGAGCAGATAAAGCATGTCAACAACACACATTTTGATTCCTTCAACCGCAGCAGCATCTCCTATAGTTACAGTCATTTACTGAATATCCCTGACATGTAACGCTTTACCTACTGGCATTATAAGAATCAGTACATAAACTTTGCATTTCCAGTTGGGGATTAAACAAATCAAATCTGTTTCCTAATTTACTGTGCTTTTTCTACAGTGTAACTTAATTAACACTATATAATATCACCAGCTGGGCTGTTTACAAGATATGCTTGGTTATTATTTTTACCTACTCTTACTTACAGACAATTTTTTCAGTGGTCATGTTCAGACATTGTAAAACTAGATATTGATGAGTAGAGAAAAATGACCTTGCATGAATATTCTACATTCATAAAGCATTCTGAAAATGAAGAGCTCTTCAGCTTTTCTGAATACATTATATTTTTAATTTATAGCAGTGGGGAGTTCTAGATTATGCATACAATTTGAGAAAAGCTTCAATTCACCTTGATCTAATTTTGCTTTTGACATGTTTCGCCAGACCAGTAAAGGACTGTTCTGTGGGGGGCGGGGGGCAGGGAGTTCAAAATAATGGGAAATCCTGATTGCAGAAGAGAGCATGGGACAACCCAGCTTTTTCCCATTCCAGTGGATTTGACCTTGTGCAGTAGTCCCTTCAGATAGGCTGTTTCTTAACATGGGAATAAATTGCAAAGTATAGAATCTTCCCTTTTACATGCAAGAAAGTAATGATGCTAAACCATGCTTTTGTCTGAAAAGAGTGGTGTTGTTTTTAATTTTGTTTGGGATTTCCAAAGACTGTGTTGTTGTTTTATATGCATATTTGCTGATTTGGGGGGTATCTGCAGATACTAAAGCACCCTTATGTTGCATCAATCAGGTTTTTAAAAAAAACCTATACATTGTACTTTAATGGCTTCAACAAACCAGATTCAATCCCTACAGACATCTTGTAAACAGCCTATATGTTAATCAGGCAGAAGAGAAACAAAAATTAAACTGTGACCATTCTGTTTTTAGCTGACAGTGTTTGGAGCGTTTCTTCATAAAGGGTCTTTCTGCCGGAATTACTTTAACCTGCTGGACTTGTTGGTAGTAGGTGTTTCCCTTGTGTCATTTGGCATACAGTGAGTACTGGGGTGAGAATCTTGCTTCCCACCCCATCCTTTTCCTTTTCCTCCTGGTTATAATTGTCTGTCTTATGCACATAAACAGTACTCGTGAGCCAGCTAGAACCATTGTTTTCTACAATGTGAAGTACAGTAGGACCCTGGGGATTGGATTGGTTCCAGGCCTTCCTGTGGATAACAAAAACTTGGATAAGAGAGAATGCCAAAAATCCACCCACCCACAACTGCTGTTTCTGACAGTAGTTTGCTTTATGGCTGCTGTTTTGTAACAGTAGCTTGCTTTACGGCTGCTGTTTTATGACAGTAGCTTGCTTTATATCTGCGCATAGCTGTCAAGTTTACCGTTTTGGCCGGGAAACTCACGGTCTTTTCAACCTTTTCCCGCCCACTTCATGTATCATTTATTTCCCTGGAAATATCCCAGGACAGGCTTGCTCGCTCTCTGACTTCTCTCCCCCCCCCCCCCCGTCCAACTTTGGTGGTTCAACGTGCAGGAGGAGGAGGAGGGGGGAGAGAGAGAAAGGGTTAACTCTCCCCAGCACGTCACATCACCCTCATCACTTTCTTGCGTGCGTGCGTGTGGGTAGGCCTGCTCACATTCCATCCCCACTTCCCGGCCTGTGCTGGAGAAAACTTGACACCTATGCAGCTGCTGATTGTGATAGTAGGCGACTGCTGAATTATTTATTTAATTTTTCCTCTGCCAACCGTGGATAACTGAATTAGTGGTTAATGAATCAGTGGACACGGGGGTACTACTGTATGCTCATTTTAGTCTTAAATAGACAAAATCCCAAGTTGTTCAAACACATTCCAAGCATTTGTTATGGTATTCCTGTTATACAGTATATGTTCTGTTTTACTGTGTTTACTCAACTGTATTGAATGTGCTTTAATACATATTGTTTTAGTGATATTTGCTCATTTGTCTGTTTTAATAATTAATGTTTAATTATAAAAACATAAGGACATAAGAAGAGCCATGCTGGATCAGACCAAGGGCCCATCTAGTCCAGCTTCCTGTATCTCACAGTGGCCCCACCAGATGCATCTTGGAGTGCATGAAACTAGATATCTGTCTCTTGATACCACTCCCCTGCATCTGGCCCTTGAAGTACCCTGGTTTTAAGCCTGGATATTACACATCTCCATCATGGTTTGTAACCTGTGATGGACTTTTCCTCCAGGAATCTGTCCAATCCCCTTTTGAAGGCATCCAGGCCAGATGCCATCACCACATCCTGTGGCAGGAAGTTCCACAGACTAACAACGCGCTGGGTGAAAAAAAATATTTTCTTTTGTCTGTTCTTACTCTCCCAGCCCTCAATTTGAATGTATGTCCCCTAGTTCTGGTATTTTGTGAGAGGGAGAAGAGTGTCCCTCTATCCAGTTATATTTTATTTGAACCTGCTGGAGCAGTGGTTCTCAACCTGTGGATCTCAAGATGTTTTTGGACTGCAACTCCCAGAAACCCCTTCCAGCACAGTGAGTGGTGGAAGCTTTTCAGAGTTGCAGTCCAGGAACATCTGGGGACCCACAGGCTGAGAACCACATTGCTAGAGAGACAAAAATAGATAAGTCCACAGGAAATGGTTCCTACCACTTTTTCAAAGATGCTCTTTCAACAGGGAAAGCATCAATATCTATCTATCTATCTATCTATCTATCTATCTATCTATCTATCTATCTATCTATCTATCTATCTATCTATCTATCATCATCATCATCATCATCTTGGGATGATGATGATGCAGGTTCTCTCTTGAGTCTATTTAAATGTACTGTAGCTTGTTCAGAATAAATTTTAAGAAGAGCTACACAGATGTCCCTTGCTAAAGAGTTACCTACCTTCAGAGCCCTGTTCTATCAAAAAAGAGGAAGAGGAGGAGGGATCCAAATATATTTTACATAGAGGATTTACTATTAGCTAAAAGTAAATGAAATTATTTCAAATCTCAATAGGGGGTTGTGCATGAATACTACCTAAATTTGATTATAATACTTTAATAAAATTATGTCTTAACAAGCTAATGCTTTCTGTGTTTTTTCCCATCTAGATCAAGCGCTATCTCAGTTGTGAAGATTTTGAGAGTTTTAAGAGTCTTAAGGCCCTTAAGAGCAATTAACAGAGCGAAAGGACTTAAGGTGTTTATCTGAATTTTCTTTGCAAGAGATGCACTGTGATTGCATACTACTACTACTACTACTACTACTACTACTACTACTACTACTACTACTACTACTACTACTACAGTAACCCCCTGCCATTTCCCCACCCCAGCACCAATCATTTGGAGCACATCACTGCCACTTCCCAGGCTGCTGGAAGACTTTTTAGAAAGCCTTCCAACAGCAGGCGCCATTCCTCCCCCATCCAGCACCAATTGGCTCAATGCATTTCAATGGATAAATTTTTCCCCATTGGAATGCATTGAGCCAATGCATTCCAATAGGGAAAAAATTCTCCATTGAAATGCATTGAGCCAATGCATTTCAATGGAGACAGTCCGGGACGCCGCTCCCCGCCCCCTCTAGAGAAGATCCCCCAACGCCACCAGCATGCGATGCTGCGAGATGTCTCGGGGCAGCAGGAGCAGGCAGCAGCAGGAGGTCAGATCCCCCAACGCCGCTGGCGCACACTGCTCCAAAAAGTCTCAGGGCAGTGCGAGCGAGTGGCGGCGGGAGATCGCCCCCCGCCCCCTAGGCAGGCCCCACCCAACCTGCATCTGCATATTGCAGATTTTCAGTCATGTTGGGTGGGTCCCTAACCCCTGCGATAGGCGGGGGTTACTCTACTACTACTACTACTACTACTACTACTACTACTACTACTACTACTACTACTACTACTACTAATAATAATAATAATAATAATAATAATAATAATAATAATAATAATAATAATAATTTTAAGAAGAAGTAGATGACCCATTTGGGGTCCAGTTTTTATACTGTATTCATTATAAGTGCTTTGCAGCATAATTTTGAAATTTATTTCTCTTCCTGATGTTTTTTGGTACTGTTTCCTGCCTTTTCCTAAATGCTACCGAGGCTTCTTTTTTGCAACCACCATGCATCATCGTGCTGGATTTCTGGGTCCTCTCTACCATAGATATTTCTTCTTGTGGGTCCCAGTAATATGCTGCTTCTCCATCCAGTGGTGTAGTCTGGGTTGCCTGAATCCAAGGCATGGCAAACCCCTTTCCTACTCCTGTTGCCATGTTGCCTTGCAGGCCTGCAAAGAGCAGGCTGATCCTCCCCCTTCATGACCCTGATCCCCTCCATGTCCCACCCCCCACCCCCCACATGCACACATCCTCCACATCCCCCCACTACCTGTTCCCGCTGCCATGCTGCCTTCCAGGCTTGCACAGACAGTGAGCCTGGGATTGAAGCCGAGCAGGTCTGATATTTCCAAAGCAGCCTGCTGTCCCATGGCATGTGCTGTCTAATTTTCTGGCTGGTACATGCCTGGGTGAATGCAGCACGCCAGCTCTGGGAACCGAAGTTGTGCCTACTGACCTTGAAGATGATGGTGGTGGGCACCAACAGGGAGGAGAGGGTGGGGGCAGGCCCATAGTGGAGAACACAACAAATGGGCCAGATCATGTCTCTCCACCAGTGGTGGATGCGATGGCTTCCTAGCAGCATCTTGGACTCCTTTGTGTCCCTAAAAATATGTCCCCATGGCAACCACCCATGTATCCCTACCCAATACTCCACTGTCCATCCACAGTAAACCTAGACCCTTATTCCAGGATACTTTTTCATTTTCTTTTATACTATTGGTTTGCTTTAAAGTTTACACTGCTCAGAGCAGACTTTGTGCTAGATGAAGCAGTAAATGAATGAATGAATGAATGAATGAATGAATTCATTTTGATTTCTTATTTTATTTAATTTTGTCTCTGTTGTTGCAGAGCAATAGTAACATGCACACTGAACAGTTCAAGGAAGGGAGGTAACAGCAACAGCTTTGATTATTTAATTTCCTGGGGAGTAGAAACAAAGCATGCTGATTATATACCACCCATAGCTATTTATTTATTTATTTATTTATTTATTTATTTATTTATTTATTTATTTATTTATTTATTTATTAGACTTATATACTGCACCATCTAGCAACAAGGCCACTCTGAGCGGTGTACAGATAATTCAGCAAACAAAACAAGAACAGTGTACAATATATAAATACAGCTAATAAACAAAATGAACATAACTAAATGAACAATAAAGTCATAAAAATCACTTTAAAATGGAGGAATAACTAAAAACAAAAAGGGCCTATTAGAGAATAGCAAATCAATAAAAAAATTATTAATTTAAAATGATTAAAACATTGGTTTGCAAGTAATTATGCAGGCTATCCATTGCCCCCATCCCTAGCAAGCTGTGTACTCATCAGAAGGATGGAAAGCTGACTCAACCTCAAGCTGGCGAACTCAGATTGAACCCAGTTTGCCTTCAGTACAGCATCTTAACCACTGTGCCAGGAGGCACTTCATTGAATTCAGTAAGACTTCTTTTGGATAGACATGTGCAGGATTGCACTAAGATTCTGCAAACATTGCTTACTAGCTAGACCACTGGTTCTCAACCCCTGGGTCCCCAGAGGTTCCTGGACTGCAACTCCCAGAAACCCCTTCCAGCACAGCGAGTGGCGGACCCTTCTGGGAATTGCAGTCCAGGAACCTCTGGGGACCCAAAGGTTGAGAACCACCGTGCTAGACCAACCCTACCAATGGAAATATTGCATCACCTTTCTATCAGATAGGTGATATCCTGTTTTCTATTGCAGTTTCTAAGTAGAAAATTGGCAAAACAGTACCAAATAACACTACTGTGTATCTAAAATATTTATGTAATGTACATCAAGCATGAATGAAATTGTTGTTGCAGAATGCTGATAAAACACACAAAATTGTACTAACTCTTGTTTTGTCTTCCTTTCCTCGCAGCATGTTGTACAATGTGTCTTTGTTGCTATTCGAACTATTGGTAACATAATGATCGTTACAACTCTACTGCAGTTCATGTTTGCATGTATTGGTGTACAGCTTTTTAAGGTAAGCCAAAGAAGAAGGGCACTTACTTTCCCAAGAATTTAGAAATACCTTAATCCTGGGTAAAGAACTGCCCTGGTTAACTATTCTTTGTGAGTGTTACTGAATTTCTGCAAAGATTATTTTAAAAAATCAAGACTTAGGAATAGTTTTGTGTTCTGTCTTCCACATCTGTGTTCTCTTTTACACACAGGGGAAATTCTATCGGTGCACAGATGAAGCAAAACAGAACCCAGTGGAGTGTCGGTGAGAAGATTTTGTTTTTGTCTCTGTGAATATAGACAGACACACACACACACACACACACACTAGACAAAACACCAGACGATTTCTACAATAGCTGTTTGTGTTTCCTTCTATAGAGGAATATTTATTGTTTATAAAGATGGAGATGTGGATAACCCAATGGTCAGAGAAAGAATATGGCAGAATAGCGAGTTCAACTTTGATAATGTGCTTACCGCTATGATGGCTCTTTTTACTGTATCGACGTTTGAAGGCTGGCCTGCGTAAGTACACCCTTGGTAGTCTTCCTTTGCTGGTATCGTTCCCATTAGTAAGATATGATCAAACTGTTCATAGCATAATTTTTCATGGCTTACCATATTTTGACTTGCATAGAAGCATTTTATAGAAGATACACCAAGTTGTTATTTTCTACAAAAAAAAGTGCATATGTGTGTTAAATAATAAAATGCAAGCCTGCAGTGCAAGAAACTCTTCACAATTATTTTGTCTTAACTTTAAAGTTATATTTTAATAATATTTGCATTCTCCTCCTTCCCCAAAGATCATTTAGGTCAGTTAAATTATTAAACCCAGAATTAATATATTTTAATGCATTTTTTTCAAAAACATTAGCATTTTTACTTTAATCTGATTAACAGTTTGGGCATGGAATGCAATAGCATAACTTGATAGCTGTTGCCAACTTAATGGCAAAGAAAATTCATACAGAATCCTTTAATTTAAAACATTTTCATTTATTCCCATTTCTCTTTCTTCTTAAATGCACAGGCTTCTATATAAAGCTATAGATTCAAATGGAGAGAATATAGGTCCTATCTACAATTACAGAGTGGAGATCTCTATTTTCTTTATCATCTACATCATCATTATTGCCTTCTTCATGATGAACATATTTGTTGGTTTTGTAATTGTTACATTCCAAGAGCAGGGAGAACAAGAATACAAGAACTGTGAACTGGACAAAAACCAGGTAATGAATAATGTGGTGAAATGTCATTCAGTGAATCCAATAGCTATTTTTTCAGAACACATTGCTGTTCAATAATCATAAAGATTTAGGGCACTGATTGTCTTTGTTCGTTAAGCTCAGTATGGTTGTTTTTTTTTGTTTTTTTGTTTGTTTACCACCCATCTTCCGGAGGAACTCCAGGTGGTGAACAAACATCAACAGTAGACAATTAAAATATTAATTATAATAATAACCATAACAAAGAAAAGAAAAATATATATGAATATATAGCTGGCAAGATGGTGGGGATAAAGAAAAGGGTTTAAAAAAACAACAACCAGTACATAATTTCATGAGGCTCCAATGGGGGGGGGTTTAAACTCCTCCTCCTAATTGCCTCTCTTGTCCTCACAGGATTAAAATGGCTGATGGAGCCTTCATTTCTCTTAATTAAAAGTAATTTAAAGCTCCTGTGAGGACCTCAGTTTCTTAGTTAAACCCCCCAGAATTTCAACAGGAGGGAAGATTCTTAGGGAATTCTGGGGGGGGGGGGTTGAAGTCCAAGGAAACTGAAAGTCTCATGCCAGTAAGTGGCAGGATTCATGTTATTTAACACTTAAATAATCTGGAAGTAGGAGTAAATTCATAGATAATCTCAAATTATTCACAATGAAGAGCACCCACATTCTTTGCAAAGCACTCCAAATGGGACTAATAGTAGAGAAGGGCTTTTCGTTTTAGAAGGCATTAGCTTCTGAAATGAAACGTGGGAGCCCAGCTGATGTTCAGAACCAGAGGAATGAAATCAACCAATTGCTTACCTTGCGCTGGGGTCATGTTTGGTGCAACTCCAACAAGGAAGAAGCCTCCAATGCCTCATCTTTCCTTCTCCCTGACACTGGCCAATCAGACAGAGAGGCGGGATGCTGCTGCACAGCTCCTGAATGGCCAGTGATAGGGGGAAGGAAAGATGATGTGTCGGAGGCTTCTTCTTTGTTGGAGTTTAGCCCTGTGTGACCCCAGCACAAGGTAAGGGATTGGTTGATTTCATTCCTCCGGTTCTGAACTTCATCTGGGCTCCCGTGTTTCTTTTTGGAAGCTGACCACTTCTGAAATGAAAAGCCCATCACTAATTAATAGGTTTAAAAAAGGTACAGTGCAAGTGAGATGTGCAGTCATGTACACTTGGAAAGAAACTCTAAATTAAACAGATCATCAGGAGAGGCCTTTCATGGGTGCATTTGGTGGAGACACCGATGAGGGCTTGTTCTGTGCCTGTAACTCCTTCAAAATAGAACCCAAGGCTTCAGGCAATCTTTCCCCTTAGTGACTGGTTGTCTAAGAGGGTTTTTTTTTAATGAGATTGTTCGTACATTGTTTTTAAAATAAATATTTCTGATTTCTACAATGTTTTTAAGATAAATATTTCTGATTTCATCACTGCGAGGGAGGAGTTGGGACATTCCCATGCGGTGATTGATGACATAAGTGCAAGTGATGTCTAGTATATCTTGTGCATATATCATGTGATGGTCTCTAAGAATATGCCCTACCAGTTCTGACTGCTTATCCCACATTGCTTTGTGGAATGAGTAGAGATGGGCACGAAACGAACAATTTTTCGTTTCTGTTTTCGTTTTTTCGTTTCGTTACGCAACGAAACGACAAACTAATTTTGTCTCCAAAATGAAACGAAACGAACAGAAACACCGGAAATTTTGTCGTGCGTTTCGTTTCCGTTACTGCAATACAGTGAACTGCTTTAAATGCAAAAAAAAATCACAAAAATTGAAATAAATGGTAACGAAACGGTAATGAAACGAACAAAACGAAAACAAATTTTTTTGCAAAAATTCGCGAAAACGGAACCGAATCGAAACGGACCCTCCAAACGACAAACAAAACACCATTTTTTTGATTCATGCCCATCTCTAGGAATGAGGCAGTCAGAACTAGAAGACAGGAGAAGGTATGTTTGTTGTTCAACTGAGAAAAAACGGAGCAAATATAAATTAACTTATTTTTAGGTATTGTGCTGTTTGCTTTTTTACTTGATCCCCCAAATCAGGAAATAGTTGAAGAGTTTTTTTTTTAAAATCCTTTTCTGTGCTTACCAAGAGGGTTTGGAACTATAGTCCATAAGGTAACTTTTCCAAATTCAGGTTAATTGCTAAAATACAGATTCATGGTAGGTTCTAGCCATATTCCAGAGCTATAAGCAGTCACATTGGTTGCTAAACATTACTGTTAGTCAGAACAGTTAAACCATGGCCACAGTCTATATATATGTAGCCTTCCTCTTGCATACTTGGAGTACATATTCCTGCAGAATGAAGTAGAACGCACCACATACTTAAGGTAACCCACACGTACAGTAGAGCTGCCCATTGATGAATAGTAGCTGAATTGTGAAGCTTGTTTTTGACATCCCAGCTTGGAACATGACCTCACCAATGTCTTTGATTATTATTATTATTATTATTATTATTATTATTATTATTATTATTATTATTATTATTATTATTATTATTAATTATTATTATTATTATTATTATTTGACTTTTAACAGCGTCAGTGTGTGGAATATGCTTTGAAAGCACGACCTTTGCGTAGATACATTCCAAAAAACCCTTACCAATACAAATTCTGGTATATGGTCAACTCTACCGTCTTTGAATACATCATGTTTGTCCTCATCATGTTGAACACCCTTTGCTTGGCTATGCAGGTAAGGCACTGGGCTTGTTGCCAGGGACTCATGAACAGAATCCTCAAGGAAACCATGGTACGAGCCTAAGGGCTACGTTGGTGTAGTTTAAGGATATAGAACGGATGTGGGATTTCATTATCCTTAGCGTTAAGCTCTCATTGCTTCTCATAACATGTGTGGCATCTGGTTAACATTGTGACAAGAATGGGGGTTAGGAAAGATCCTTCTTGGTGTCCATCCTCAAACACGTGGGAGGAAGGGAGGGGAGGGGAGGAGAGAGGGCAAGACGTACTGTATCTGTACCTTTTCACGTGGCAGAGCATCCTTTGTGTTCACCTCTGTTTCCTTAGAAAAAGGGCAGAAGCACAATTACAATGAAATGGACATCCAACAGCCCAGGATAATTTTTATTGCAAATCATTTTTAGTTAGTTATCTTTATTTACAGTCAAAGACCAAAAAAGACCAAATCATGCTGTGTTTTTCCTTCAGAATTTGTTATCTTTCACCTTTTTAATTACAGTACTTGTCTTTCTGAAAGTGATTACAATGGGGCACATTCAGTATGGTATTAATGATGGCATTTGTCTAATATTTTACAAAGCATCTATTAAAAGGATTATTTCAGTATAAAAATGATAAAAGGTAAAAAAAAAAAAAGAAAGAAAACTTACAGTGTTTTTAATGGCTTGCCTGCTCACTAGAAGTCTCAAAGGGATGTTCAGTAAAACTCCTTGAAAAGTTTCGTGTATTCTTTCCCTTTAGTCTCTTTCTGCAGGTGTGTTTTGCATACTTCAACAGAAAACCATTAAATCTTCCCTAGAGCAAATCTGACTCTTGCTGCTTTCATTGTAGTAAAGAGGCATGTGGCTAGCCTCAACCTTTACTGTGGACAGCGCTCCCCAGATTCCTTCTCAGCATTTTATTTCTCAAATGCAAATCCAAATTTAGAGCAAATTAGCCTCAGCTGTATTTATTCTAGGTATTATTTGATTCTCTTCCTGAGATGGTCACGAAGAGGAATTTTCTCTAGTCATTAAGATAGCTCTTAAGCATAGGTAAGAAAGAGACAGAATTATGTCTTCATGGGCCTTGAATATACAGTAGTACCTCGAGCTACAAACAACTCGAGTTATGAAAAACTTGAGTTATGAAAGGAAATCACTGGAAATGGGGATGTCGTTCGTAACTGCAGTTCCCTCTGTGACCTCCAAGCCTCCTTTTTAATGGCAGTGAGGACTAAAGGGGAAGAGGGTCTGATTTTGCTTAGAGCCTTTATAACACTGTGTCTATAATCATTAGGAGTAATAGTTTACCTCAGTGTCAACCTTACATGTACATGCCCCTGCTTTGATCTGTTTAAATTTTACAATACTGAAGAAGATGGCAGTGCACGGATCAAATAACTACTAACTTAAACAGAGCTTTCTCTATCAACTAGTATTCTTAAACTCTTTCTGGAGAAATAGCTGATTACAGACTTCACTCTTATGCAGGTACTGTATTTACAAGGGATGAAGACACCGTTCAAGGCTTAAAAAGGCTGCCTTTTTTCTTTTTCTTAAAAAAAAAAAACCACAACTTTCCATGAATACCCTTAATATTCTTCTTATCTGTTTCCTTTGCAGCACTATGGGCAATCTAAGCTTTTTAATGATGCGATGGATATTCTGAATATGGTTTTTACTGCTGTGTTTACTGTGGAAATGGTATTGAAACTCATTGCGTTTAAGCCCAAGGTAAGAAATTATGGATGATTTAGTTAGGGTGGCCTTTTTCTCTGTTGCCATAAAAACCGCTAGTTTATAGATAGAGTGATAGCCATGTTTAAACAAGAGCCTATGGGCTTTCTTTGATCAAGTGTTAGGAAAAGATTCACAGAAATCTTAAATCTGATTATAGAATGTATGCAGCAACAGGAAATGAGCCATTAACATTTCCCCCCCCCCTCATCAATATTCACTGAGTAATAGCTAAAGGTCAGGAGTTTATTGATCTCACAAATTTAACCCCTTCTAACCCATTCTTATGCCACAGATGGCAATATATTGTTTTCCTATAATCTGACATACTTAATAGTACAAAAATGCTTATCTTTAAGTGTATTACATAATTCTTTGACTACACTGTGCCAGCCAGCATGGTTAGGGATGAAATAGCACATCTGACAGTGGTGGTGTCATAATATCACAGTCCATAGCAGTGCCCACGTGGCCTCTTTTAGGAAGTGTGTTAGATGTACCATCGTGTGTAACGTTATAAATCATGTTGGTTCAACGTCTAATCATTTTCAAGTGGATACTTTACATTTTTTTTTCTCTTTCATAGCTTCTGTCTTCATAGTAACGATTTTTAAAAGACCAAACAAGCTCCTCAATTGAGAATAACTGAATGCTGAAGCAAAATGGGATTTTCAAAGGCTATAGATATCAGCTGCTTGATTATTGGCCTAGTGTTACCAATAAATTTAACACGGAGTTTTACTTTATAGTCTAATTCTGGTTTCTGCCTTATATGTGTGTCCTTATGAAATGGTTGTGGGGGCAATGTCATTCACTTGTTATGGTGAGCAATGACATTTTACACTTGTACGACTGCCCCATTTAGGGCCAGGTCACATGTAACAGGAGAGTTCTGTGATAGGTGTTCACTATGTCATTCTTTTGTTTGCTTGTTTTAAACTGCGACAGGGTGATTTTGACATGGGTAATGGGGAGGAAAGACCAACCCTTTGATCCTATGCTGATTCCCAACTAACTTCCCTCAACTAGTTGAGGGGAAGTGACTCTGTGGGTTGAGATTTTAAGTGTACCTGTTTTCTCTTCTACGGCCATTAGACATTTTGAATGGGGAATTGGATTGAGGCTGTGGTAGGAGAGCAAAATGTCTAGCCTCCCTCAGTGCACCCCCCCCCAACTCAATTTGGCGATGTTGCTGCTTTTTCTCAGATCCATTGGTGTCAGAGCAGAGCCTGTGTTACCATTAGAGAAAACCCCTATTCAGTCCAGAATGTGTTGGGAGCCCACATATGTTAAGGGGAACACCCTTCAGCCCATCGTAATATTGGAGAAGAAAATGTGACTGACTGGAAAAGGGGAGGGTGCTGTTTCTGGTTAGTTTTTTCCATCTGAATGGGAAATGCTACCAGCAACTTGAGTTCTGGCTTACATGGAAAGGCATTCGCTCCTTCTTCAAAGAATTGTGTTTCCAATTCCAGAAATGGAAAGGCGGGAGTGAATCAGCTCCCCTCAATGTGTGGGGGCTGGCTACACAAGCCTTCCTAATAGCTGGCTTGATCTTCTCTCTAATGGTTCTCCATCAGCAAACACTGTCCTTTGACATCCAGTTACAGCAGGCATGTCCAACGTTTGGCCCTCCTGATGTTTTGGACCACAATTCCCAGAATTCTAAGCTTAGACTGTCAGTGACAAAGGACTGTGGGAGTTGTGGTCCAAAACATCTAGAGGGTCGAAGTTTGGACATGCCTGACTTACAGAGTGGCATCCGCTGCAAAGGACATACCCATGTGTTCTGCTTCTTGTGGGTTGGGGCTCCATGCAATCCAGAATGGAAGCACATTTCTACTTCTACTTTATATCATGGATGCCCTCTAGATCATTAAAGCACGAGTGGATTTAATATCATGTCAGTATCTTCTTTAAGAATAAGACTATTGTAATGCTATCTGAAAATTAGCAGTTGGTATATAACTTCCGGAAAGTCAACAATTGCAGAATTAAATATGGAAACATTTCCCTTGCCATTTTGTATCAGATTTGTGTGCCAAAAAAGAAAAGATATTTAGTAAGTAGTTTGATCTTGGGGGTGTTGCAGTGGTGAAGCCTGTGAGATGTGTGATGCGACATTACTTGCTGTGACTTGTCCATATATTCCAATTCCCCCCTTTTCAGAACCGTCTTCATTTATTTTACTTGATGTTTCTTTTTATGTTTGCCTGCACGTGCTTTACACATTGCTGAGAACAATATTTGCATGTACTGATAGGAAAGGTGTGCCTTGAAGAACCAGGATGTGACAGATAATTTTAATAAGCCTGAAGTCCATATAATCACAAAATAACACATTTCCTTTCAAATGAAAGTGCTTCATTTCTTAGGCATGCACCCTGCTCCATCAGTTGACTATAATCCTGGCCCAGTCTGTGACCCTTATTCCGCTGGGGGTTTGGCCCATCGACACATATATTATTTTCAACATTTTATAAAAGCACAGTTAAGAATTAGTTTTGCGGCTGTCAAGTCAATTCTGATTCATGGTGATCTTCTCCACAGTTTCCCAGGGATACAATCCTCAGCAGTACGTTACCATTCCCTTCTTCGGGAGTTACTCCGGTACCATGTAGTACAATGTAGTAGCCTCCTAAGCCAAGTAGTGTTGTGTACCAAGGTCACGCAAGCTATATTTTGTCCTGTAATGCACACCTGACCCCTTGCTCCATGAGTAGTTGCTCCAGTTAACTTGACTAACCAGCCAGCTAAAAACAAAGTTAACAAGTTTTCTGAGAAAATATTATGATCCAACAGAAAAGAAATGAAGAAAGAGTATTCTCAGAACTTATTTTCTAGTTATAATGGACTCAACACACAAAGGGGTTGAAATAAAACTGTGTTTTAATGAAATAAGAGCGGTTCAGGATTGTTAATAGAATCTGGCTTTAATCCAAATGTTCCAAAGATCCACTAGTTTTCCTTTTCCCCAGACTCTGGTAATGGGGCCTTATGTTTTGGCTGGTCCCTAAGGACAGAAAAGTCCTGAGCACACTGCTGTGACCTACAACCAGACCAGCTTACTGGGTTCTTGGCTCTCTTTGTTTTATTCCTTGCTTTGACCCAGGGTGATAAGACCATAGTACAGTGGTACCTTGTATAAAGGAATTAATTCGTTCCAAATGAAATTCTGTTAAGCAAATTTTCCTTTATACAAATTTCCCATAGGAATGCATTGAAAACAGAGTAATCCCTAATCGCGACCATTTTTATGTTGTATGGATTCACCCCATAGATGATTCTTTTAAGCAAATTTCCCCTATCTCTGGAATTTTTTTATGTTGTACAGATTTTATGTTATACAAACCGTTTGTTATACGAGGGTCCACTGTACAATAGAAAAGCACCTTAAATCAGAGAACAGAGTTCCTAACATATGCATACTATTTTTATTCTATGAACATCTACTATCAGTTTAAGTAAACATTTCTTTGGCCATGATTTATGGACATATAGTAACCTTTGCCTTGAGTTTTTAAGATAATTATCAGCAAACATTAGCGTTCTAACGAACATGCTGGTAAAGCAGTGCTTGCGCTGGTGAAGCTGTGGTTATGTTGTCACAATCTGTCAAGCATCAGTTTCGGTTCAGCTTCACGTTCTTCCCAGTTTCTATGGGCATTTGTATTGCCATGGCCTTTTCATGGATACAGTACTTCTAAAAATACAGTTCAGACGTGCTATTCAATCATTACATTTCCATCTAATTTTGGAGACAGTTCTCATGCAGCTATTGAAAATGCCTGCATTGATTGTTTTATTCTATGCCTATGTTTTTGCTGGTCTTGGTTTTTGTCACGGCACACATTTTTGAACTCACAGGTCACACTGAGGATATGTTTTTACATATTTTAGGATTTTCTCCTGAATCTTAAGGGTACAGTACAAGCTGATGGGGAATGTATAAAAAGAACATTTTTTCCATGAATCATAATAAAAGAATAAACCAAGATATAGCAAAAAAAAATGGGAAGAAACCTGACACTGACTTAGAGCTACTAGCGTTCAGCTGTGTCACAGATCGATAAGACAGCCATGTATTCTCCAAATAAATTACAACAACTCCCACCAGCTTGTGGGAGTTGGCGGTAGAGATCATAATAGCTACTGAGCATGTTGTTGGTATAGCTTCTGACTTACAGTGACATTAATGCCAATTTTGGCACAAATGCAATGTTCAGAAAGTAGTTTATTACTGACATCTCTCAGTGACTTTGAGAAATGGACTAAGCAGCAGTTTGAGCCCAGTTTTCCTGAGTCCTAGTGCAATAGTTTATCCACCACATCATACGGACTCTGTGTGACGCTTGAAGTGAAGCTTCTAGATTTTCCCCTTTTAGTCATCCTTTGTTCCAATCTCCTCATACTGTTCCCCCCCTTACCTTACCCATACCACAGGTCATCAGCTTGAAAATTCTCCTAGCATGTAGCGCTCAAATTGTGTTGCACGTAAGCCTTTCCTTCAGTAGACAATATTGTTTGGGGTTGTTCCTCATTATGCCATAGATTTTTTTTCTCTGTGTGAAGTAATTTCTGTTTATGAAAATAAAATCTAAACAGAAGTATGCAATTTTTTTTTACGTTTCATTTGTAATCTCAAACATTTGCACCCTGCCTGCTCTGTTCAGGGCTATTTTAGTGATGCCTGGAACACGTTTGACTCCCTCGTCGTTCTTGGCAGCATAGTAGACATCGTTCTCAGTGAAGCTGATGTGAGTATACCCCAGCCGAACCTCCTCGGTGCCACCTTTTCCCTCTCTCTTTCCTCCTGCCCATCTCCTGACATATTTCTCTTATTTGGACAAGTCACAGAATTTGAACGTGTTTCTAAACTCTGAATTCAAGCCAGTCACAGTTGCCTTGATTTGAGAAAACAGCTACTTACTTTCTGCTTCCCGCTTTCTTAGACTTGAGGTGGAAAGATGCAGTTCTGGTGCATTGCAGAAGCTTAGATTGTGTTTCTGTGTTATAACACTGTCCTTTTTTTCTTCTCTTTCTTTTCTGTTTCTGTTTTCTCGTGCTACTGAATGCTTGTCCTAACAGCACTATTTCACTGATGCATGGAACACTTTTGATGCCTTAATTGTTGTTGGTAGCGTCGTTGATATTGCTATAACAGAAGTTAATGTAAGTAAACCCACTGTTTACCCCACTACATTGTCCCCACTCTCCATCTAGCAGCAGAGTAGAAAGAAGAGTAGATTCAGTAAAGCATAAACCCCTTATTACCACCACTTCTTTTTTTAAAAAATAATGAATTGTTTTTATATTGTGTTAAATCTGTGTTTCTGTCATTTCAAGTGGTAATATCGGCAGATGAATGTCGGAGAAGCTAAATGACACAGAATTAATTCAGTTCAGGCTCTCCTGTTAGAAAAGTTATCCAAAACTAATTTGGCACCAAAGGCAGAACAGTCTTGGGTTCAGGCCAGAGCAATCAGTGGCTCTATGAATCAACCTCTTTCTTTTGAATAAAAGTATATAGTTGGCATTTAACCTTTAAGATTCCTGTTAGTTTCCCTGTGTCCAAATACTTTCTTGTTTCCGCTTCTCCCAGAAGGCACCTGAATTTAGCTTGATGTTTCGCAAATTACTTCGCCCTAGTTTAGTTTAGACTGCTATCCATGAGGGATCCTTTCCATCACTTCAAAAGAGATAGTTTTATTGTAAGACACCAAAGGGAATCTGATCCAAGAATAAAGGGTCAACTGACCAGTGGGGATATTTTACCTCCAACTCGATCTCTCAAATCCCTAAAAATTCTTACAACACAGATCTCGAAAATTCGTGCAACCCATTTTGTAGTGCTAAACAGTAAAAACAATTAGGTTAATAAAAACTCCTGAAGAAAATATTTCTTATGTGACAAACACTGAAATAATGTTGATGACGAAGAGTCATTTTTATTGGCTGAGCTGCAAAGATCCCGGTTTACATATGGCATGTGAAAAATAGCACCCTTCCACTGAGCCTCGTTTGCCAAATAAATAAAATGAAGAAAACAGTAATATGAGAGTGGTGGCACCTGAGAGATTTATTTATTTATTTATTTATTTTTACACCATCTGTCTTCCTGAAGGAACTCTGGGTGGTGTGCAACATTAACATAAAACAATTAAAAAAACACTTTAACCAATTTTTAATAATAATAATAATAATAATAATAATAATAATAATAATAATAATAATAATAATAATAATAATAATAATAATACTTTACCAGAGAATCGGACAGTCGATGAAACTATCAACCATATATTGAGTTGTTGCAAGAAAATTGCACAGACTGATTACAAACAGTGTCATAATGTAGTTGCTCAAATGGTCCACTGGAATTTGTGTCAGAACTATCATCTGCCCATAGCAAAGAACTGGTGGGATCATAAGACTGAAAAAGTGACTGAAAATGAACATGTAAAATTACTTTGGGACTTCCGAATACAGACAGACAGGGTTTTGGAGCATAATACCACAGATATTGTGATTGTAGAGAAGAAAAAAGTGTGGATCATTGATGTTGCTATACCAGGTGACAGTAGAGTCACTGAGAAACAACTTGAAAAAATTACCGGCTATCAGGATCTGAAAATTGTACTTCAGAGACTCTGGCATAAACCGGTACAGGTGGTCCCAATGGTAATCGGCACGCTGGGTGCGGTGCCTAAAGAGCTAAGCAAGTATTTAGAAGAACTTGGAGTTGACAAAGTCACCATCAGTCAGCTGCAGAAAGCCGCCTTACTGGGATCTGCTCACATAATTTGCCGATACATCAAAATAGTCCTAAACACTTGGGAAGCGTTCGACTAGTGATTGGTAATACAAAATCCAGCATGGATAGCTGTGTGGTTAATATAATAATAATAATAATAATAATAATAATAATAATAATAATAATAATAATAATAATAATAATAATAATAATAATAATAATAATAATAATAATAATAATGCTCTGCAAGATGGCAAAAACAAAAGAAAAAAACCCTAATGGTCGCCAAATGCCTCTCTGAAAAGCAGGGCCTTAAGCACTTTTCTCAAGGCGGGCAGGGACTGTGCAAAGCGAATCTCACTCAGCAGTTTATTCCAAAGTGAAGGGGTGGCCACAGAGAAGGCCCAGTTTCGAGTGATTAATTTCTGGGCCTTCCTGGGAGTGGCCACCCAAAGTGAGAGCACCTGCAACATTCTGGTGGGTCGGGCCTCAGTTGACCTCTGAAAGATCCGCTCTGTCAGGTACTCAGGTCCCAAGATAAACAAACAACAAAAAGGAAATAAGAATTGGTGTAAATTATTTAGAATTGTTAAAGATCATAAATAATTTGGGGTTATTGGTGATTGAAAAAAAATGTGGAATTTAGATGCAGTCATCGATTGGTGGGTGGATTGAATTTCACACAACAGGTTACATAGGACTCTTCTAGTTTAACAACTTGTCCAAAGTGTAAGGGAGCTGACCTCGTATCATTTTGTAAAAGTTGACCATGACTGCTATAATTATTATCTCTTGCTGTAATGGTATGATTCCTTGTAGGCCATTGAAGAGTAATTGTATGGTGTGGTTCTCCTTTCTGCCCAAGGACAGATGGGCAAAGGACAAGACCTATCCTCACAAACTTCTCCCTTGTGGGGCTAGAAAGCACCTTTGCAATTTAGTGCTGTTGCTACTATACGTGAAGGGTGTGCATACTGTGGGATATCTAAGGAGGCTTGGAACTAGTTCCAGGTTACTCCTGTTTTGCCCCTGCCAAAATGAGTAGGAAAATTTGCTAACTTTGGAGCTGGTGTATCTATTTGTCTCCCCCTTCTTTCCTGTTGGTAAGATTTTGGCTTGCCTGCAGAACCTGAAGTGAATTTTGTGGACTTGGACACCCAGGATTCCCCAGGCAACAGGAATAGAGGATTCTGGGTGTTGTGTCCAAAATATTAGCATTTCTGAGTACAGTGACTGTTGCTCCACCATACATTATTTTCTCTTTCAGACTACCTAGGTTGTTCTGTTGTTTCCAAGCCCCAAACTTCTCTTCCTCTGAAGCCATTTAACCTTTAAGATTCCTGTTAGTTTCCCTGTGTCCAAATACTTTCTTGTTTCTGCTTCTCCCCCCCAAAAAATCTACCTTAACATTTCAGTAAGGAAACCTGTTATTTTCATTTCCTGAAGTGTTACAAAGTTTCAGGGCAGATCGCATTCAGATCCAACAGAATCTAGGCGGGTTTCCAACTTAGTTTTTATTTTATTATACCAGGGCTGTCCAACTTTGAATAGCCCGCAGTCTACTTTAAACTGCACGTGGTCTACCTTCAGAAGTGTGCGCATGCATGCGCGCACCCCTCCCCAGTGCTTCAGATATGGATGGTGGAGACTCCTACAGAGCAGCTGAGCGAGGGGGTGGGGTGTGCTGGAGCAGCAGAGCGATAGGGTTGGGGTGGGGTTTCATATAAGATTCAAGTGGAAAAAAACAAGGGGGGCAGGAAGAGATTAACCAAGATTTGTGAGGGGAGGGATAAACAGAGTGGAAGTCTTATCAATCCTGGGGGGAGAGAAAGCCAAGATGGAGTTGGGGAGGGGTATAAGAAAACCTTGTAGCCATGACTTGAGGGAAAGGAGGGAGATAACAGTCAGTGTTTTGAGGGGGATGGGAGGGAGGGACTACGGGAGGCAGAGGAAGGGAGGAGAGCACTTTCTATTTGGGCAGTGGGAGAAGGGGCAAGCCCCCCATCTTTCCTCCCACCCCTTAAGGAAAGCAGCCTTCCCTTTCCCCTTGCCGTCCTCAAGTGACCCCATAGACCTGGGGGGCTCTCCCCAGTTTAATCCCATTCTCCAATAGAAGCTCTCGAGAGGGGGTGGCGGTGAGGCCTGCGGTGCCCCCCTCATCCCACTTCCCTATACTCCATAAGGCTTTGCAGAGAGGGCCCATTACCATTGGGGGGGGGGACAGTGGAGAAAGTGGAAGGGCTCCCAACATGGGGGCAGAATGGTGGAGGGGAGGGGCAATTGTCTCCTCCCTCCCCCTCTTCCCCTCTGCTTCCCCCGGGTGAGGACAAGGGCCCCAGCTCCATGACGGTCAAGTGGAGGGTGGTGGGAGCAGCGGCCCAGCCAGGAACCTCCTGTTCCCACTGCCCTGAGCACCCATCATCCCCACCATCGCCACTTTAGCTCCATGCCTGGCTTACCTCCTCTTCCCTCTGTCACTCGGCTGGCCGGCCCTACTGCTGCTGCTGCCATTGCTGCTGTCACTGGTGGGGGCCGTGTGCCTTGCCCGTGCTCCGGATTAGGAGGGTGGAGACTCCTACAGAGCAGCCAAGTGAGGGGGTGGCAAAAAAAAATCCCCCCTGAACACACCACCGCTGGCGGCGGATGGAGAGGCTCATAGGGACCTCACAGGCTACTTCAAATGGCCCCACGGGCTACCAGTTGCCCGCAGTCAATGCGTTGTGCAGGCCCGAATTATACTTTCCCATATCCATTCTCAAGTCCATTCTTTTCCACCTATTGTGAGTGCAGTATTCTGGAAATTTATTGGGTCTTGCACATCAATTTTCACATCAAATTAGCATTGCAGCATGTTCAGGATACTATATGAGCATACTCGTGCCAAAGGTGCACAAGTTTATTGATTCAAAGATGGATCTTATTCTGTTAATTTCCTTTCTCCCTTTTAGAAGACGAAAGTGAATATATCATATATGAAGTAGATACTCATCCAGTAGATATACCATCCAAGGAGAATTCAGTGTGCCTCTTAGAGATGAATTACAGATCAGGTTTTGCAGTCTAACGATAGTAGTCACTATTGATGCTTGTCCTTGATCAGCAGCTCTGGTCCATAGGAACTCACAGTATAATAACTGTGTTAGTTTCAAACTCTGGAACCTGTAAAATTCTACTCTTAAAGATCTGAGGAGATGAATTTGAAGTCCATGAAGACTCTTGCAGCACATAGACAAGACCTGTTTATGTTCTCAGTGAGACCACTGCACAGAGGACTCGGGACTGGATGGGTGACAGAGATGTGCAGGCCCGAATTATACTTCCCCAGTTTTCCATTTCCAATAAAAGTTATTCTAATTTCATGCAGAAACTCTGACCGGCAGGTGCAATAAAGTTGGGTGTTGATTTTGCTTATGCATAGCTTTTGCATTCAGGAAGCATGCAGAGTTTTGCTTTGGCAGAAATCATGATAACTAGATAGCAGACACATAATGAAGTATGTGGCTTTTAAAAAAAAACACTTTAGAGTACACATGATGGGGAAAACATTTTGTTTGGCAGCAGTGCCTGTCACAAGTGCTTAATATTTCTTGTAATATCCATACACTTGATTTGTAATGGTTTATTACTAAGATATTTCTGTAACACACATAGACACACACAAAAAATACATGTGTCTTTTAAAAAAAGATGATAACAACAGAGGATTGGATTTGGCAGGTGGAGGTTATTGAAGACGATCCTCTCATATCATATTCAATATGTTTAAACCATTATTTTTCCCACTTTGATCTGTTTTAGGAAAACAGTAGGAAAATTGATAGGAATATTTGCATCCTAGATTTGCAGCACCATGATTATTCTATGAATCCTTTTTTTTTAAAAAAAAAATAGCAGTTTACATTATTATTATTATTATTATTTGCTGCATTCATACCCCCAAAGTGTATAAAAGCTTCTTAGTGAAATCCTTACACTCACACATCACTGGACTTGGAGATATATTAAAGGTGGGAATTGGCCTGGACAGGTGAATTAACTAGAGCAGTGGTTCTCAACCTGTGGGTCCCCTGATGTTCCTGGACAGAAACTCCCAGAAATCCTGGCGAGCTCAGCTAGCGAGGAAGACTTCTGGGAGTTGCAGTTCAGGAACATCTGGGGACCCACAGGTTGAGAACCACTGAACTCGAGCAATGAAAAGATCCAAACCATCTACTGAAGTTTAACTTCACTATATATACATTACGTTCATGACAAGGAGCTTATTAAAGCATTTCAGGTTTCCTGAATCCAAGTTTCCTGGATCGGAGACTGTTTTTACACTGATGACTCCTACTACGCATAGTTAGAAGGCACATAATCTATTTTGGCTTTAATGCAGTGGAGCTTCTCTAATTTTAAAAAAAGACATGCGCGCACACACACACAAACAAAATGAAATGAAAAAGGAAGAATACTTGTTGACTAAGACGGTAATACCAAGAATCCCTTGCAAGCATCAAGGAATGATGCACTCCGAGGAGGTGATAAAGCTGCAGTCTAGAACTGCACTCTTAAGTCTGCCATGGTATCCCCATGGACTACACTGGCTGTATGAAAACACTCTCTGATTTGAATGGGTAGCAGGTGAATCAATACCCTGTCTTCCAGAACATATTTGTACATCACTCTTTTGACTGAGATACAAATTGTAGGTGCAAGATCCAGTGTACAGATCTAACTGTTTTGACAAGGACTGAAATAACCTATTGTAGAATAGGGAGAGTAAGGCAGGATGAAAAGGCATGGCCACTTGACGAAGCCATTAGAGCTAACTCTGATTGACTTCCCAGGGTAGTGGTTCCCATGTTTATTGCTGCAGATATTTCAGACATCTGAGTTATACACCCACAAAAGTCGCCCCCCCCCCGAGAGTGCCTTTGAGCAACTGACTTGGATTGAATCAATATTTACCAAACTTGGCGGGATTGTAGAGAAGAGTTCTCTGCATATTTCGTTTCTAGCTGCCTTGTGGGGGGGATTTTATAGCCCATTGAACATACAAATGAAAAATCACTAAAAAAAATTGTCAATCCACATTTGCTGGCAGCATTGATCTGTATATGAATTAATAAATTATCAATTTTTGAATGAATTTTGCGATTTGCTTTTTAATTTGTGACCATCTCTGATTGTTATTTAAAATAAAAAATAACTGAAACGGCACCTCCACCCCTCTGATGTCCAGTTTCAGAAAAGGGGCATTTATTGGATCCCAGCTATAGGGGCATGAAAGTACATGGAAACACGCTTTGGCTCTTGGGGTTCCTGTATCAGTTGTGGCTTGATATGGCTTGATATGGTTTCTCTGGATGATCACTGAATGCCCAGATGAACTTTGCAGGGGTGTGGCAAGGAACTGTGTTTTAACTGCTTTTATTGGAAACCGCCCTGAGTTCCTTTTTGGAAAAAGGTTGCGGTATAGAAAGAAATCAAATCAAATCAAATCAAATCAAATCAAATAAATAAATAAACAGCTGCAGGGAGTGCTCAAAAGCCCAGAAAAATGCATGGAAACTCACTGGTATGCCAAAAGTCTACTTTTGCTATGTATGCTGCTACGTATATAACCCGAGCTTCTTGGAGGAACTTTGACCTTACAACACATTTTGCAAATTAAGATGAGCGGTAATAGCCTGTTCTAGACTACACACTGAACTTCACTGCTTGTCATGGGCTTAATTCTTGCTGCCACCCATCTGCCTCCTGGACTTTGGCTTTGGCTTTGGCACCTCCAGCCTAGAGCCAGCACTGTATTGAGAGGGTGGACAATGTATAAGAACAGCATTTCTTTTCAATAACTGCTTATTTCCATCAGTAGATTGTGCAAGTGTGCTAAATCTCATGCATTTCTGTCATGCTAACTGGTTTTCATGTTCATTTTATTTTTTTAGAAAATCTTAAAGGCAAGTGAATATATACGGTATAAGAATTTACAGATCCAAAGGTCTGTTAAAGGCCATAACATATCTTTGTATATTTCTGCTCACATTTTGTCTAAAGGAAATGCCACATCACACACCAAACCCCTGGCTCTAGTCATCTAAATGGTTCTATTTGAATGAGATATTCCAGACAGACAGTTATGAATTATTTGTGGACATTATTATTCTGAAGATCAGGCATGTAATAATCTATTGGGAAGCACATTTCAAACCCCATTCCACTTCTTTTTGGTAGCCTAATATACATTGTGAGCCATTACTAAATTTTCCTCTCACAGGCAGTAAATTAGCTAAAGATTTCTGAAATGGGATATCCATTTATGCCCATAAACCTTTGCTGTATAATAACAGGCTTTGATGTACATACAGGGGATCGTAACTGAGAAGCAGTTTGGATGGCTATTGCACGGTGCTTCAAAAGCATGCTCACTTTGAATTTGCAGTGCTTGATTTGAAAACAAAACACTTTAAAATCACAGAGGTGTGGAAGAGAGAGTGCAGGCAAGTTATTTCCCCCTACCCCTGCTTTTTTAAAGCCTTTTACTGTGCCTGATTGATGATGGGTTTCTAATATGGGCCTTTTCACACGACCCCTAAGATCCGCTGGCCACTTAAATTCGGACCAGAGATCTTGGGGGTCCGTTGCTCTTCCTGCGTCCCCACCCCTCCGCACTTCCTTGCTCCTGTCTGCGTGAGGAGAGAGAGAGAAAAAGGGACAAAAGAATGTAGGCTCACCTCCGTTTGCCGGTCCAAGCTGCCCCGAGCCGCATTCCTTCTCTTAAAGAGGCGGGAGGCAAAAAACAACAACAAAGAAGCGAGGAGAGCCTGCACTCACCAGATTACATCCGGATTTGGTGATTTTCACCCTCCAAGAGCAGGTACCTGAAAAGTGCACTGGGACACGCTTAGTTGGTTGTGGTCGCACTTAATTATCTGTAAACTCCAGAGCTGGTGGGGAAACAATTTTAAGCTCTGGAGCTGGGAGCCATTTGCAGCGGAGTTTAGGGGTTGTGTACAAAGGGCCAAAGGTTTCACGTGGTGCTACACTCAAGTTTTTGTCAAGTTTAAGCCCAAGTGCAGCCAGCAAGACCAGATTTTGTTTGTTGCTCAGGTTGTAAGCAAACATAAACCAGAAAGTCTTCATAAGGTTCAGAAGAAGAAAAAACAGAACTGGCCTTAACTGTGCATATAAAGAGACTTTCTTGCCATCACTTTGCATATGTTCCTTTGCCTGTCAAGCTTGGGTGGTGATTTTCATGGCTGCCTGTTGTTTATCAAGTCTTGCCATGTATTTGCTAAATTTTCTTTCAAATCTAGTACAGTAACCCCCTGCCTATCGTGGGGGGTTAGGGACCCACCCGACCTGCGATGGCTGAAAATCCGTGATATGCAGGTCGGGTGGGGCCTGGGGGGCAAGGGGCCACTGCAGCTGCCTCGGAGCAGCATGCGGCGGCGGTGTTGGGGGTTTGGATCCCCCCGCCGCCACCCCCCGCTGCCCAGAGCCGCCTTGGAGCAGTGCGCGGCGGCGGTGTGGAGAACCCCATTCCCCCCGCCGCCGCCGCCGAGTGCTGCCCAGAGCCGACATCGCTCCCTGCACGCTTGCAACCCTAGGGAAGGACAAACGGGCAGGGAGCGATCTTTGGAAAGGGCTCTGCCTGCGGAGATAGACGCTTGTCTCTGCGGCCCAGAGCCCTTTAAACATCACCCACTGCTGCCCGCACCCCTGAGGGGAGGGGAGGCGAGCTGCGCGCGATGGCTCCCCTTTCCCTTAAGCCCTTTTGGGGTACTGCGGTCCCGCGATATAGCGGGACCGCAGTATGTGAACCACGAAAGGGCGGGGGACCACTGTATGCTTAAGCACGGCCTCAAGTAATCAGATCTCACTCCTGAAGAACACGATTCATTGTCTTATTTCCCCATGGACCTTTCCAAAACGAATTGGCCCACCACAAAACTGTGTACAGGTATCACAATCTCTCCTTTCTTTTTTTGAGTCCATAACCCTACTTTTCAAGTGGGTTGGAAGAGAATCCAATACATCTCCAACCTTCAAGGCCTGCACTATCTTATGTAATCAAAAGACTTAATTGTTGGCATTTTTGTGCTGGTGTTCTTGTGCCAAAAAGCCCTGGGGGGATGACAAAATAGAACACCACTTTATACTAAGACTTCAGCCGGCACCAGCCTTTTATTTGTTCCCAGTTATGTGCCATGTAAACCTGGTGGACCATAGAGGATCGTAAGTATCATCTGCACATTGAGGGAGTTCATACTTCGTGGGCTTGGCTGATTAACCCTTATTTGAGAACTTGTTTTTTTGAGTTGAGGTGGTATGGAGCGGAGTAGATGATCAGCGAAGTCCCCATTACCTTTTTGATACTGTGGTCTCACTGGGGAGCTCGCCTTGTGCCTTCTGGAAAGGAAGACACTTTTGTATAGCAGGAAAAAATATACTGGTCTTGTCCTTGTCGTATACTTTCAGTTTTGGCCCAGAACACCAACATAGCTGTGTTAGTTACAGGATATTTTCTTGGCCCAAGATGTGTTGTGGCACTAAAGGACTGTTCAATAGTAGCAGTGGTTAGTCTAACAAAATGTAACTTTTCTCCTTTGAACATTTCTTTCACATAAGTGCTAAGTGACCCACCATGAAACAGAGTGTGTTGAATGCAGAATGTGTGGGTAATTAGAATCACATGCTTTGACAGCCATCTTCCACCATTTGCAGGAATATCTGTGAAAAAGGGAGGAGCAATAACTGAGTCAGACAATTTGGCCCTATGCTGGGGGGGGGGGGCACTTTCCCTTTTAGTTTCATCAGGGTGCTCCACTTGAGTGGAGTACACACATCTCTGGTACATATTAAGTTTCAAAAAGCATTGAGTTGCTCAGCATATCAAGCAGGTGAATAGCCAGGTACATGACCTTACCTTCCAACCATCCTGTAGGACAAGGATGTAGTGCTACCAGCACTGGAGGACCCATCCTAATGCTCTATTGATAACTGTACAATATATAGGCCATTATGGTCGTGTTAGGAAAGAAAAGGAGAAAGAAAGGGAATCAAGCCATTTATTTATTTTTTATATATTAGAAATTTATAAAAAAAACCCAGATAAACAGCAAAATAACATAAGGAAGAGAAAATAACACACAACAATATAACAGAAGTATAACAGATATAAGACAGAAAACGCAGTGCTACCCACCCCCCCTCGGGACTTAAACAAAATTACAACTTTTATATTATTGACCGACCCATTTCTCTCCAGAAATACATTGAGTCTTCTCCAGGTGCGTACCCTTTATCTTTTTGAAATACATATACCAACAATTTATCCCATATTCCATTAAAGTCATTAGACTTAGTCGGCCCTTTCCTAATTTTAATTTCCCAAGTCAATTTATCATTAATAGCTAGATTCCATAACTCTTTATACCATTCTTCCATTACTAATTGATTATTAGATTTCCAATATTTGGCAAAAATCAGTCTTGCGGTCGTAACCATTATATTCCCCCTCCTCTTTCTTCAGTTGAGTATCTGCAACTACATTTAACAATACCAGCTGGGGGGACATTGGAATCTTTTTCCCTAATATTTCTTGCATTTCATTAAAAACCAAATTCCATTCAAATTTCCTTTTCTCACATGTCCACCACATATGTAAATATGTCCCTTTATCTTTTTTACATTTCCAACATATTGGAGATATTTCTTTATTTATTATATTTAGCTTCACAGGTGCTATATACCATCTCCAATATACTTTATAACAGTTTTCTTTAACTCTCACTGACATATTCTTCACTATTCTTTTATTCCACATTTTCCCCATTCTTCCTTTTTTATCTCTTTATTAATATCTTCTTGCCAAATCTCTGTTAACTTATTACTTTTTTATTATCCTGCTGAATTAATATTTTATATATTTCACTTACAATTCCTTTCCTCTGTTCTTTATACTCAGTCTCATTTCTTCTATCTATAATTTCTTCAAATCTGGTCAGTTTTCTACATTCCCCTACTTTAGTTATCCAATCTTTAGTCCATTTTTCCAGTTGTATAATGTTCAAGCCATTTAGAGTGGGCCATGTTTAAAGCATAGTGGTACAGTGTACATGCAGTACCACTCTTGTTCCCCTGATCTTAACCAATAATCATATATATATATAGTCACATGGAAGTGTTAATAAAGTGTGTAGGCTCAGTGTGTGATCACATTAACCCTCCTCCCTCCACTCTCCCAATGCCTTCTAGTTGTAAACAATTATTTTTGTGAAAGGGACAGTTTCCTCTCTCAGTAGAAGCTCCCCACATGATTTAAGCTCTGGTTCTTGGAGCTTTCCCCATAGGTAGTAAAGATATAAGCAGCTCTCAATAACAATTTTTGTGTGTTTACTATCTCTGCTGTATTTTCCTTCCATCCTTGTTCTTTCCTGCACTGGAAGTTCTGCACATTTTGTGTGTGAAAATTCCATTTATTACACATTTCTCCCAATCTATGACTTTATTTGTGCATTTCTTGCAAGGCAAAACAACATCTTTCTGCTTGCAGTAAGTCTAGAGAAGCATAAAAATGCTGCGTCCCTCATCCTCAAATCTAACAAAATTCTTTTGAGGATAGAGTTATGATCCTTCTCCTCAAACATTATATACACGTTTTTCCTTGGAACTAGCAGTTTTGATGACATCACAACACTATACTAGCTCAGTCATTAATTATAATTATTTTTCTTATTGCTTATGATAAAGTTGATTTCAACTTGCGATAAGGCAGAGAACACTCCAAAATGTTTTACTGTTTCCTTCTGAGGGTGCCCTGGGGCTGTGGTGCTTGCCCAAGGACGCATGGGCTGGCTCTTTTTCCCAGGAGGCCCAGTGGGGAATCGAACACCCAACCTCTGGTTCTGCAGCCAGATACTCAAGCCACTGAACTATTCCGCCAGCTAGACTAGTCATTACAAACATAGAATTAAAGGTGCACAAAGAAGCAGTGATAACAGGAAATGGTAGAAGAGACTGCTTTTTCCATTTAGATAGAAAAACAAACTTATTTTATCCCTTTCTCTTAATTTCTAAGTCATTTGCACCAATATAAGAAGATAATCCTTACTTTTCTCTTAGAAATAAGAGCAAAAATATGCATAACAGAAAATGAAAGTGAACAAAGTATATGCTCATGTATTTGCCTCTGTAGCTGCAGAAAGCGATGTGATCTGTCAAAAAACAGGTGGTAGGAGCTAAGATGTAAAATAGGTGGTTGTTTATGGGCAGAGGCTCAGATCAGGCATTCTGCTTAGTTGGCCTAGTCTGCCATTATTGCCGCACATTCATGCCTACTGGGCTGAATGCTCAGTGTATTCAGTTGCAATTTGTCACATATTGATGTGGGAGTTAAGCATAGTTAGGATGGCCCTTATTAAACAGAAACACAGGCCCTTCAAGGTGCCAGCATTTTGTTTGCTTGAGTTAAATCTGCAGCTGATGTACAAATGTTCAGTCCAGTGCATATGGGAAGCATGGTGGGATGGGTCACAGCTCAGAGGCAGAGCACATGCTTTGCATGCAGGAGGTGCCCTAGGCATGAACTTCCATAGAGGCAGTTAAAAAAAGAGAATCCTGCCTGCTGTGGAGACCCTCTGCCAAGCATCGCGGGTAGTTTTGGGTTTAACAAACAAATGGTCTGACTTAGGCTGAGGTATCTTACTCTTTTTATGTGAAGAAGTCCCAATACAAGCTCAATATTCTTTTCCTGGAAACACGATTCTACTGTCCAAAGTCTACCAAACTTGCTAGCTTTTGAGCCCTGTATCAGATATGGCCATTACAAATTTTATTGGTGGAAAATCTGAAAACTCCCCCAAATCATCTTGTCCAGATGCTGAGGCCAGATTCTGTTATTTAAAGTTCATCCCGCCACCCATCCCATTTTTATTTTACCTTCCTCCTGTTGCAAGGGATCCAGGGTGGTTCCCAGCTTACAGAAAAACAAAACCCAATGAACTATTGCTTAATAAAAAGTAGACTATAATAGTATTAGAAACAATTGCTAAAACAATTAAAAACAGCTTGTACATCAAATAACTTCAGTGCCCAATTAGCTGCTGGAAGTCTGCCTGAAGAGAATGGTCATCACTGTTGCCACAAAAACAAGTGAAAGAGGGAGGGTCTACTGAGCCTCTCAAGGGAAGGCATTTCACAGCTAGGGACAGCCACAGATAATGCCCTCTCTTACTTTGCCACTGGAGTGGTCAGCTGTAACTTTGATAGGATTGTCTCTTAAGATGTCAGGAACACATTCAGATCCATCAACGTTCAGGAACCAAATATCATAATCACCCCTAACTCCTGCAGAGTGTAAACCTCCCCACAGAACAATTCCTCCATGGCTCCACAACACCCAGATTGCACTAACCTTGCCCAGCACAGAAAACTTTGTCCACAGAGTGCTTCATTTCAAAATGGAATCTGAAGTGTTTTAGAATCAGCTGGAGGTGTCAAGTTTCCCCTCAGGTAATTGAGATCACCCCAGATAATTTGGAGTGTGGTGGCTCAGTGGACTAGAGCAATAAAATAGTCGACTGCAAATTTGGCAGCTCAGTGGTTCGAATCCCAGGTGCCATGCAGCAGAGCAAGCTCCCAATGTTAACCCCAGCTCCTGCCAACCTAGAGTTCGAAAGCATGTAAATGCAAGTAGATAAATAGGTACCACCATAAAAAGCGGGAAGGTAAACAGTGGTCTGTACAGCCATGCCAGCCACATGGCCATGGACTTGCACAACACTAGCTCTTTGGCTTGAAAATAGAGATGAGCACTGCCCCTAGAGTCGGACACAACTAGCACACATGTGAGGGGGGAACCTTTACCTTTTTAATTTAGATCACAGAGTCGTTCTTCATCATTCATTTTAATCAATCATTCTGTTGGCTGACAATAATATGCTGCATTTGCAACATTTGCTTTACAGTTCCAAATGGCATAATACAATATGTCATGTTCATCAGCCAGTATGTAGGTCCTGTTTGTTTTTGTTTAAATAAGACATAATCCATTGTTTTGACAGAGTGTGCTTGAAAAATATCAGTTGCCACCTAAGAAAAGGCAATTGTGATTTTTAAAAAAACAAAAAGGAAGCATCTTGCTTTATTAATTAGTTTGATGCAACCAGGTATCTGTTGATACTAAGCTTTATTGTTGCCCTGTTACGGCACATTGTTAATACATCACAAGTATATGGCAAAGTACAGATGCTTGGAAATGCTACTCATTCCTTGCTGTGGTACAGCCCCCATATTGCACCTTAAAATTTGTTATTGTTGTTGTTCAGTCGTTCAGTCATGCCCGACTCTTCGTGACCCCATGGACCAGAGCTCGCCAGGCCTTCCTATCCTCCACTGCCTCCCAGAATTTGGTCAAATCTATATGGGTTGCATCAATGAGACCGTCCAACCATCTCATTCTCTGCTGTCCCCTTTTCCTTTTGCCTTCAATCTTTCCCAACATCAGGGACTTTTCCAAGGAGTCCTCTCTCCTCCTGAGGTGGCCAAAGTACTGGAGCCTCAGCTTCAAAATCTGTCCTTCCAGTGAACATTTGGGGTTGATTTCTTTCAGGATGGATAGCTTTAATCTCCTTGCAATCCAGGGGACTCTCAAGACTCTCCTCCAGCACCTCAGCTCAAAAGCATTGATTCTGTGGCAATCAGCCTTCTTTATAGTCCAGCTCTCACTTCCTTGCATCACTACTGGAAAAACCATAGCTTTGACTATCTGGACCTTAGTCGGCAAAGTGATGTCTCTGCTCTTTAAGATGCTGCCTAGGTTTGCCATTGCTTTCCTCCCAAGAAGCAGGCGTCTTTTTATTTCATTGCTGCAGTCGCTATCTGCAGTGATCAAGGAGCCCAAGAAAATAAACTCTGTCATTGCCTCTATTTCTTCCCCTTCTATTGCCAGGAGGTGATGGGACCAGTGACCATGATCTTAGGGGGGGGGGTTATGTTGAGCTTCAGCCCTTTTTTTCACTTTCCTCTTTCACCCTTATGAAGAAGGTCTTTAATTCCTCCTCACTTTCTGCTATCAGAGTAGTATCATCTGTGTATCTGAGGTTGTTGATATTTCTTCTGGCAATATTAATTCTGGCTTGTGATTCACCCAGACCTGCCTTTTGCATGGTGTATTCTGCATATAAGTTAAATAGGCAAGATGACAGTATACAGCTTTGTCGTACTCCTTTACCTTGTCCCACATATAGATTTCTTAGGAGACAGTTAAGGTGGTCAGACACTCCCATTCCTTTAAGAACTTGCCATAGTTTGTTGTGGTCCACACAGTCAAAAGCTTTGGCATAGTCAATGAAGCAGAGGTAGAAGTTTTTCTGGAACTCTCTAGCTTTTTCCATAATCCAGTGATGTTGCCAATTTGATCTCTAGTTCCTCTGCCCCTTCGAAATCCAGCTTGTACTTCTGGAAGTTCTCTTTCCACATATTGCTGAAGCCTGCCTTGTAGAATTTTGAGCATAACCTTGCTAGCGTGTGAAATGAGTGCAATTGTGCGATAGTTGGGGCATTCTTTGGCGTTTCCTTTCTTTGGGATTGGGATGTAGACCGATCTTTTCCAGTCCTCCGGCCACTGCTGGGTTTTCCAAATTTGTTGGCATATTGTGTGTAGCACCTTTACAGCATCCTCTTTTAAGACATTAAATAGTCCAAATGGAATGCCATCACCTCCACTGGCCTTGTTGTTTGCAGTGCTTTCTAAGGCCCACTTGACTTCACTTTCCAGGATGTCCGGCTTGAGGTCAGCAACTACACTATCTTGATTATCAGGGTCATCCAGATCTTTCTGATATAATTCCTCTGTGTATTCTTGCCATCTCTTCTTGATGCCTTCAGCTTCGGTTAGGTCCCGACCATTTTTGTCCTTTGTCATATCCATCTTTGCATGAAATGCTCCTTTAATATCTCCAATTTTCTTGATTAAACCTATGGTTTATCATTTTCTATTGTTTTCCTCTGTTTCTTTGCACTGTTCATTCAAAAAGTCTGTCCTCTGTCTCCTCGCTATTCTTTGGAAGTCTGCATTAAGTTTTCTGTATCTTTCCCTTTCTCCCTTGCGTTTTGTGTCCCTTCTCTACTCCACTATTTGTAGAGCCTCGTGGGACAGCCACTTTGCTTTCTTGCATTTTCATTTCTTTGGAATGGTTTTCATTGCAGCCTCCTGTATAGTGTTACAAGCCTCCATCCATAGTTCTTCGGGTGTTCTGTTCACCAAATCTAGTTCCTTAAATCTATTCTTCACCTCCACCTTAAAATATAAATGTACAAAAGATCAGAAAACATTTTAATGGACTGGTATAGAAATTTATGTTAAAATGCCGGTAAAAATTCCTTGAATTTTTGAAAGTTACTGGAGACTATTACTAGTTATACCACAAAAATAGCATTATAGGTACTTGTTAGCATTGTGTCTTCAATGTACTATAGTAAAGTTTCACCCTTGTTACTCACATATAGTTATAGCAATGTTACTCAGAAAAGTAACTAGTTGCAAGTAACTGTTATTTGTTAGGTACTTACTTTCAGTCTCTGGGTGACTGATAAAAGCAGATTAGATTCTGACCTCTGAATACTGCAACACATTTAGAAATGCCAGGCTTCATTTTCAAAAAATTGAAAATGGTAGGCCACTGTCCTTCTACCTGAATGCTCTCTTGCTCTTGCACTCTCTGTTGTATACCTCCCAGAGTAGCCTTTGGGCTAGATGGCAAATAAATAAAAAGATCTCTCTTTCCCCCATGCCCCCCACCCCCGCACATCCTGTGTTTGCGGTGTAAGTAATTATGTGAATTTGAGATTGCCCTGCATTTTGGAGGGTAACAACTCTGTACTGAAGGCTAAAAATATAATTCTTCACCTGAAGAACCATCTCTCTCTTTGAATATGAAATGTGAAGTCATGTTCTCTGTGTCTGTGTGCGTGGGAGGGAGGGAAATCTATCCTATATTGCAGTGTTGGCGAACCTATGGCACGGGTGCCAAAAGTGGCACCTGGAGCCCTTTCTGTGTACACCCGAAATCGCCCCCTTCACAGCCACCTGTATTATTCAGGTTAAATTGCTATATTGGTCACTTTGTGAAAAATTGGTGGGTTTTGAATCACAGTTTGGGCACTCGGTCTCTAAAAGGGTTCGCCATCACTGCTATATTGTCTTGCCTGGCTGAGTGCAGGATCTAACACTGGCTCTCCTAATAAGAAATAATCCAGCCGCGGGAAGCTTTCATAAGAACAACTTGGCTGGGTAAGGCCAAAAGTCTTGCCTAGTTCACTGTCTTAGGTTCCCACAGTGGCTAGCCAAACATCAGCTCCTAAGCAAGTTCTTTTTATTCTTCTCTAGTGACTGGTGTTCATTCAGAGATATACTGGCTGGAGGTTATCTATAGTCCTTGTCAACTCTGGTCACTTTGCCTTGCGCTGTTACAGAGTGCACCACAGTGAGGTCATCCTAACATTTTACAATGATTTCTTTGACCGGTGTTTCCACACTTGGACAGGCAAATATCATTATGTAAATAATTTATTTCATTTCCCCAAACTATTCCATTTGTGGCCTAAGCATTATTTCCTTTAAAACCCAGTACGTTGCAGCTACAAAGCTTTCTCCAATCAGCCAGACTCTCTTTTCTTTCTCTCTCCACTTAATGAGATGGGAGTGACTCACTTTAGCTGTGGAACTTCATGGCTGAATGGAAAATGGATACGATCTCTCTCTCTCTCTCCAGGCCAGGTCATACTGGTGGGCTTGAGAAAGATGTTTTTCTCCCCAGAACCGTTTGGATGGCAATCCTGGTCACAGCTGGGAAGATTGCTTTTCTGGACTTCAGCTGCCAGAATATCTCAATCACCATGGCCAGTAATAAAGTATTTTTAGCCATCTCTGGGTCTAGAGATCACAGCCCATGCAGGAGAAAGTATGCATAGGCTCAAATAAAGGTCCATTTCTCCTTTCCTCTTGTTTACATGCACAAGTCTCATGTAGTTGTTGTGTGAGCCATACCAGCTTCGAGGTTTTTCTCTCTCTCTATTTGGTGCAAGTTGTTGCACCAAATGGCATTTATTACCTTTGTTATGGTATACATCACAATGGATAAAATAATGTATTGTATTAAATAATGTAGTGAAAAGCTTCAGCTTAATGTATTCTCAGCTGTTGAATTAGGAGCCTCATGGCACAATGGTTAAACTGCTGTACCGCAGCCAAAACTGTGCTCACGACCTGGGGTTCAGTTCTAGGAAGCTGGCTCATGGCTGACTCAGACTTCTGTCCTTCTGAGGTTGGTTAAATGAGTACCCAACTTGCTGGTGTGCGTGTGCGTGCACACACAATGTGTAGGCTGTATAATTAAATTGTAAACTGCCCAAAGAGTCCTTGAGCACTCTGGGCAATACATAAGCAGCATGCTTTTGCTTTTTTATGAACACCATGGTTGGGCTACATGCAGTTGTTGGATTAGACAAACTTGATCTAAATCTTACTGCAATGCTTAATCAAGTCCGTTTGAATTAAGTCTGTTCAGCTAGGGGTGCTTACCAGAATCCCTCTGGTTTGATGAGCTTCCTCCAGTTGGGAATAACTAAGTCTGGTCTTAAATAACACAAAGAAATAGCCAGCTCAGAAAGAAGTTGCAGACAAATCTTGGTCTGTCTCCATACCCAATGCAGACGCTGTTTAATCTACACAATTAAATACATTATTCTGATTTCACTGAAAACCATGCCAGTACACAATGCACATTTTACCCTTCTTGGTTACTTCCATTAGGGAGACGTGTGTCTTGGTTCATTAGCTTGGTCCATTAGCAGTGGAGGCCTTCATGAAACACAAGGAAGACAACAAATTGGACAAGGGACTTTCCATAGCCATTGCTTTAACTCCAGCTGATCTTTCTTAAACTTGCCCTGACATACCTCTCTTGTTGTTGGGGCTCTTGTCAGTGTTGAAAGGGTTTAAATTCTTTCCTGGCTACTGACTGCTGTCTTCCCCAACCTTAAGTGCATCAGGAGCTCACCCCATTTCTGGCACTCCTTAGACTACCCTCCCCTGGCTGTTCTACAGTTGCACTTCTGTGTCAACTTTGGTTCTTTATAGATAACTGTGATCAGATTGGATTCTTTCACCACCTCCTGCACAGCATCCAAACTCTAGGCTCACTCCAGTGCCCTTGTAAATTTGCTGCCATGGTGCCTTTGTATTTTTATAAAAATAGTTTCTTCTAGGCTTTGTTTAAGAAGGCCATTATTGAATCTTAGCTGACAGTTTTTTTAAGGACACAATGTTCAGTGAAACATGCTCTTTACTCGTACAAGCTGGCAAAAGAGCAGCTGACCTGCTATCCATATGAGGTTCTCAGAAAAACTGTGAACCTTCAGACATCTTACAGCTTTGACTCAATGTGGCAGAGTTTGAACATAACAAAAAGTGGGTTATTCTTCCCTTGACTCCTTCGCACTAGCCAAGGAGAAGAATGCTTTCAACTCTAATCTCAGTTCTAAAGCCTGAATAAACTGTTTGGGAAATCATAAATGAAACTGGTTCCTGTTTTCCTTTGAGATAGTCTCCTCCTGATGCCTACACTGGAGTAGCGGTATGGGGGAGTCTGCAGATCCAGCACTTGCTGAGACTGATTTAAATAATTAAAAACAATCATTTATCTTCACATAACAGGCATTGTGGCTATGTCTTTAGAGCTGCTGCTTCTCACTTAGAGTTTGCCAGGGAGTCACCTTCGGTCCCGAAGTTGCAAGTGAATTTCCCATACAGTGAACCATCCACAGTCTCGGGGCAATTTAGAACATGTTTTGTAAACGTTCTGTCTGGTTTCCAAACCAAACTGGTGTGCATGTGAGGTATGCTAATTATTTTGTAGATATTCCTAGTAATTAGGCAGCCAGTGTCCACCAGCTTTAGAACATGTGAGTTTTTCGGGCTGTTTAGCTTTCAAACACTTGCCCTCCATCTTTCCCGAGAGTGCAAGCTCTCATTTTTGTATGCCTTTCTATGTATTATTTCCTCCTTTACTATTGATAACTACTGTATTTGTTCTCTTCTGTTTGCCTTTACCCTTTACTCGTCTCCTCCCTCTTCTCTCCCCCCACCCCTACCCCCAAATAGGGTTGTGCCACAGGTGGTCACAGGTCACAGTCAGCCCAGTGGAAGATGAGTGGCTTAGAGAGATGCCTTGTTATTTTGTGTTCAAATGCAGCAGTCTTTAACAACAATGTCTAGCTTATTATGTTACCCATGCAATATTTTGCACATTTCATCCAGTAAACTGCAGTGGTAAAAACCCATAGTTAAACAGATCAATTTTTCCCTACTTGCTCTCTTTTTCATATGGAACTTGAGATTCTAAACGTGTTTGGTTTAATGTAATCCACAGCAGTCCTTTTTCCCCCCTTTGTTTAAGACAAAGCTATGCTTCCCCTTCTTTTTATGTTCAAGCTGAATTATTTTCCAAGGTCTTTGATTTGGTTTTAATATATATATCATGTTCTTAATTTTTTAAAGCCAAAGCCAACTGAAACTGTCACAACTGATGAGTCTGGGGTAAGATTAGTAAACTGACCCAGTGATTGTACCTTGACTTGAGTTATTCTCTTTACCATGTCTCTTTTCTCCACTGGTTTTTTTTTCTGCATTTTCCATCACTGTCCCACTTAGAAAGGTGTATGCGGTGATTTGTTGTCAGTGTGCCTCTCTACTCCAGAAAAACCCAACATGACCCTAATTAACAAACTGGGAAACTTTGGAAATGCATGTGCCGTGTGAAGCATTTCTACAGGTTCCGTGTGCTAGCATGTCCCTTTCCCCCCCGTCATATCATGCTTATAAATGATTAAAAGCCTCCCCCTCCCCCCCCCCCCGGAGATACGTCTTCAAATCTTACCTCTTTCCCCTCTGCATTTGGTGTGGCATTTCTTTCTCCTCGAATGTGGCCTCTCCTGCCTTTTCCGTGGGCCTGATGTCTCCTCGATGCCCTTTCAGGACAGTGAAGACAGCGCCAGGATCTCTATCACCTTTTTCCGCCTTTTCCGTGTGATGCGGTTGGTGAAGCTCCTCAGCCGGGGTGAAGGGATAAGAACGTTGCTGTGGACGTTTATTAAATCATTCCAGGTAAGTGGGAAATGAACATGCGCCCTCTTTTCAGTGCCCCGTAGGAAGGAATGTGGTTGGAATCAAATAACCCACGTCAGCCCGGCTTAGAGGCAATGCATCGCATGTTACCATTCCTTTTTATAGCTTTTCCTTTTACAGTGGTCCCTTGGATAAAGGAATTAACTCATTCCAAATGAACTTATGTTAAGTAAATTTTCCTTTATACAAATTTCCCATAGGAATGCATTGAAAACGGACTGATCCCATTTTTATGTTGTACGGATTCTCCCCATAGGCGATTATGTTAAGCAAATTTCCCCTATCTCCAGAATTTTTATGTTGTACAAATTTTATGTTATACAAGCTGTTTGTTATACAAGGGTCCACTGTATATCTTTCCTTGAATATATGGGGGTGTGGGTATGCCCCAAAATACCTTAGATAAAGGTTGCCTTGTGGATCCGCTTTCTGTTTATATCCCTGCCTAGTCATCATTATCCTGAAAAGAGACCCATCTCAGTGGTACCATGTGATAGGACCCCGAGGTTCACTTTATGACTAGCTATAATAGATCTTTGAAGAGAATGGGAATTTAAACCTCATTATTTATTGAAGGCAACAGAAAAATGTCTACTGACACACCATTGTAAGAAGTATTTGTTGGTCATAAAGTCTGGTTTTGTGTATGTATATTTCAGGGTAATGTTCATTAAGTTCAATGGGACTTGAAATGTTCCTTCTTTAGTGCTAGCTATTCTGCTAAAGTTTATACAGTACAGACAATTATGGATTGAGGCAAACGACATGTTGCTCTTCCTGCATGATGTACAAAGAGTGTGCTAAATTTAATAGGAATGCTACCTATGGGAGAAGAGGCGTTGTAATTACTATCACTTTTTTTGAACAAAAATGGTGACTTCCATGTGCAGCTTAATAACGTAGAAAAAGAACCCTTCAGTGCCAATGGGAACATTTATCCTAAGCATTCTATCTGTGCATGGGAGGCAACAAATTTAGTTCTGATTCCACTGGTGTAGAAAGAAGGTAACCTTCTCTGCCTGTAGGTAGCATAAAAATATCCCCCTCCACCTATCTGTAATGGGTCATGTAGCTAACGTGCTACATATATGTGAGATTTGTCTTTGGCTGTCAGTCTGTTTCTGCTTTGAGATTATTGTTAGGGCTTGATGTTTAGGGAAATTTAATTTGATAGACATTGCCAATGACCTCTTGCTGTTTCATCTGTCTCATCTCATTTGAGGCTGGGAGGTAGTCAATAGGAAACACCAAGTGTGATTGCAATCTGTTAGCTGTGCAAGTATGGCACCCAAGGACTCTTAATCTCCTGATGCAATCTCTAGCAGTTCTTTCCCAGAAGCTTTGCAGGATTTTTTAAAATGTATTCTAGAAACAGGAAGTGGTTGATGATTTCCAATTTGCTTTTTTTCTTCAAGGTACAGAATGAAAACCAGGTCATGCATTTGCATTTTTCAAAATGCAAATCACTTGATAGTGTTTTAAACAAATACACTAAGAGGGTGTGGCTGTCCTTTAGGTAGAGTGGTTAGATGAAAAGAGGACAGGCCTTGTCCTTTTTATTTTTAAATCATTGTGCAGAAGAGTGACTTTCAGCCAGTGTGGCTCTCCTCCTGTAGAAATATTTACAAGTGCAGAAGCCCTCTCTTCAATTGTATCTCTTCATCCTAGGATGTAGAATATTCAGCATCAGGGTAACACATTCAGACCAGTGTATTTTATCAGGGACATATTATGACTGTTTCCTGTGTTTTGCTAGATCAGCCTTTTTGCCTGTTAACTGATCAGATACATAGTTCAAGCCAACTTCATATCAATTTGCTAAGTCTGGAAGAACAATGGTTTATAGTGGTAACATTAGAGTTACAATTATTAAACAGTTCAAAAACCCCCAAACAAGGCAGGTGAATTTCTCTGTATTAACTGATGGCGCTTAACTGCCTGTTCAAGATCCAGCATTCTGAAAAATTTTACTTTACAACAGAGATAACTTGCAACAATGATAGTTCTTGGGCAAATCCACTTTTCTCAATTCCTGTGAGGACTGTAATGGGGAAGGTCTTTGGGGTATGGCAGATGATGTCATAGTCCCTGCTACCAAGAAATTCCTAGGCTATATTGACCCTGCAGATCCTGGCTCCACTGCCTCACTGAAGAGTGTTAAACCCATTGCATCCTCTGTGCATGAATTTCAGTCCCACTTCTGTCTGTCCTTTAATGTGAAGGGTTTCTAACCCCATAGGGTTCCCATTATCTACACCTACATCAGAGTCCTCAGAGAGCTACCATGCAGAGGAGGAAGGAGCAAGGTGCTAAAGAGTATAAGTAGGATGACTTAGTATAGCATTTTGGATGTCCATATAGCTTTCATGTCTCAAAACTAGAGATGGGCACGACCAGGAAAAATTACTTTTCGAGTTGTCGTGTGTCGGAGCCGGCCCGTTTCGGCTCGTTTCCATTTGTCGCGAAATTTTTCAAAAATTTGTCGTTTCGTTTGTCGTTTTTTCGTCTGTCGTTAGTACTGGTTTTTTGGGGGGGAGCGGGCTCCTGGAGGCACCTCTCTGGGGTGGGTGCCTCCTCTGGCCCGCCATGAAGGGAAAGTGGGCTCCTGGAGGCACCTCTCTGGGGTGGGTGCCTCCTCTGGCCCGCTACAAAAGCGTATGCATAGCCAATTGGATATGCATACCAAGTTGCAGTGGCAGGCAGAGGCACCTCTCTTTCGGGTGCCTCTGTGACTCACTGCCTGCCGGCATACGGTGCACTTGGGCTGGGGATGGGGAGGAGGAACAAAGTGAGAGAGGACCCCTATGGGCGCCCTCTGGCTCACTAAGAAGGGAAGTGTATTTGCTGTAGTGCAATGCGAGTACACATCTGGCTTACTGGTTGGGGTTAGCGCAAGGGCTAGGCTTAGGGTTACGGGTAAGGTTAGGGTGAGTTAGTGGGGTGCACCTCTGGGTGCCTCTCTGACCCACTAAGAAGGACAGTGTACTGGCGTATGGGTTAGGGTTAGAGTTCGGGTTCGGGTTCGGGCTAGGGTTAGTGGGCTTTTTATGCCCGACTGGCACATCCCAGAAGTCTCGGTCAAAACCTGGCCAAGTGGCCATGCAATTGGTGGAATGGCTCCAAAAATTTGCATGGTCCACTCCCATGGCCAGCCCATCATTGTGCAGGTGTAAAAAAATAAAAATATAAATAAAATAAAATAAAATCAATGGAGACGTTTTGTTGCAAGAAAAACCCACTGCTGCTACTGAAAAAGTTCAGGCAGTTTTAAAATAGCTATTTTCGCATGTTTCTGTGCATGGTGCTTTGGTGTGTTTTTGGACCACCCACGATTTCAAAATAAATATTGCGGTCGCCCCATTTTGGATCCCCCGCCTGCACCGCATGGCATGGCGAGTTGGCGAGACGACGAGGATGCCCCCCACCAGAGCAGCCCAGGACAGGAGAGGGGGGGAGGCCGGGGACCCCCCCCCCCAGAAACCACCCCTCTGGTAGGTGCCCTCACTCAGGCAGGCATATTTTCGCCTGCTTTTTTGGCCAGGAATCAGTTTTTTTTATTTTTTAAGTTTTTTTCTGTGCCGCGCCGCTTGGCGAGTTGGCGAGATGACGAGGATGCGCACTTTGCGCAGCCCAGGAGAGGAGGGGGGGAGGCCGGGGACCCCCCCCCCCCCCTCTGGAAACCACCCCTCTGGTAGGTGCCCTCAGGCAGGGCATATTTTCGCCTGAGTTTTTTGGCCTGGGGAATCGGGCCCTCAGGCAGGCATATTTTCGCCTGCTTTTTTTGGCCGGGAATTTTTTATTTTTAAAACTTTTTTCCTGTGCCGCTTGGCATCGCACGATCGCTGTGATGCTGCCAGGAACGACCACGACAAATCAGACCCAATTTTTCTTTAGTCGGTTCGAGTTCGAGTTCTGGCGGAGTAATTGTCGTTACCGTTTCCGTTACGTAACTGAAACGAGGAACGGAAACGGAAACGAGGATTTCGCCGAGTCGTGCCCATGTCTACTCAAAACATCATCCAGGGACCATATTGTGGGGACCTTCCTTTGAAGGGTGTGTTCTGGAGGGACTGCAGTCACTGCACACACGCTCCTGGTGCCACATTGCATTCCTGAAAAGGAAGTGACCTGTTAGCCCTGACCTTTTGCTTAGAGGCAGGGCCAAAATGCTAAAGGGCACCTGTCCCCTATCTAAGCTATTGTTTCTGTAAGTAAGCACTCCAATGTCTTGCTAGTAAACACTGCTAAGAGAATAAAAGCGGAGCCTTCTGAGAGGAACGCAAGAGTTTTGTGCCCGCCTGCCTTCTCCACCAGTCAGAAAAGTTACCTGTCTGTGCCTGTCTGTCCTTTGTTCTATGGCCGAGGTCAGCATGGCCTCAAGCTTTTCCAGCAACCCTCCACACTATATGAAAATAATTACAGTAGTTCAAAAACTGCAAGGGAAAGCTATTGGTAAGGTACATGAATAATTTCAAAAAGTGTTTTGTTACCGTTCTTTAAAATCAGACTTCTTCCTCTCTCTTTCTCTTTCTCTCTCTCTTAGGCTCTGCCGTATGTTGCTCTTTTAATAGCAATGTTGTTTTTCATCTATGCAGTTATTGGAATGCAGGTAATTAACAAAAATAGTTCTTTTAACATAACAGGTTGTCATTGAACCTTTTATAATGAATTCCTTTTGTCTATATAACCTTGCTATTCGAACTTGAAATATTTGTATACACTGTGAAAGCCTTTGCCATCATTCTGAAAGGGGAAACATGGAGAGAGATTTGTTTTCAATCGCTTTTTTTATTTACTGTCTAGGTCAGCCTGAAAATTTGGTATAGTATTTTGTTGATAATTTTACACCGGAACCAATTAGAGGTTTTGAAGACAAGATCATTTAGATTGAAAACCTGGATGTTACATGTGTCTAGTCCTGCACTACAATCACCAGTGCTACTGCTGGCAGCCTTTATTGTATTTGTTCTTACTACAAAGTCTTGCAACATGACAGTGACCTTCCCCAGGGTTTGTATGCATGAGAAAAACCAACCAACCAGCAAATGTAGTTTGATGTAAGGGTAAAGTACTGCTCATGTCATAGATCCCCCAGGGCTTTCTAAAGTCTGCCAGTAACTGACCTATATGTGGCAGTGGTGCACAGGGTAGATTCCATGCAAGAGCTTATTAGAGCAGAGGTCCAAAAGACATTGTAATCCTTTCTGTAACAATATGGTACGGTCACACTAAGAGCACTATGGACCATTGTAGCTCCACATGTGAATCTCATAGCCTCATGCTGTGGGCAAGAAGTGGAGGAGGGGGAGATCTCTCTTTTCTCCTTGCAGCAAGATTTCTCTATGCAAAGATTTTTTTCTCTCTTACAAGATTTTTTCCCCCCTGAGGGATTCTGGGCAGTCATGTGGATCCTTTTCCTCTAGAAGAACCACCAAGCCGTGCAGGATTATTACCATTCCTGTGTAAAATGACATTTTCTGTTGAGGAGTCACTGGACAGGGCACTGAGCTGCACGGAATTTGACAGGCTCCAATACAGGAAAAAAAGATAGCAGGGAAGTGGAGATTGGGGCCTCATTTTTCTGTGAAATCTCCTTGGTGCAAGGAGATGTCTTGGTGGGCCATGTCAGCATGGGAAGTCTACAGAAATCACTGAGCACAAGATGTTTTTTCAAGCATTCATCAGGTCCCTAATTCTGACCACTGGATTCAAAAAGGACAGTGTAGAGCTAGAAAAGGAGCAGAGATGGGTTTAAAAAGTGAAGCAACCTCCCTCTGCAGAACAACTCCCCCCCCAAGATGGCGGTGCAAGCACTTGCAGCGGCTTGGCACTCCAGAGATCGGTATCTTTTAATTAATGTTTTATTTGTGTGCTTTTTACTATGGACTCTGCGCATTCGGGCACAAGTAATTTACAGTCGACAAGAGCTTTTAACTATCGGCAGAGAAGGCTGCAGCCAGGAGGTTTCAACTTACAACATTCCAGCTGAGCTTATCAGAGGGCCTGCATATCCTTGGGCTAATCCCCTTGCTTTCCCTGCCAGAAAGAAAATAAAACGGAGAAAACGCAAGCAGAAGAGGGGCTGCAGGGCCGGACTTCGAGTGAGGCTAAGTAAAAATCCTCAGAAGCCTGCATTGCCAAGTCTTTTTGTTTCAAATGTTAGATCTCTTCCCAATAAGATCGAGGAGTTGGAACTTACTATCTCTCTGCAGAAAAATATCCAGGATTGCTGTGCTATGGTCCTTTTAGAGACGTGGCTGGATTCTTCCTTTCCACAGGAGCTTATACAGCTACAAGAACGCTCAGCACTTAGAGCAGATAGAACTATTGAATCCGGGAAGAGCAGAGGTGGAGGGATTTGTGTTTACATAAATAACAACTGGAGCACAGATGTTAAAATAAAGGATATTCATTGTTCTCCTGATTTGGAGTATCTAGCACTGAAATGCCGCCCCTTTTATTTGCCAGGTGAGTTTAATGTTGTTATAATAACTGCAGTATATATACCTCCTGATGCAAACACTACTACAGCTATGGGTCACCTGCTAACTGCTATTAGCAAACAGCAGCAGGCTTACCCAGACGGAGCGCTGGTGGTTGCAGGTGATTTTAATCAAGCCAATTTAAAGACTGTTCTCCTTAAGTTCTATCAGTATGTTGACTGTCCCACCAGAGGGAAAAATACCTTGGACCAAGTATATAGTAACATCATGCATGGATACAAGACTAAGCCTTTGCCCAATATAGGACAGTCAGATCATATATCTCTGTTCATGATTCCATCATACAGACCTCTCGTTAATAGAATCAGACCATCAACCAGAGAAATACGAGTGTGGCCAGCAGGTGCAGCTGAGCAACTTCAAGACTGCTTTAGGAGCACTGAATGGGCACTGTTTGAGGAGGACAATGTTGATACATATACCTCGACAGTACTGTTCTATATCAAAAGCTGCATTGATGTTGTCACTACCACCAGACAAGTACGGGTGTTTCCTAACAACAAGCCCTGGCTAAACAGAGATGTGCGCCTTCTGTTAAAGGCCAGAAATGTTGCATTTCACTCTGGTGATGCGCTACAGTACAGAGAGGCCAGAGCTAAAATGAAAAAGGGCATCAGGGATGCCAAAGCTATATACTGTTGGAGGATTGAACATCATTTTGAGAGCTCTGATCCTCGTCGGGTATGGCAAGATCTGCGACAAATCATGGGGCAGAATATTAAAAATAATCTGTCTAGCAGCAGTGAGTCTTTGGCTGATCAGCTGAATCAATACTTTAGCCGTTTTGAGGTGGAAACTGGAACCACTATACTACAGCATCGACCATCAATAGCACACCATTAGAATCTACTACCGATAGACAATCACTTCTACTGCAGATTTCTGATGTGCAACGCGCTTTCCAGAATATTAATGCTAGGAAGGCAGCTGGACCGGATGGAATCATGGGACAAGTTGTTAGGGACTGTGCTGCAGAATTAGCTGGAGTATTTACAGACATTTTTAATCTATCTTTGTTGCAGTGCTCTGTCCCTACTTGTCTGAAGACATCTATTATAGTGCCAGTCCCTAAGCAGTCAGTAGTGGCATCTCTCAATGACTATAGACCAATAGCTTTAACATCTGTTATTATGAAATGTTTTGAGAGATTGGTGCTAGATTATATTAAGGCTAGACTTCCATATACTCTGGACCTGTTTCAGTTTGCATACAGGAGTAACAGATCCACTGATGATGCTATATCCATTGTTGTCCATACTGTACTGAGCCATTTAGAACAACAGGGAACATATGCAAGGCTATTATTTGTGGATTATAGCTCTGCTTTTAATAAAATTCTACCTAATAGGTTGTTTTTCAAAATTTGCAGATGATACAAGAGTGGTGGGGCTCATTAGTAAGAACGATGAGTCTTCTTATAGGAAAGAAGTACAAGGGTTGACTCAGTGGTGTAAAGAAAATAATCTTATACAGTGTGTGTGTGTGTTGTGTCGTTACAGTCGTGACCGACTCTTCGTGACTCCATATCCATGGAGTTTTCTTGGCAGGAATACTGGAGTGGTTTGCCAGTTCCTTACTCCAGGCGCCCACAGCACGTGGTATTCCTTGGAGGTCTCCCATCCAAGTACTAACCAGGGCCGACCCTGCTTAGCTTCCGAAATCAGGCAAGATCGGATGTTCTTAGGGCATCTAGGCAGCTATATCTTATACAGTACTTAACACCAAAAAAAACTAAAGAACTTATAATTGATTTTAGGAGGAAGAAAGATGTACATTTACCATTGTACATAAATGGTGAGGAGGTGGAGAGGGTTGGTAGCTTTAAATATCTGGGCACTTACATCTCAAAGGACCTCTCATGGACTGCAAACACCAATATGGTTGTGAAGAAGGCACAGAAGAGGCTATATTTCCTGAGAATGCTCAGGAAGATGAATTTTTCTCAGCATCTACTTCAGTCTTACTACCACAGCACCATTGAGAGTGTCCTAACGTATGGCATGCTATCATGGTATGGGAGCAGCTCTGTAGTGGACAAAAAAGCTCTACAGAGAATAATTAAAATTGCCCAGAATGTTACCGGGCTCCAACTACCAACCCTGGATGACATCTTCACATCTCGCTGTTTGAGGAAGTCACACAACATTCTGAGAGACTCTACTCATCCTGCTCACGATTTCTTCGAACTGTTGCCTTCTGGCAGAAGATACAGAACAATTAAAACTTGGACCACACGTCTTCTGAACAGTTTTTATCCCAGAGCTATAATTGCACTTAATAATGAACTCAAGGACCACCAGCAGTGAGCACTTGGACAGGATTACCTAGCCTGTTGTGTCCATGATTACTATATGTTTAGTGTCCCACTGATTTCATTTGCTGAAATCAAATGACACGCGGCTTTTCCCTCCATGGGCTTGAAGATCCCCAGAACCACATGGGGGAGAGGCATTGTTGAAATTCAGACCTTGGACCAGATCAGCTCTTGTTTTTGTTCCAGCAAGACACTTCATATTCTTATGATTAACACTGTTGGACAATCAAAGAAAGTGTTCTGCTTATATACCACCCCATACCACTTCAAGTAGTCTCTGGGCAGTTTACAGTTTAATTACAGTAGGCAGGCTACAAAGAATAATAATGCTGCCCAGTAATCATTTCCCTCTTATTTTTTTCCAGGTGTTTGGCAAAGTTGCTCTGAAGGATGGCTCTCAAATTAACAGGAACAACAACTTCCAGACGTTCCCCCAAGCAGTGCTGCTTCTCTTCCGGTAGATTTATCTACAATAGGGTTTGGATGGGGTCTCCATTTGGTCTGCATTTTTGAGCATCCCACTGTACATGGTGTTTTCTGGATTAACATGCATCTCAGAGTAGTTATTTTGGGGCTCACACTCTACTCCAAATATTGAGATGCACATTTCAGTCTAAAAATTCACACAGAAATGTATATACATGAATGAATGCTGAATATGAAAATAGACATAGTAGGGTAAGTGCATGCAAGTTGCACATGTTTGGGGAAATTGCAAATGAAAATGTATGCGTATTTCCAGGCCATTATTTAAAAATCTCAGACTGACCTGGAAATTGAATTGAATGAACCCTGGAGAATAATCAAGGGGGAAATGACATGAACCACAGTTGATTTTTCTTATGTGGGAAGACAATGAATACACCTATTAGGATATGCTCTTGCTTGACTTTGTTGCAGAAATCTTTTGTAAAGTTTCACGCTTATGCTTCTTGTTGCAATATTATAATCCTTCTATTTGTGCCAGACAGATGATTTGAAAGGACTTATTTACTTTACTGATTTCTTTTGCCCACTTTACCCAGTTAGCCAAAGGTATGCATGGTTATAACATGCTACAGAGTAGTCAGCAAAAGGGAAGGTCTGTCTCACTTGAAAGCATTCTCAGAAAGTCGTACCAACCTCTTAGTCTTGGATCACCATGGAGCTTTGCAGTTGCTTTTAACCTGGTGCACTTGTGTGTGTGTGTGTGCACATGCAGAAAGTGACTTGGTTAGAATACTTGATTTTTTAAACCCATCATGTTATTAATGTAAATGAGTACTCTCCTGTGCCTTTCCTGCATTATTTTTTTAAATGTTAAAAGATAGTGTCCTGTGATATCCTACCATTGCTGATCTCCAGGTTGACTCTTTATAAAATTAAGAAGCCATTTCCATAATTTTGGCCTTACCATAATGGTAGGTTATGCACCTGATGCCACTTGTCTAACTTTTATCTTAGTGTTGGGGTACTGCCTTTGGCAATAAACTAACATGAAATCAGACAAGGAAGTGATTTTTGAAGGGATTGTGAATGCTATCATACATGTCTGTTTCTCAAACATTTCAGATAATAAATGGGAATTGCTTTCTGATTTGATTTTAGTCACTTAGTCAGTAAGGCTGTGAGTACTTTAAATAACAAATAGACACCAGATGATAATTCCATTTCCAAGGAAGAAGAGTGACGTAGACCCTTCTACAGCTTCAAAATAGTGAGAAAAGAAATGTAACCCCTTTAAAAGATGATAGAAGGGTTTTGTTGCTACAGGTCATTTGTTTTTATCCCATTGTGTTCTGAAACAGCTTTATTCGGGTCAAATATAAATCAGTGCCAGCAAATCCAATGGCTAGTCCCAGTATTGAGACCAAATGTGGGGGGTGGGGGTGAGAGAGATATTAGGAGTAACAAGTGGAAGTGAAAGGATATGTTGGGTTGCAGGACAACACATTTATTGTGTGGACTGTTCAGGCCTTCAGGCCTCCAACCACCATCTCCTGGGTTGTTGTGCTGGGACATCCCTAAAGTGTTTCATACACCATCGTATGCTGGGGTATGCCTCTTATGCCCAGGGTTTGTGGGGTTCCTGGGGTAATGAGTTAGAATATTATTCTAACTGAAAGAGGAGTGCATGGTTCATTTTCTCTTGTTTTGGCCCACATTAAAGGTGTGCAACGGGAGAGGCATGGCAAGAAATCATGTTGGCTTGTATGCCAGGGAAACGGTGCGATCCAGACTCTGATTATAACCCAGGAGAAGAATACACATGTGGAAGCAATTTTGCCATTATTTATTTCATCAGCTTTTATATGTTGTGTGCTTTTTTGGTAAGTTCTTCCCCAACAAACAAACAAATAATAAAATCCTGAAATTTATGAATATATAATAGGTGTTCCCCCTCCCCCAGGATAATACGCTGAAGTATAATTCTGTGAGTCTGTAAAATACATATTAGATTCTGCTAATAAATAAAAATTATATGCTTTTGAATTAATTCCAACACATACGGTAACACTCCATCCTTGCCCCTGGTGGTACTTTGGGTCTGTATCATGGGTGGCAAGGCATATAATTCCATCAGCCATATATGTTCGAGGTTATCTCAGCTGGCCCCTCTCTAAACAGGCAGAGTGGGGATTTGACCTCCTGGCTTCTGACTCTACAAACAGGCACTCCAACCCACAGAGCTATACCTGATTGCCATTTTCTGTTTAAAAAAATAGCTCCATATTCTTGGATCAAGTCGTTTTAATGTCAATACATTTTAAAGTGGAAGGGGGTAGGTCATACTGAACAAATACCTTTATACCACACAATGCCATTTGGTACAGCAGTCTTCAGGAATTCTACTGAGGCAGAATAAATAAAGGTAGGAGCTTTGGTCTAACCTGGGGCAGCAAGAATTTCTAAAGTACTGGAGCTAGCTGGAAGGACAATGTTCACGTTACACTTCAAGAAGCAAAATGTCTTGGTCTGCCCCAAAAACATAATCTGCGAAATTTCCAGGAGTTATAATTGCATGTATATCTTTAAACACTATCAGCTCTGCACTAATCCTCCACCCTTTTAATGTCACTATTTAATTATTCCTACAATTGTTTTTAAGATTATCAACCTCTTTGTGGCTGTCATCATGGACAACTTTGATTATTTGACACGCGATTGGTCTATTCTTGGTCCACATCATCTGGATGAATTTAAACGAATATGGTCAGAATATGATCCTGAAGCCAAGTAAGTTAAATGTTTAATTTTACTACAGTGTAAGTGGGCCAAAGAAGCTGAAGAAGGAAAAACAAGGTACTGTATTTTAAAAGACAAGTGAAAATCTCTAGTGAACACTGTACCTCTTTTGCAGGGGAAGAATAAAACACCTTGATGTTGTTACCTTGCTACGGCGCATACAACCTCCCCTTGGTTTTGGTAAACTATGCCCTCACAGAGTGGCATGTAAGGTAGATACATTCTGTATTTGGTGGTTTGTATTTGTTTGCAACGTTTAAGCTGACATACGTAATGAAGGAAACAATGCAAAAGTAGAAACCAATAAAAATGCAGCTGATGAAACAAATCAGAATGCATTCCACTTTCAAACCAATAAAAACTTACTGCTAAAACCAGTTACTTAACTTAAATTCAGTTAAAGAGAAAGTCATTGAAAACAGGGTTGACTAATGTCATTTTCTTTCTTCCTATAGGGAGAAGGATTGTATATAAATACAGTGTGTACATATACAGTATATGTGTGTGTGCATATGTACATATACAGTGGTACCTTGTATAAAGGAATTAATTCTTTCCAAATGAAATTATGTTAAGCAAATTTTCCTTTATACAAATTCCCATAGGAATGCATTGAAAATGGAGTGATCCTATTTTTATGTTGTACGGATTCTCCCCATAGGCGATTATGTTAAGCAAATTTCCCCTATCTCCGGAATTTTTTATGTTGTACAAATTTTATGTTATACAAGCTGTTATACAAGGGTCCACTGTATAGCTATATGTATATACATATATAGAGAGAGAATTCCTGTAAATTAAAAAAAAGTATGATAGCCACATTTTCTTTTGTTTTGGGGGGGGGAAACACACACACACAGAGAGAGCTCTTAATTCATCCTGGTTGATTTGTTTATGCCAGTTATTAGTGGTAGTAAAATGTAGTTTAGAAAAAAAAACATATAGCCAAGATTTCTATTCTTTTCTCACCTTTAAAGCAGATGTGAGCAAGTCTCATTTGCATTTGACAGGCTGAGCTAGTTTATACATACGTAAAAAGTTTCAACCTATGAAAATGTCAGGGAAATAGTATAATGCATGACCATGGTGCTCATAATCAATGCTATGCTTCCATATACTGTTTGTGATGCTATATTGGTTCAGACTAATACTGTAGCTAGACAAAATTGTTTGGTCCTATATGACAGGCCTCATGCCTTTAACAAGAAAAAAAAATCACCACCAGTTGGATCAGGATCTTTTGTTGGGGTTCTCAACAACTTCCCCAGGGCCAAACTGAACCCTAGGGAACCTTGGAACCAGAAACAGAGTGGAAATAGAAAGTCATTCATTTGGATGAAATCTGACGAGTACCACTGGGTGCCACTGGCATAAATTTACCCCAATAGGATTTACTGTTGTCTGCAATAGACAATAGGTCTGGTGGCTCAAGGGGCTAGAACACTGAAATGTCAGTTGCAAAGTTGGCAGCTCAGCGGTTTGAATTCCGGGTGCCACACAGTGGAGTGAGCTCCCACTGTTAACCCCAGCTCCTGCCAACCTAGCAGTTCGAAAGCATATAAATGCAAGTAGATAAACAGGTACCACTATAAAAAGCGGGAAGGTAGTGTTCCTTGCGCAGAAATGCGTTTAGCCACGCTGGTCACGTGGCCATGGGCTTGCACAACACGGGCTCTTTGGCTTGGAAAGTGAGATAAGCACCACCCCTAGAGTCAGACAAAACTAGCACACATTTGCGGGCGGAACCTTTACTTTTTCTTTTTACAATATATTATGATATTGTATTCAGCAGAGCTTCTTTCTCTTACAAACTCACTCAGAGAATAGGCAGGGTGGTAATACATTATTTATCTAACCATGCTTGATTGATTTCTCTCCACCTTACATGAATGTTATTGGATGTTTTTCATATATATATAGTGTGTGTGTGTGTGTGTTTGTTTTGCCTCAACATGTTTCTTTGTATCTGTTTATTTTTCTAAACATCTGCAGAGGTTGGTTGCCATGAACATGCCCCTAAACAGTGATGGAACAGTTATGTTTAATGCTACTTTATTTGCTTTAGTAAGAACAGCCCTGAAGATTAAAACAGAAGGTAAGAGAAGAAGATGTATAATTTCCAAAGCACTCTTTTTCCAAGCCATATTGTACATATGTTTGTTTTGGGAAAATGCAAACTTCTGTTACAGGAATCAGACCTTTATCGTACTTGGACCTTAGCCTCTTCCACTCATGCGGAAGCACCCTGCATCTCAAGCTGAAGTGATTCTGATGCCTGATGCAGTTACAGTGTTCCAGCTGTAACTGCAAAAATAATAGGCTAGCTTCACAAATACAGTATGAACAACCCACGAGGTTGTGGCTGTTGAAGGAAACAGAGTGGCATATCTCATTGGGGTTTCTGTCTTCAAGTCCCAAGCATGTTTTATTCAGTTGGAGAGCTGGCAGGTGTCCTTAACCAACAGAGCTCAACTGCTGCTTCCACAAGGAAGTGAATAGTGGCATAAATTCAAAGTTGTAACAACCCCAGAAGAAGGTTAGAATGATGCATCCTAAATATTTAGGTATTTGTTAGCAGGGGGTTTCTGTTAACCAATGTGTTAGCTAGTGTTCGTGCAATGGTTCTTCATAGGTTTCATATTTTACTTATCTGAGTTAGGATTTCTGACCTTTTATGAATGTCTGTATATTTTAATATGTTGCTGTGGTACATGATTGACTTACTAGCATTTCATTCAGCCACAGGGCATAGTCATTTGTTCCTCCAGCAGGCATACTTAACATGCATACTCAGCAGAGGTGGCGGAGGGCAGGGCTCAGGCACACTCTATCTGCTACTTATCAGGCAGTGATTCCAACAATTCTCAGACAAATCAAAATACTTCAGACTTCCACCAGCAAGGCCATGGCTAACTACTCATACTTTATGGGTGTTGAGAATGTTGCAAAGGTGGGACTTTCACATACCGTAGGCCATTGTCCACCTAATACTGTAAGTCTATTCAGGCCATGGTCCACCCAACAAGCTTATTCAGGCCTTTGTCCATCTTATGAGCCTGTTTCAGACCCGGGTGACAGGAGGTCAAAGTGAACTATGAAATGGAGGACTCACAACTAGCTTTCCTCAGACTGACAAAGCTGTTTGCATGAGCAGCGAAATGTTTCAGTCTCTCAAGAAAAGAAGTCCAGCTGCCATGACTCAACTTCCAGGTTAACATGCAGGGAGGAGGAGGAGTGTGCTAGTTAGCCCTCCCCCCTCCACTCAGGTTCGGACACTCTTCTCCATATGCAGGATGGAATTTTGAAGGCAAGTGCCTCTATGAGGGCTCCATGGCTCTCCATGGTTCCAACCTATGTGGAGAGCTACCACAGATACACCAGATGTATAAAGTGAAGGAAGAGGCACATAGGGCTGATATAATGGGGCTGTTCTGTCTCCACAAAAGTATGTGAGCTTGTGCCCATGCCAAAAATTGCGGCACAATGGAATGCAATAGGCAGGGATTCGATGTAATAGGCAGGCATTACTGCCTCGTTTTGCTGTAAAGTTAGGCAAAATGAGTCAGTTTTTTTAGGTAGCAGAAAATTGGGCATGTGGAACAGGAAACAGTGGTGAGGTTTTGAAGGATATATTCATATTTGTGCCTCACAGACTTCCTATCCTGAGCCCCCTCAGCTAGCTTTCTACAGTATAGTCAGGTAGCACTGAGGCAAGATACTGTGGTACTTCGGATAATGAAATTAATTCGTGCTGCAGGTCATTTTGCTAACCGAAAATTTTGTTATATGAAACCAATTAATCCATTCCAGAGGTCTGAAAAAAGGCAAAAATCAATTTCTCCCCAGACCTCTTTATAAAGTGCACTTTAAAGGTATGCAGACCCAGAACACACACACACCCAAAACACCTGCACGCACACAGTGAAATGCAAACATGGACAAAAGAAAGGAAGACACCCCAGTCTGTTTCTGCCAGAAGTACAATGGGGGGAATGCAAATATGGACTAAAGAAAGCAGCAAGACAGATCCCAGCCTGTTCCCACCCAAAGTGTGATGAAAAGCAGTCCGAAGATTAACAAAATAAAGCTCCAAGATAAACCCCAGGTCGTTCCTGCCCAAAGTGCAATAAAAAAGCAGTGCAAAAACACAAACAAAAGCAAGGAAGCCTCAGCCATCTACCTTTCCACGTTTGTAAGGTCCAAATCCCTGAGCAAAAAAATGTCCAGAGTGGCTCCAAAACACAATGAAAAAAACTGCTCCAACACCTCCCACCCCTCCACAAACTATGGGGGGGTGCACAATGCATCCTGGGTACACTTCTTTTGCAAAGCGTAATAGAAATTTCATTATCAGAGGCAGCCCACAGGGAAATTTCATTAACCAAAACTTCCCTATTCCTGGAAATTTCACTACGTTATGTGAATTTTTCATTAAGAGGGGCATTTGTTATCCAAGGTATTACTGTACATACAACCTCTAGCCTGCAATGGTAGCTGGATGGGAAATCCAAACACCTTTCCTCCACTCTGAATGGGCAGATGTTTTCCCAGCAAGAATGTTTTCCGTAAAGGGCAAGGTGTGGAACAGGCTTCTGCCCCAGGCTAGCCCTAGGGCACTTTTACACGACCTCTAAAATTCAGTGGCAACCTAAATTTGGACCAGAGATCGTGGGGGTTTGTCGCTCTTCCTGTGTTCCCACCCCTCCACACTCCATTGTTCCTGTCTGCGTGAGGGGAGGGAGGAAAAAAGGGAGAAAAAAATGCAGGCTCACCTCCGTCTGCCGGTCCCCTGAGCAGCCCCGTAGGGATTCCTGTCTCTTAAAGGGGCGGCGGGGACAAAAAAACAAACAGAAGGTGAGGGAGCCCAGCATTTACAGCTTTACAATCCGCATTGAAAGATTTGTTACCTCCTGGAGGCCAGGTACTTGAAAAGTGCGCTGGGACGCGCTTAGGTGGGTGTGGTCGTACTTAATTTTTTTTAAAGTCCAGAGCTGTTGGGAAAACAATTTTAAGCTCCGGATCTGGGAGCCCTTTGCCTCGGATTTTAGGGGTCGTGTAAAAGCACCCCTAGTCGCCATAACCAGAGTGAAATGGCATTACCATTTTCAAGTCTATCCCTTTAATTTTTAAAGTAAAATGTATCAATTTCCCCTGTCCTTCTCTTTCTTCCTTCTCCCCACCCCCTTTCTCTCTTTCCCTCTGTCTCTTTTTTTTTCTCCCCTGCTCTAGGAAATCTGGAGCAAGCAAATGAAGAACTCAGGGCAGTCATAAAGAAAATCTGGAAGAAGACTAGCATGAAACTACTTGACCAAGTTGTACCTCCCGCTGGCGGTTAGTGAGACAACCCTATGTATTTTACACATTTTTAATGATTACATACGGGTAAGGTTTTGAAGAATTTTTTTAACATTAAAGTCAGGATGCTATTGCTGCTTTAAGTAACAAAGAACATGGTGCTGCTGTTTGATGACGCTGAACAGACAAACATATCCGTGTTAAAGATACCAATAATAATTCGGGAATGCAAAATTCAGGGAAATATTCTGCACATTATGGTTCTAAATTAACGATTCATTACATTTGAGCAGACAGGTTTATTAGTCATTTTGCTAAACTAAGGAAGAGTGTATATCTTGCTCTTGATATGTTAAAAAGCATATTAATTAGAGCTGCTTAGGAGAGTAAAGATTAGTCTGTATTAAGATGACATGTAATATTTTAAAACATATGAACAAGTGTATATTTTAAGGATTCACACTCGTACACATGTCTGTTCCTTATAAAATACTGATAACCTGTTGTTTGTAAGTCATGTTCTGATTTGCTTTCCATGTTTTAAAGGTGCAGAATCTGTTGCCTAATCCTTCTCAGTCCCATCCCAGACTTCTAAGAGGGCAGTCCATTTGGGGTCATTCTTTGGTATCTTTTATAATTTATTGAATTTCTATAGTGTTCTCCCAGCTTTCATCAAGACAGTTCTGGCTTAGGTTTGGAAGTCAGACTCCAGGATCACATTCCAAATGGTGATGATCAAACACCATCTCTCTCCCTCTAAATCAGGGGTCCTCAACCTAAGGCCCCGGGGCCGGATGCGGCCCCCAAGGTCCTGAATCCGGCCCCTTGGACCAATTGCAACCCCCCCCACCTACCCCCTGTTTTGTGAGCAAGCCAACCTCTGCAGCTGCTTTTGGACTGTGATCCGGCCCCCAGTGGTGTCTGGGTGGTGGTGGACCGGCCCGCTATTTGAAAACTTTGAGGACCCCTGCTCTAAATGCTGCATTCTCGGCCTCTAAAGGAAAAGAGCATGGTGGCTGCCCTACACTTCAGCCAGTCTCGATGAGAGGCATTGGGCTTGTGGCTGTGGAAATTATCCGGGAATGGGATAATGCCAGACTAGGGATAAGGAAGCCCAGCTGGCCAGAGAGAATGGATACTGCACATTTAAAACCACATCTCTGTGTTCTTCTTCTTCTCTGCTCTTCTCTAGCCTTAACACCGGAGTGCTTGCATGGCCTAGATGAATTGCTTTGTTATTGTTGTAACAATGTGCTTGAGCTTTTTCTGCAGCCTCTAAGCCTTTCAACTATCAGTCTTTTCCGAATATTCTGAAGCAATTCTGTTTTAGGGTGGTGGCATGGAATTAGGGTTGCCTCTGGCCAACTTGATTCCCCTTCTTTTTATTGAAATACAGACACATGCTTCAGAATAGCAAACGGTGCCTGCCTAAACTGAGCACATACATGGAGAGCTTTTACTTGAGGATGCCTTCAAACCTAGTCAGGATGCAATTCCTCTTTAGAGTTCCTTTCAAAGCCTTCATGCATTTTGTTGCTGATGACGAACAGACTACTGAGAAAAAATGTTTTTGCCCCAGCTGAGTTTATCTCAGTGTGAATAGACGTATCCTGAATAGACAAAAATGGAGTAAACCTCTAGGCTAAAATGAAATAAAATAGGGTTAAAATGCAGGATTAAGAAAAAATCTGCCAAGTGCCAAGTACTGTCATGCAATGTCAGAAATGGTTTCACACTCAGGCAAATTCTTATAAGGCATAGATTATGGTGAAAAGAGAATGGGAAGCTTTAAAAAAATTAACCATTCTAAATGTTAAAGGACTGGGAATGGTGAAAATTAATTCTGCCACGTTGCATGCAGATCCACAAATCAAACTGCAGATTTTTCACAAGTGTCATGTACAAATAAATATAGGTTGGATTTCTTCACTCCCTTAAGTATATATAAAACATCTCTATCAAACAGGATTCTAGCAAACTGAATTGAAAAACCTGTACTTAACAGCAGAACTGATTAAGAAATAATGAATATTGATCTTATGAATCACTGGAGTTTGGAAAATCTTTTCCCTTAATATACCAATAACTGGAAATGAATTTTTAATCTATAATGTCAAATTATTTGCAAAAGCTGCAGGGTTTTTTTGTGAATTGGTGCTGCTAATGCATGTTGGAAAGAGAACTAAAAGGCCATTAAAATCCATGCATCTTTTATACCCCAACGTTTCTTCTAAATTCCCCATTCTTGACTCGTCAGAGTGTACACTTCAAGCCTAGCAACCTGTGTCTTTCCCAAATCTTGTTTTGCTGAAATCCAGTTCCTTTATATCTCCTTAATGTTGATTTCCACTTTGCGTAATGTGTGATCACTTCTGCTTAGCTGCTTTCCTTCACACACCCAACGATGTCTGTTGTGCCCAACATAGGTTTAAAACCATTCAATTAGATGTTATCTTTGTATTTGTTTGTGAAATGCATTGTGTGTATCCTCTTCACACACACAATAATTTAACTGCAGTGAGGAATTTGCAAGCAAGCGTCTGATTTACAAACATTGTTTGTATCCGCGTGTGTGTCCACTTTTACACATACCTATGTGTAGAATGCCCCAGTCATCAATATGGTAGAAAGTGTTCCATCCCGTCCAGTTTGTTCATTTTAAAAAATCCTTCTAAACATTGCAAATAGTATTATTTCCTCATTACTTCTAGTCATGTATTTTAGAGGAAATATTAAAAAAGATTGGGAGCCTTTTGAAGGAGCATGATTAGGGGATCTTGCAAGAATTAGTAGATCAGATATCTTTAATTTGACAATAAGAGTTTGTGCCTTTTAATCTCAAAATCTAGGCATTCCTACAAGTTATCAGACTTCATACATGGGAAAGACTATACAGTACAGTAGCTTTCTATGGGATTTGCTATAGCAAAGCTGCACCAACAGCTGACAAACATGTTTATATTTAAGAAAACCTTGTGTGGAAGTACTCAATCTGTAAGTGCATACACAGCTGTCTTCTTGACATGTTTGTGTGCCTGTACTTTCTGTCAACTGAAATGACACACACAGGCAGTTGCTCCATCTAGGGACTCTGTATAGTGTCGAGAATAGCTACTTGTACATACTGTACAAGAAGTTTTCTTACACCCCTCTCAATGGCATGCATGGTTTTCCTTTGAAGAATTGGGAATACACATGATTTCCTTTAGACAACAAATCATACTTAGAATTTCCACCAGAACTCTCATGTTTTACAAAAGATCAATTTGTTCAGATATATTCTAAATCATTCAGAGACAGGTTGCTCAAGCAGTTTAAAAATACCCCCCCAAGCAGATATAACTCAGTAAGTATGGTAGCAACAATGAAAAATGCAAAAATAGTATTTGTTTTTACACAATCTTGATGTCCTGGACCTTCTGATCTTTCATTATAATTGATGGAGGCTTATGGACATGAGTACTTCTTGAGAAGGCATTTGTCACATAGTAAGAGCAGGCTCAATGATGCTATTTAAGAGATGGCATGGAACAGACTGGACTCCCAACCAAGCTACTTTAATTCTTCATTTATTTGTATTCTTGAGATCTGATAGCTGTTGTGAGTTTTTCGGGCTGTTTGGCCGTGTTCTTCCGGAACACAGCCAAACAACCTGAAAACCTCGCCACATTTTATTTATTTGTTTGGTTTATCAATGATACTGTATCACTGCTAGTGTTGCATGACATAATTTGCCAAGTCAAATACAATGCTCACCTATTCACACTGTTCTTTTTCCAGTAAGGTCTGTGACCCTATCAGGGTGTTTTGTTCTTGGCATTTACTGTTGCCTGTACTCAATGCAGCCGAATTCTTGGGAACTACAGTTAATGTAAACAGGTCTGATTTAACACAGAAATCTTTCTAAGTAAAAAAAAAGTTTGACTAATGTGTGTAAGCAATTTAAACTAATTCTTGGGGGGGGGGATAGCCTAAGAAATTTATGATTTTGCCCTCACGTCGCCTCCTAAACCAGGACAAGAAACATTGCGTTCAGCTTCATGCCAGTATCACTAGAAAGATATTATTAAAAGACACCCAGTTAAACTGCCAGTAATGACATAGTGTAAGAATCAACAGAATCTATCATAGTACTTCCTTTAAAATGATTTTCATAAAGAAATCCAGTGATTTCATCCTACCAAAATAATGTAAATGTTAAGTAATGCAAAAGACATATCTTGCCTCGTTTTCACTAGCTAATAATCACAGATATATATTTCCATTTAAGACCAGAGGCTGTATGCTTCTGCGCATTATTTGCTAAGGAGCATGAACAAGGCATGTCTGTTTGTTGCATACATGTCTTGCATGTGGCCTTTCCCAGTGGAAAGGCCACTGTGAGATCAGAGTGCTTGATTCCATGGTGAAATCAGAGTGCTGGATGCTATCAGCCTTTGGGCTGATCCAGTGGAGCTGTCCGTACATTATGATGAAACATCCTTTCATCTCAAAATGAACACTTTGCAACGACACCTACCTCAGTCATGGCCAAAACTAGAGCGCTGCCAGGTGAAGACTGTCTTGTGCAGCTCGTTTTCTTCATGCACAGAATTTTAGATGAGGTCCAGGCATCATTTTATCCCCTTGTACTCAACGATTGTATAGCTGCCCAGTTTATTCAGACTGGTGCTACTAGATGCAATCCACCTTGTTATGCTCCTAAGGGTGTGTTCTCGCTGCATTTTTACTCGGGGGCCATTTAATGACCAAAGAGACTATCGCCCTGACTGATAAAAGATCATTTCTACACAGCTAATGGTGAAAAGCTTGGTCTGACATATTATTTAACCTGAATAGAACAGTATATATCTTTTATGACAACAGTTTGAGAGGGACCAAGGACAAATATTTATTCATTTTATTTTATTTATTTATTTTATATAGCGTGTATGCTGCCCACTACCCAATCCCATTATAGCTCTTATTGAAACCCCTGGTTCAAAACCAAGTTGTCATTTCAAATCCCTATGGACTTTGCCATTCTAAAACAAAGCTTACCTCTCTGAGGGTCTTTCCTTAGGAAGAAGCTCCCTCGTCCGCTTCTCCCATACATGGGAAAGTCTGCCGCCATCTTACCCTCCGCTGTTTCTGTTCGGAGTTTTTTTCCCCCCCTCTTATTTTATGTGCTTTTTAACTTTGTTAGCCGCCCAGAGTTCCCGCCGGGAAGATGGGCGGGATATAAGTTTATAAATAAATAATAATAATAAATACTGTAGTGTACCTGCTAAAACTGCTTTTTTTTGCTAGATTTAGGCTGCCTGGTTAGAAGCCCAAATGTTTCTGCCCGTTGCACGCCCCACATCTTGACTGAGTTGAGAATATATATATATATATTGGCAATGTGCTGACTTGGGAGAGATCTGTCTGGTCTGTTCATTTAGATGATGAGGTAACCGTGGGGAAGTTCTATGCCACCTTCCTGATACAGGACTACTTTAGGAAATTCAAGAAACGGAAAGAACAAGGACTGGTGGGGAAATACCCAGCAAAGAACTCCACAATTGCACTACAGGTGACTTTGTTTTCTACCTCTTTGCTAACCATGTTGCAAGTTTATTGATAACATTTACAGGGGGAAAAAACGACTGTGGGTGAATAAGCTGTACAACAAGGACTGTATTTTGTTGAGACATTTTGGGGTCTTCCGACCTTAAAAGGAATGGCCGTATGGTTCTATGTATGGCAAGGTAAGTGTGAAATCCTCCCCACCACCACCACCACCACTACCACCACCAGCAGCAACAACAACAATAAGGGACAGACAAAGGATTGTAAAGTTTGAATGTAAACATGATAAGGCATGTTCTTAAAGTTGCCAATAATAAAACTCCAGTCCACATTAACCTATGATGGCATCTTGAGAGCCAGGCTCCATTGGGGTTTGAATGATGCATTCTTTTGGGTTGACTGTTTTATTTCATAATTGTGAGTTCTCTGTGTAAGATCTATTGTCCTACATATCTAAACGTTTCGTGGGTAAAAACATCAGCACTGTAAATGCAGTCAGCATGGTTTTGAACCTGTATTTTTTTGCCCTGGAAAGAAATGCTCTTGAATACAATATCCGTCACACCTAAAGAATGTGTCTACAAAAGTGATGGGCAAAACTAGAGGTTCTCTGGGATCTCTAGAACCTCAGCTCCCTCGCCGTTAGCTCACTGAACAACAGATGATGGAATTTGTCATCCAGTAAAATCTAGAGGGCTATAATTTGACATACTCAATGCATGTCTTCAAACTTATCCAGGAAACAAAGGCATGTGTAGACCACAAAACTCACAGAAGACACCTCATTCATTCAATCCCCATGGCCATGGCAATACCTGGAGTGTGTTTTGAAGATTGATTCCTGTGCAGGGCCGGTGCGTCCATTAAGGCGAACTAGGCAGTTGCCTAGGGCGCCAAAATGGACAGGGGGCGCTGGCCACCGCCGTCTGTCCCCCCCCGCCCATCGCCGTCCGCCCCCCACCTGCTGCCGCCCCGCCGCCGCCCCCCCCCCCCGCCCCCTGCCCCACCACTGCCACTGTCACCCGCCCGCCGCCCGGCACCCTCTCCGCTGCCGCCCCACCCGCCCGCCCCTCGCCTAGGGCGCAAAAAAACCTAGCGCTGACCCTGTTCCTGTGGTTGACTAAGAGCATAATGTGACTAAGCAGAGCTTTTAATCTCATTCTCCCCACCACCACCACCACCACCACCACCACCACCATCTGCCTGCCTGTCTGTATGTCTGTATGTATGTGTAATAAAATATTAGTATCTCTAGAGGCAACTGAACATACACTGCTTCTTAGTGTTGTATTTCCATTTGCTGCAGGACAGGGCATCAAGGAGGGGTGTGGTGGCTCAGTGGACTAGAGTACTGAAAACTGTCAGCTGCAAAGTCAGCAGCTCAGCGGTTTGAATCCCGGGTGCCTCGCAGTGGAGTGAGCTCCTGCTGTTAACCCAAGCTCCTGCCAACCTAGCAGTTCGAAAGCATATAATTGAAAGTAAATAAATAGATTCTGCCATAAAAATGGGAAGGCAAACAGTGTTCCATGCACAGAAATGAGTTCATCCATGCCAGCCACATGGCCATGGACTTGCACAACACTGGCTCTTTGGCTTGGAAACGGAGATGAGCACCGCCCCTAGAGTCGGACACGACTAGCACGCATGTGCGGGGGGAGGAACCTTTACCTTAAAGGAAGACTTTATTTGGATCACCAGTTTGAATAAGAAACTACTTTCAGTTGATGGAGATGGTGCGAGATAGTGAGACTGGATGTCCTGTTCATAGGTGCCAGATGGGGAGGAAAAGGGCAGGTCTTACTGAAGCCGTTCCATTTAAAAGATTGCTAAGGTCCCCCCTCATAAGTGAAATACACAACTCCAAATACTTCAAACCTTTTAGAGTTTTTTCTTCCAAACCTCTTAAGTCACGGAACCCACTGGCCAGACTTCTTCTCACTATAGCCACTATGCCATGCTGCCTCATACTTTCTCTGAGTGGAGATCACCCAAAGAGAGGAGGCAGAGGAAAGCTATGAATCCTGGCTGGGATCCCAACACACCTTCAGCCTCTAAGGCTGTCCTTTCTCCAGGGTTCACTATATACCATTATGGTATGCTGCCGCCAGCTGCCATTAAAATTGGTATTAGCAATTCCAGTGGCTTAACTGAGGTTAAGGACTGGAAAGTTATTACCATACCTCTGCTCTCAAGTCACTGGCTTAAAAATTGTTGTTGGTTGTTTTTTAAGTCAAGAACAGGGAAAGGTCAATTTAAAAAAAAAAAAGCAAAATAATCTCAAGGACAAAAACAAATTGTGTGTACAGGATTGCAGTATACAAAACAAAAACACACCAGAAAATAATAAATAAAGAATAACTCACTCTATGGGGAAAATCTGGGGAGACACTCCCTTTGTTCTTTGGCACAACTCCGTGCACACTCCTTATGATTAACATTTGACCCAGTGGGCCGTTCTTGTCCCTGGAAAGGTGTTGAGTGCCTTCTTCTCCACGTCCTTCATGTTTATGTTGGGAACAGTGGATGACATTGGGGAATCCATGGCACAACCATGGTTCTGTCTGTAAAAGTCCTCTCTGTGAATGAAGTAGGTAGGTGGTGCTCAGAAACAGGTCCAGCAGCAGGCATATCTGGTCCGGGTTGAAGCTTCTAGTGCTAAGTGTTCTGCCTTTACCATTGTTAGGACATTGGTGGTAGGAATGCTGGTGAAGACGGACGTGAAATCAAAAAATACCATGGTTTTTACCATGGTAAAATCACTCCTTAAATATCTCACGTACCTTGAAAATCCTCTTGGGATCTTCATACAGACGTGTCTTGATGGGACCTAACAGATAGCATAAGATCCAGATAGTGGCTGTACTGATTCATACCAATAGGCCTTTCTCTAGCCTTAATGACAGTACTTGATAAGGCTGTGATACTTTGGATCAGTATTATGAGACAAAGTGCCGGGCCTTTGCTCTCTGTTTCAGAATCTTTTTCGGAGTACTTTTCAGGCTACTTTTTTGCTTTGGGACATTCTTTGCTGAGGCATCTTACAGCATGTCAGGAGTCTTTGTAGTGCCAGTTCTTTGTAAAATAACTAGCTGCTTTACTAGCTAAGACCAAATATATTGCTGCCAACTGTCTATTTTATCCTATATATAATATCCATGGCTTTATTTTGTTTGGTGAGTAGAAAAACTTCCAGAACTGCTGTTATGCTCAAGCCAGTTTAAATCTCTTCCCTTAGTATCCACGGCCAGTATAGCTGTGGTATAAAAAAGCTCAATTATTACATCATGGTTATTTTGATGTAAATGCCTTGGGTAATATTTACCCCTGTGAACTTTAGCTGAATCTCTTGACATTCAAATGAGAATTGATCACTGAATGTTATCACCACATCTCTTCAAAGCTCTTTTGCTAATAACCAAACTGTGAAACTTAATGTAGGAATTTTCTAGTTTTTAACTGGCATGAGTTGCAGCAGGGAAGATTTCTTAGGTTTCTAATGCTATATTATATACTTGATGCTTAAAGATTTTTGCTGGATGCGTACTTTGTCTTTTTTTCCTGCCTAAACAAGTGCTGTGGTGCAGAGGAGGTAACAGCTTGCCTCTAGAACTAATTCGAACAAAAAAACAGTGTATATATTCCCTTTGGAGCAGTAATGTGTGATCACAGGATGACCTTAGCACTTCACAAATTGAGGCCCTGATTTACAGTACAGCAATATGCTACAATATACAGTATATCACAGAAGTTGGTACACTCCCTCACATTTCGTAAATATTTTAGTATATCTTTCCCTGTGACAACACTGAAGAAATGACACTTGACTACAATGTAAAGCAGTGAGTTGTGCAGCTTGTATAACAGTGTAAATGCGCTGTCCTCTCAAAATAACACAACACATGGCCATTAATGTCTAAACCACTGACAACAAAAAGGCATGCCCTTTATCTTGCAACACCTGATTAAAGATATAGCTATTAATGAGAAATTGGGACTTGATATAAAAGTAAAGATGGGTCATTGGCAGATATGTGTTTGTAGATATATAGAATTTATATATTATTTTATATTAATAAACTGGAAGAGTCAAAGCTTAACTCAAAAGTCTCTACAGTTTTGGAAATAGAAGAGGGCTCCACAAGAGTAGATGGTATACTCATTTTTTCTTAATGGTCCCGAGTGATGCGATGCACCATGTATGTAGTTTTTCTGCCATTTAGATATTTTGATGTTTTTAGCGGTACAGTTTCTTCACATTTGTTAAAATTTTTATCAATAAATATATATAAATCTAAAGGGCTTATGATATGATTTGGATGTCATTAACAGCTTGTCCACACAATGGAATTTGTAGCAGTTTGTGCTTCAAAGGATCTTACCTTTAGTCTGATACATCTGAATTCTCACTTGAGCAATATTTCCATTCACAGTGACAATATTTATTATCCCATGAGAAGGCTCCACACAGGTGTTTGGATCACCAGTTTACCCAGTTTACTCACAAGTAAAAAGGAAGCAGCAACAGCTGCAGGGGGCAGTGGCAGCATGTGGGGAAAACATCGGGGTGACAGTGGGGGAGACGGAAGGGGGGTAACCCCCATTTCCACACCTTTTTTCATAGCCAGAACTGTACAGGAGATGTGCTGCCTTGTGGGGTGGAGCCCGTGGCATCAATTAGCATTGTTTCCCTCAGCCATCTCTGAGTTAGAATGACTTTCTTTTCTTTTTCATAAACAAACTAAGCGCCATACGGAATGAGCCGTGAGTTTTAAGCTAGCTTGGGTTGGTACGGAAAAAAGAAGAAATTGGGAAAATGATACTTTTCTTTATAGGGGGAAACATAGTGTGCATATTCGTCACATGACTGTACAGTGGAACCTTGACTTACATACTGCTTGACTTGCATCATATTTGACTTGCAGCAAGAAGGGGCCTGTTTGACTTGAGTCGCAGGCTTTGACTTACATCTCGGAGCCCCGGCGCAAGGCACTGGAACTGGGCGGCAGCCACAACCCAGCATCGCGGCTGCCGCCTCCAAACTGCTCTTGCCTTCTTCCCCTCCTCCGGCAGCGGTGGCTTCGGCGAGGCCAGCTCCGAGCACCTGGAGCTGGTCCGAAGCCGCTGCTGCTGCCGGAGGAGAAGAAGGGCTGGGAGCTCGGGGCTGACCTCGCTGGTTAGACAGTCGACTCAGTATTGTAAAAAATCTGGCTGCAGAAGTCTGGTCCACAATGGAAGCATTTTAGTTGGGGAGCTGTAAAGTTGTAGGACTCTAATGGTAAGCATAGAGTTGTTCAGAACTTGGAACGTCAGGTTAAAAATCAGTAAAACTTAAATGTTAGACATGGTTGCTATGAACAATAAAAAGTGGAGGCATATAACTTGTGGACTATAATTCCACTGCCTCTTCCTCTCTTTGAAGAGACATTTCATTTACATCCCCAGAAGGAATCTCCTATCCCAGTCAAATTTGTGTTAAATTGCTGTTTTCGGGGGTCTTTTTCATCATCTGGAATGGATTAATCCGCTTTCCCATTACTTTCTATGGGAAACGTTCATTTGACTTAAGTCATGTTTGACTTAAGTGTAGACCACTGGAACGGATTAATGACGCAAGTCAAGGTTCCACTGTACTGTACTTTCCATATAAAAATCAGCTAGTGTCCATTTTTTGAGAAGAAGGAAGAGAAATGGTGACTTCATTATACGTTAAAAACTAGACTCAGACGATGGCACAAATCCTCTGTGGTTGTGTTGGCATAGGAAAAACAACATAGCTTTTTGGAGGCAAGTTGCCTCAAGTAAAGAAATGACTAGAACTAGTATCAGCTGAATACTGTATGACTCAGCTGTATTATCAGGATGCAACTGATAATGCCTATGGTGATTTGGAGTAATTTGCTTTCACAAATTTGCATAGCTGCACAAGAGTTTTCTTAGTCATTTCATATATCATATAGTCACTTCATACATGAGGACAAGTGTTTTCTCTCTTTGTTATTTGAGTTTGTCATTGTGTGTGCTTTTACCTCCCATACAATCAGCAGCATCGGGGGGGGGGGTTCACTGCATAATTTGGTGGAGTTTTCTGAGCAATTTAATGTTTTTTGCAGTGCCTTCTAATTGGAAGGTGCACGTAGGCATGTGCATTTCAATATTGTCACTCTGGCTATAAGAGATATTTTGATCTGATGCAGCTAGAGAGAAGCTGCTGCCTGCAATTGATCCACAAACAATTGATTTTGGATCAATTGTTGCCTGCAGCAGCAGACAAACCAAGATCTGTGGCTCATGGGTGAGGTCTGCTGCTCATAATATTTTGGAAAGATTTCACTTGGGTAGCTCAATAGAAACCCCCAGAGCATAAGAAGACTGAACCAGGGCATATACCAGAAGCTTTAAAAAACATGAAGTCTGCGACATTCGCAATAGAGCCATTAAATTTTAGGGAAACATGGGGGCAGGGGTAGAAGAAATGTTGGGAAATGCTGAGGCAGGTGGGAGAAGGAAGTTTGCAAAATAGAAGGATTCTGAGACCGCTTGCTGATTCTAATTAGCTGTAGTTGCAAGAACCTTGTACATGAATCTATGGTGGAATAAAAAATGGGGAAGAAGCATTTCACTCCAGAAATGGCAGGATCAAGTACAGTATAGGTATCCCAGGTCTAACCACAGGCTATTGGTGCCTTCCACTTGATTATACAAATTCTGATAAGGAAATGGTATGCTACACTTAACAACTTTGCACTTCTGGAAAATATTCCCAGGATAATATCCCCATAACAATTAACTAATCCCCTCCCTCTCAAGAAAAGCAATGGTATCTGCTGCTTTTTCTTGGCATTAATGTGTGGTGGCAGTGAAGAAGGCCAAATCCATGCTAGGGATCATTACAAAAAAGAATGAAAATAAAATTGCCAATATTATAATAGTGGTATGGCCACACCTGGCGTATTGTGTGCAGCTCTGATGGCCTCATCTCAAAAAAGACATTGTGGAACTGGAAAAGGTACCGAAGAGGGTGATTAAATGATTACTGGGCTGGGGAAACCCCCCTCATGAGGAAAGGCTAAAACATTTGGGACTTTTTAGTCTAGAGTCTAGACATGATTGAAATGTACAAAATTATGCAATGGATGGATAAAGTAGGTAGAGGGGAAGCTCTTTTGCCTTTCGCGCAAAACCAGAACCAGGGGTCATCCATTCAAATTGAGGGTTCGGAGAGTAACAACAGTGTGTTGTTAGTCCTTGGAACTCCTTGTCACAGGATGTGGTGATGGCATCTGGCCTAGATTTCTGGAGCAAAAGTTCATTGTAGGTTACAAGCCTCACCAGGCTTAAAAGGAGGGTACCTCTAAATGCCAAATGCAGAGGAGCGGCATCACAAGACATGTATCTAGTTGTTCCATGTGCTCCCAGAGGCATCTGGTGGGGCCACTGTAAGATACAGGAAGCTGGACTAGAGGGGCCCTTGGCCTGATCCAGCAACACTCTTCTTATGTTTCTATGTTATGCTAATACATCTTGCATTTTTATCTTTTTTGTCTATTCTGAAGTTCTCAGAATGCTAAGCACTTCTTCTCATGTTCTCCAGAATTCTTTCATTAGGCAAAACAGGAAAAAGGGGAGTTAGGGAAGGGAATATAAGTGGATGAAGCCAGGAGGTTGCATTAGTCACAAACTAAATATGGAAAGTGGAAAGAGGCCACAGACATTCAAGTTAGGCTGTCATTTACATAATACTGAGATGGGGGGGGAAGCATTTGTAATGCATCAACTGAAATTCAGTAGGAATTTGCAGCTAGAGCAGGCCTGTTGATTTAGTGGGGAATTCGTGAATCAACATCTATTATTTATTATTTATTATTTATTATTGAATTTATATCCCGCCCATCTTCCCAACGGGAACTCTGGGCGGCGAACAAGGCAAAGCAAATCAAGGAATACACACAATTAAGTACAATAAAACACAATGAGAAACATAATCAACAGATCAACATAAATCAATAGGAAGCAAAGTAAAAGAACTGCAGCAGGGGCGCACCCTTTAATTCAAACCTCACCACTGCTATGTCAAATTCGACCTAATTATCGATGGCGGGGGGGGGGAAACTAAGCTAGGTCACCAAAGGCCTCGCGGAATAGAATGGTCTTCACCGCTTTACGAAAGGCCAGCAGGGACTCTGCAGAGCGCACTTCGCTAGGGAGGCTGTTCCATATAGATGGTGCAGCCACCGAGAAAGCCCGGTTCCGGGTACGGGACCGCCTGGCTTCTCGGAGGGATGGAACCTGAAGCGAGTGCGCCCGCGACTGCCGAACCAGTCGGGCCGATGTTGACCGCTGGGCGATCCGCTCCGCCAGGTAGTCCGGGCCCAGGCCATGGAGGGCTTTATAAACTAAAACCAAGACCTTGAATCTGATCCGGGAGGCAACGGGTAGCCAATGCAGCCAGGCCAGAACCGGGGTGATGCGGTCATAATGACGCGCACCCGCCACCAGTCTGGCCGCTGCATTTTGCACCCGCTGCAATCGCCGGAGGAGAGTCAAGGGCAACCCCATGTAGAGAGCATTACAGTAGTCCAGCCTCGAGATCACCAGCGCCTGGACCACTGTCCTCAGGGAGTCCCCGTCTAGGTAGGGGCGAATCTGGGCGATCTGGCGAAGGTGAAAAAATGCGGTCCTGGCCACGGCCGCCACCTGAGCATCCAGGGACAAGGCCGGGTCCAGGATCATGCCCAGATTCCGAACCCTCTCCGCCAATTGGAGGGAAACACCCTCCAAACTGGGGAGGGGGCCCCCGTACCCAGACGGGGAACTCCCGAAGAACATCACCTCGGTCTTCTCAGGGTTGAGTTTGAGCCTGTTGGCCCTGGTCCAAGCCATGACCGCCTCCAGACACTGGTCGAGGGACCGGACAGCTTCCACTGCAGAGGTGGAAAAACAGAGATAGAGCTGCGTGTCATCAGCGTACTGATGACAACACAGCCCAAATCTCCTGATGACCCCAGCCAGCGGCCTTACATAGATGTTAAACAGCATGGGGGAGAGAGACGAGCCCTGCGGAACCCCGCAAGGGAGTGTCCACGGGGCCGACAACTCTCCTCCATGCTGCACATACTGGAGCCGACCCTGAAGGAAGGACCGGAGCCATCTGAGAACAGTGCCCCCGATCCCTACCTCCAGGAGCCGGTCCAGTAAGATACCGTGGTCGACGGTATCGAAGGCCGCTGACAAATCCAGGAGAACCAACAGGGTAGAGCAACCCCTGTTGGCCGCCCGGATTAGGTCATCTTGCAGCGCGACCAGAGCTGTCTCGGTACCCCGGCCAGGCCTGAAACCGGACTGGCAAGGATCAAGGCACCGCTGTTCCTCCAAGAATGATTGAATCCGCACCGCGGCCACCCTCTCGATCACCTTGCCCATGAAGGGAACATTGGCGATCGGGCGATAATTTGCCAATTGGTCCGACGCCAATCCCGGTTTTTTCAAAGTGGGCTTGACCACCGTCTCCTTAAAATGCGAGGGAAAAACCCCCTCGCGAAAGGAGGCGGCGGCGATGGTAGCGGCCCACTCGGGCATGCTCCCTCCGGCAGATTTGATGAGCCAAGATGGGCAAGGGTCGAAGGGGGTGGTCACGGGACGGCAATGGGCAATAGCCCTGGAGGCCTCCAAAGGAGAAACAGGCCCAAACTCCACCAGTTGAGGAGAGCGGGGGGGTGAAGGAGCTGGGGGTGGCGAGGGAGGGCTAGTGCTACTGGATTCAAAGTCGGCACGGATGGCCTCTACTTTGGATCTAAAAAAGACTGCGAAATTCTCGCTACTGAAATCAGTAGGAGGAGGCCTAGCCAGACTAGGATTGGTGAGGTCCCGAACCACCCGGAAGAGTTCTGCCTGACGGTTCGAGGCCTCACCAATTCTCAGGGAGTAAAAAGATCTTCTAGCCTCCCTGATCGCTCGCGAGTAGCGCCTAGTCTGGATCACAACGGCAGTCTTGTTATTCGCCGTCCGGCTCTATCTCCAGATGCTCTCCAGTCTCCTCCGTTCCTGCTTCATCGCTCTTAGCTCCGCCGTGAACCACGGCGAAGTTCGAGCTCTGCCATTAATTGGATGGAACTTGAATTGTGACTTACTACTGGATTTCAACAATTGTGTGTGATTCCCTTCCCCCCCCCCACAGCCATTCATGAAGAACCTATGGCACGGGTGCCAAAGGTGGCACTCAGAGCCCTTTTTGTGGGCGCCCGGCATCGCCCCTTCACAGCCACCAATGTATTCAGGTTAAATTGCTGTATTGGCACTTTCCAAAAAATTGGTGGGTTTTGAATCGCAGTTTGGGCACTCGGTCTCTAAAAGGTTTGCCATCACTGGGATAGAGCATCTCTCAAGAAACCTCAAAAAACACCTTAATTGTAAAGCTTGTTCCAGAACAACAGTTGTTTGGGAGGGGACCATAGCAATCCAGAATCAGGAAGAAAATGTCAGGCAGGTGGCAAAATGTGTCCAGCACTTGTACATCAGTGCTGCCTTCCTCTTAGAAAGTGCATGTCACGGTGGATTTTTCAAGGCAGCAGGGGCTTGTGGAAGGGTTGTCATTGGCTCGTGTGGAGTTTCTTCCAGGCCCTTGCTGCTCATCACTGGATTTATATATTCCCTGCTTGGGTGGCTGCCTTCCCAGTCTTCTTGATTTATGGCTTTTAAGTGCACCAGTGTGGTGCAGGTACAACTCACAAACAGCCATCTCCAGTCTGAACAAAGGGGCTCTGGTGCCAGCTAGACAGGTGACCAGGCTTGAAAACCACATCAAAAGGAAAAGTCAGGTTGCCTCCCATCATTCTGAGATTTCCCCCCTCCTGTATAGCAGTTGCTTGAAATTCACTATGCAGGCTACACGTGGAGAAAGAAGGTCTTAGATGTGCAGAGAATAATAATTTAAAAGAATGATGGATATTATATAGAGTTAGTGACTTGACAGCACATGAGTTGAGGTTTTAATAGTTGAGACAGATTTTTAAAAATGAGTTTAAAAATGAAACCTCCAGGCATGGAAGATCCACGTTTGTTATGAATTAATCTCATAAGAACATAAGAAGAGCCATGCTGGATTAGGCCAAAGGCCCATCTAGTCCAGCTTCCTGTATCTCACAGTGGCCCCACCAAATGCCTCTGGGAGCGCATGAGACTAGATATCTATCTCCTGATACCACTCCCCTGCATTTGGTCCTTGAAGTATCCCGGTCTTAAGCCTGGAGATTACACATCTCCATCATGGTTTGTAATTGTAACCTATGATGGACCTTTCCTCCAGAAATCTGTCCAATCCCATTTTGAAGGCATCCAGGCCAGATGCCATCACCACATCCTGTGGCAGGGAGTTCCACAGACTAACAACACACTGGGTAAAAAAAATATTTTCTTTTGTTCTTACTCTCCCAGCCCTCAATTTGAGTGTATGTCCCCTAGTTCTGGTATTTTGTGAGAGGGAGAAGAGCATCCCTCTATCCACTTTACTCATGCCCTGCATTATTTAGTATGTCTCAATCATATCCCCCCTCAGGCGCCTTTTTTCCAGACGAAAGAGAGCCAACTGTATTTGCCTCTCCTCATTAGGGAGCCCCCCCCCAGCCCAGTAATCATTTTAGTCACTCTCTTCTGCACCTTTTCCAGCTCTACTATATCTTTTTTGGGATGTGGTGACCAGAATTGTACACAATACTCCAGGTGTGGCCTTACTGTCGTTTTGTATAATGGCATTATAATGTTGGCTGTTTTATTTTCAATCCCCTTTTTGATAATCTGTAGTATGGAATTGGCCTTCTTCACTGCTGCCACACATTGGGTAGACACCTTCATTGAGCTGTCCATCAGCACACCAAGATCTCTTTCCTAATCTGTCACAGATAACTCTGAGCTCATGAGTTGATCAAGTTTTGATTTTTTGCCCCAATATGCATTACTTTACATTTTGCTACATTGAAACGCATTTGTCCTTTCGCAGCCCATTCCCCCAGATGCTTCTGGAGCTCTTCACAATCTTCTCTGGTTTTCACCACATGGAAAAGTTTCGTGTCATCGGCAAACTTAGCCACCTCACTGCTTATCCCTGTCTCCAGGTAATTTATGAATAGATTGAAAAGCACCGGTCCCAGAACAGATCCCTGGGGCATACCACTTTTCACCTCTCTCCACTCTTTCCACTTTCCCATTGACACCTACTCTTTGTTTCCTGGATCTCAACCAGTTCTCAATCCATAAGAGGACCTGCCTTCTTTTCCCCTGACTATGCTATTTTCTCAGCAGCCTTTGATAAGGGACTGTTTCAAAAGCCTTCTGAAAACCAAGATAGTCAATATCGCCCAAATCCACATGCCTGTTGACCTTTTCAAGGAATTCTAAAAGGTTTGTCAGGCAAGACTTACCCTTACAGAAGCCATGCTGATTTTCTCTCAACAAGGTTTGTTCTTCTATGTGTTTTAAGATTTTCTCTTGGATGAGGCTTCCCACCATCTTCCCTGGGACAGACGTAAGGCTAACCGGCCTGTAGTTTCCCAGTTCCCCCCTCCTTCCTTTTTTAAAAATTGTTGTGACATCCGATATCCTCCAGTCCTCCAGCACTGTGGCCGTTTTAAGAGTCAAGTTGCATATTACCTTTAAGAGATCTGCAATTTCATTTCTCAGTTCCTTAATAATCCTTGTGTGGATGCCATCTGGGCCTGGTGACTTGTTGATCTTCAATTTATCGATTAGTCCTAAGACATCTTATATTTTAACCTGTATTTGATTTAATTCTTGAGTCAAGAGGGGCCGTTCGGGCAGCGGCATCTGCCCAAGGTCTTCTGTCGTGAAGACAGATGCAAAGAACTCATTTAATTTCTCTGCAATTTCCAAGTCCTCCTTTACCTCCCCCTTTCCTCCCTCACCATCCAGAGGGCCAACTGGTTCTCTGGCAGGTTTTCTACTTCTAACAGATTTTAAAAAGCTTTGTCTTGATTGTTGTTGTTCCTTTTGGGTTTGTCTTGCCCTCTTTGTTCACCTCCCGGAGTTCCTTTGGGAAGACGGACGGTATAAAAATGGACAAATAAATAAATAAATAAATATTTCCCTATATATTGCTCGCTATGCGTTCCTCAAAGTCTGTCTTTGCCTCTCATCATCTTCTTACATTTCTTTTGCCAGAGTTTGTGTTCCTTTTTATTTTCCTCATTTGGGGAGGATTTCCATTTACAGAAAGACCTCTCCTTGCATTTTAGAGCCTCTCTAACTCTACACGTTAACCATGCCGGCACCCTCTTGGACTTAGATGAGCTCTTCTTTCTTTGTGGTATGCACTTGTGCTGGGCCTCTCTTACCGTTGTTTTAAACAGACTCCATGCACTCTGGAGAGATTGAATTCTTTTTATCTTCCCTTTCAATTTCTTTCTAACTAATTTTCTCATCTGAGGGAAGTTTGCCCTTCGAAAATCAAGGGTTTTTGTGTCTGATTTGCTTGATACTCTTCCCCCATCATGTATGGCAAAGGAGATTGCAGCATGGTCACTGTTCCCCAGAGGCTCAGTGACATTCATATCCCTGACCAGGTCCTGAGTATCACACAGTATTAGATCCAGAGTTGCCTGTTCTTGGGTGGGCTCCATGACAAGTTGCTCTAAGGCACAGTCATTCAGCAAGTCGAGAAACCCAGTTTCTCTTTCTTGCCCGGAGCTCGCATTGGTCCAGTCAATATGGGGATAATTGAAGTCCCCCATGATTACTATTCTATCCCTCTTAGACACCTCCATGATTTGTCTCCTCATTTCAAGGCCCCCCTCAAGTTTTTGATCTGGTGGACGATAGCATACCCCAACTATCACATCGCTCCTTGGACCTGGTAGTTTAACCCACAGTGATTCTATGGTGGAGTCAGACCCACCATCAACTTCCATTCTTCTGCTTTTTTAGAGGGGAGACGTGACAACATCCCTGTTTCGGACAGACTTTGCCCTTGTGGCTCAGGTGAAGTCAATGACGTGCTCCACTACTTGCTCACGTGCCCCCTCCACGACCAACCCAGAGGCAAATTTCTTGGTGGGATTATTGGTTCACTGGCCGACAGGTCCCCTGGAGCCCAACTTAGTATGCTACTTGTTGGTACAGACAGGTTTGTTACACAGCAAGTTGCAAAGTTTGCGCTGGCAGCTATGAAAATCCGAGTCAATCTCTAACTTTGGGAGGACTGTATTGCTCTGTTAGTGTCACACGTTTTTTTTAATGGTTTTAATTATATTTGTCGTAGATGTAGATGTAACCTCATAAGATTTTTTTCTCGGTTGTAAATCAAGATTGCGGTGACCAATGGTTTTTAGCAATAAACTTTTACCTTACCTACCATTCTGCTGGATTTTACCCCTTTGACATAGATGGCCACTCCCCCTCCAACCTGCCCCTCTCTATCCCTTCTATAGAGTTTATAGCCTGGGATTGCGGTGTCCCACTGGTTCTCCGCATTCCACCAGGTTTCTGTTAGGGCTTTTATATCAATGTTATCCCTATCTGCCTAATGTTCAAGTTCCTTCTCTCAAGATTTTTGTTTGGTTGAGCTTAGTTGACCTCCCAGTTCAGCTCAATAGCCCTCTCAATCATCAGTTTCTTTCATGCGTCTCCAGTCAAAAATTCACCAGCAGAAAGAAGGGAAATGGGAAGGCAACACGATTCTCTAGCATACATAGGGGGTTTACAAGATTAACCACATTTGTGCACATAACCTGTTATTCAGCAAAGGGTGAACCAAATTACCCTTAGGGTACCAGAGTAATTCCAACACATCCACCCAAAATATCTGTTTCATAGAAATCTGTTTACCCCTTTTGGAAATCCACCTACAAAGCCCTTGAATTGTTCCAGAATATGCATGATATAGTGCTTCAGCTTCCAATTTAAAAGAAGGACTGGTATTTTGAAGGCATGTTGCAGCTTGTATGCACCACCTTTAAGTGTACCACCAACAGTCCATGGATGCAGAAAAAAATCCATGTCTTGCTGTTAGCCATCCTTATAAGAAGAGTCCTCACAAGATTGGCTAAACAAACAGCAAGAACTGAGTGGCAATGCACACCAAAAATGGCTTATTCAGACCACGCAAGGAAGTCAAGCCTCAACATTTCTTAGTAACACAAATGGAAGATGTGCAGGGGACCATTGGTAATTATTCTGTGAACTTATAAAGAAGAATGGTTATGGGAAGATGACCTTAGATACAAATTCTGCAGAATCGTGTGCTTTAAATAAGCTGTGTGAGAAGAACCAAGCTTCTCTTTTGCAGCATGTCAGCTAATGAAGTGCATCAACAGAAAACTTACATTCAGGAATATCTTTATTAAACTTTTTAAATAAGTTTAAAATATTTTAACCACTAGTGGGCTACAGTAGGCATCTACTGCCCTGGACCTCTGGAGACTGCCTACTCGTCATCCACAAAGACCTAAAGGAACAATGTGTGGCTTGTTTTTTTTCCATGTTTTTTCATAGTTTGAGTTTTGATGGTCTCCAAGTGTGCTGGGGAAGTGTTAATTAATGCACATATTCTCCCAAATTGCACCCTCTTTTCATACTGGATAGCACACTGCCCATTCAGTCCTTTCCTATTGTGAAAGAGCATACTTTATGAACAGAACCTTAATAATTGTTTTCCCTAAATAAACATAGAACTTGGACTGCTTCCTATTTTCCCCTTGTCCATCCAAGCAACAGCAACGCCAGCAGCACCATCATCACTTAATACTATGACAGCATGGGTGCAGGTGACTGGCAGCAGTAATGGAAATTGTAATTGATGCCCAGCACTTATAGCAGCGTTTGTAAAATAAATGTTTATCAGAGCGTGAGTGCCTTTAATTATTAATGTCTAATGCTCAACATGGAGTGAGGCTGCTCATTCATTACATTTCCCCCCTGGAGGGAATACATATTGATTTTTTTTTATGCCTGCATGCGTTTTAGGGATAGCACAGCATGGGGGTGAGGGAGCAATGTCATTGTTTGTACTCTCCGGAAGACAAGACAGCTCAGCCAGCAACACTGTTTTTTTGGTGAAATCTCAGCAACTTGCCCTTTAGTTACCGGTAATGATGTGAATTGAGTAGAGCTTTTCAGTGGTCATCAGATCAAAGCAGGGCTGGGGCGTCATTCTGCATCGACTTCATTGGCCTGCCATGCTCCTGTTGGGCTCATGCTCAAGTTTGGCTGGAGAGAGCTTGGATTTTATGATAGCAAATAGAGCCCTTTGTATATACAGAAGGGAAGGCTGCTACGGGGAGCTGAAATAGGATGGGCTCGGTGAGGACGAACGGCCATGAAAACTACAAGCTGGAGTACTATGCTTCGTACGTTCACTGCTACAGTGTAGGTGTCCTGTATTTTTATGTTGTCCTTGTTGCATGATTCACGGTTGCAGGTATCTTTCTAAACCACTTATTTGTTGGGTGCTGGTTGCTGATAAAGTAATATTATCAAAATAAGTATGGGCTTCATTTACTTTGTTATAAACCAAGTTCAGGCAAGCAGAAAGGCAGCAGGAACCATTCAGACTTTTATAAGGAAATATTTGTGTTTGTGTTTTCAACAGTGCTTGTTTGGCGATCTATTTTTTTCCCTGCTATAGACAATTTCATAAGGAACTGTGTCAAACGGAAATATTTAATCACAGTAGGTATTATATGTTGTGTGCATTGCCAACTGTAAATTAATACAAAGGCTTGGATGAAGTTTATGTATCTAGAATTGAACTGGGATTGTAGGTCCCTTTTCATCCCCATTGTTGTTTCAAGCATAAAACCTGCTGCCTCCAAGAAACAGAACAGGGTATTTGTCATTTTCATTCACAGACTAGAATTTCTTTAGTATTTGATTTTACTTGGAGCTGAAATGAATAGGGTTTAAACATAAGATAGGTGATAGGCATTTATCAGCATACCTAGGGAAAAGCTCCATGTTGTGCATTTGATTATAAGGCTTTTCTGTGTGTGCAGTGGCTTTTATTGTGCATACATCGATATGTATTACTTTCTGAACTTCTCAGTAGTCTGACAGTTGTGGCATTGGGTAATTGAATGACTTGCTTTATCTACTGAGAGTTTCCTAGATATTAGGTTACCACTGAATGTTAAAAACAGACACGTGCATCCATTTCACATTTTTATTTTTCTGTTAAAGGTAAGGCTGCTATTTGTGTTGTGTGTCATGATGTGTGGTGTATTAATGATTAATCCCGCCTTGGAAAATAATACGTGCCATTATGCCTCCAAAAGTACAGCTGCATTGAATTATAATGTCAATTTGAAGTTACATTCTTGTGTGTTACGAAACCACCTATTGAAGAGAGAGGTCTGATCTGATTAAGTCATTAAGATGAAATAGTCATTAATCAAAGGGCTTCAGCTGAGATTGTTTTAGACTCTCTGAAGTCATGTACAGATTCCCTTGGGTTTCTTCTATTGATCATCATTACAAACTACTTTCTATTTATCATTATTTCAGCCACCATCAGCAAGCCCTATAATGCTAGGAATCCTGGCCTTACTTTATTCTGGATCTTACTTACCCCTCTATCTTGAATGAAAGTAGTATCAAGGCTGCTGTTTACACTTTGTCATATGACTTTTAGACTCAAAATACCAGTAAGAGGCCAATTATAATCACACTTAATATGATGCAAGTACTTTTAATATACACTTGGTCATGCATACTCAGCATAGAATGAGAACTAAGATGAAAAAGTATGGAATACAAGTACTGTACCTTGGGAATAGTTGTTGTGAGTTTTTAGGGCTGGTTGTCCGTATTCTGGACGTTTTTCTTCCTGATGTTTCGCCAGATTCTGTGGCTGGTATCTTCAGAGGGCAAGGAGCTCAGGGGACTACAGTTCTCTAGCATACTACAGTTCCCTGAGCTCCTTGCCCTCTGAAGATGCCAGCCACAGAGTCTGGCGAAACGTCAGGAAGAAAAACGTACAGAACACAGCCAAACAGCCCTAAAAACTTACAACAACTATCAGATTCCTGCCGTGAAAGCCTTCGAGAATATATTTTGGGAATACTTTATCATCTTGTGGCTATTCATTCTTTATTGATCTGTACCTACTGACTAATGGACCAGGACTTACAAAAGACAGAGCTGGCCCTGAAAGACATAAAAATGAACAGCTTCTTTGGTGATGATTGCTGATATAGTATCACACCATGGTAAAATATTTAGATTTAAAATAAAGCTCAAAGCAACTGTTTGCCAATAAAACAACTTGAAATGTTAACAATTACTTATTTTTTTGAAATGCAAGGAAACAATACATGTTATCTTTTGGGCATAATACATAATTAATTGAGGGAAATTTGATTTATTGAATAATTAAATATATGATCTATACAGGAACTTGGCAGGTGTTTTTCTCCCTGGCACAAGTTACTGCATTGTAACAATGTTTTTCTTGTCCCATAATATAGTCAAGAAATAACATTAAGCATACATGTCTGAGAGTTCTTCTAGAAATTAAGGGTATTTTCTATGATAAGTATTTTATACTCCCCACAGTGAAAATTCCTCAGCAACTTGCCATGCAAATTAGGCTCATGTTTACTTTCTAGTAACCAGTGCACACTAAATGCAAGATGGAGAGGAGAGGAAAACCACTGTTACATGAAAAACTTTTATCTCTAGAAGTAAACACACTGTTAAAAAACAGAGTGTTTACCCCTGTCTGGTTTATCCTGAGTTTTAAATGCCAATGAAGCAGGTAGGCATTACTAGTTTATTACTAGGCCTTGAGCTTATTAATAAACTGATGACCAGTGCTGGCATGTTGCATGGTATAACAGCAACACCACAACTGGTTCAAGTTAGTCTTTTTGTTTACCATGTCATATCTTCAAATATATTCTTGTGTGCAATGGATTACATTACGAGATTAGTAAACAGTGGCTGATGCTCAGTAACTTAGCATAATAAATCACAACTAGTGTAGAACAATTGAGTCAGTGATTATTTGGAACGTCAACTTCATAATTTGGATTGATTCAAATGGGCTTACTCAGATTGCCTACTAAACAAAAGAATTTCAACCGTGTGTGATACCAGGCTCTCGGCATCTACACAATGCTGTAGTTGTCAGAGCACTCTAGGCTAGTTAAAGATTATTCATGCCCCTGACAATATTCCATCTCAAATTGCAAATGCAAATCTGAAAGCACCCTTCAACTATGATCAAGCAGAATGGGGGTTGAACACACATTCGTCAATTGCAACATCTATAAACAGGTAATCAAATCTCAACAGCCATTTAGACTGTAGTACCATTCTTCCTAGCTGCCTAGATGCCCTAAGCACATCCGATCTCATTTGATTTCGGAAGCTAAGCAGGGTCGGCCCTGGTTAGTACTTGGATGGGAGACCACCAGGGAATACCAGGTGCTGCAGGCGCCTGGAGTAGGAACTGGCAAACCACTCCAGTATTCCTGCCAAGAAAACTCCATGGACATGGAGTCACGAAGAGTTAGTCTCGACTATAATGACACAACACACACACACACACACCATTCTTCCTAGCCCTAACTAACTCAGACAACCTCCCCAGAAGAGAGTTTAGCATGTCTCTCATCCCTCTGTTTTTGCGTAGTGCATTCTGCAGGGTGATCAGAGTGCCACAGGGCAACCGAAACACTGGTTGAATTGGATGCAAAAGAAGCAGTTTCATCCAGGAGCACAAACTAAGCCCCTTGTCCAGGAATGGCATGTGGCTATTATGTCACCTATAACATTTCCTCCTCATTCTCTACTGGCTACAAAGCTAGAATCACTGCCCTGGCTAATACAAACAGTTTGACTCTCTTCTTTGTTTGTTTATGCTGCCATCCAAGATCTATGTAGATTCTCATTTTATATAAGCTCTGTTATGCTATCTTTGGCCCTTAGGTTTTCCCCTGCTCAGTTGGCAGGGTGAAAGGAAAAATAAAGATTGTTTTACAAGTTCAAATTATGTAATGTTACACTCACACACACACACACACACACACACACACACACACACACACACACACACACACACACAGAGAGAGAGAGAGAGAGAGAGAGAGAGAGAGAGAGAGAGAGAGAGGGGCATCTATCTATCTATCTATCATATTTTATATTTTATTTCTTATCCCCTTCCAGTCCATAAGGGCATTCTATACTTACATTATGTCAGCAGTATTTAACTATAGATATACAGTATTTAACTGTATATTTAGATATAGCAATATTTAACTATAGATATAGGGGCGTGGTGGCTCAGTGGACTAAGGCTCCAAAAACTGTTGACTCCAAAGTCAGCAGCTCGGCGGTTCGAATCCCGGGTGCCACGCAGTGGAGTGAGCTCCCGCTGTTCACCCCAGCTCCTGCCAACCTAGCAGTTCGAAAGCATGTAAAATGCAAGTAGATAAATAGGTACCGCCGTAAAAAGGTGGGAAGGTAAAAAACAGTGTTTCCTTGCAGCCATGCTGGCCACATGGCCATGGACTTGCACAACACTGGCTCTTCCGGCTTGAATACGGAGATGAGCACCGCCCCTAGAGTCGGACACGACTAGCACGCATGTGCGGGGGGAACCTTTACCTTTACCTTTATACATGCTAAATATCCCAGTGCACTTTCCCTTGATCCATCCACATTTATTTCTAGTTCTCGTAAGCATCTGTTCAGGTGAATAGCTAACTCTTTATCTTCACTTAATATTATCCTTTCCATCTAGAGTTTGGGCTGAAATATTTTACAAGAAACTCATTGATGTACTGATTACCTTTAGATAGGCAGCTTGCTGTCATTGTTATAGTTTACCCCCTTATGTTGGGGGGAGGGCATTCCTCATATTGTGTACTATTAACACTCTGCATTTTCCTTGCTGACACTTAAGAAAACACAGTTGAAGTTCTTTCTCGTGGCCAACTCTGTTATTATGGTATTGAAAATATGGGGAGAAAGGCATGAGACTGCACAAAAGTCCAGTACTGTACATGAGTTGCCCAGTGTGATTGATGAGACTTGAAAGAATCCTGTCACAATACATCTAGAACTGCATTAATATCTCCAGAACTGCCTTAACATACCTTTTGAAAAGAGCTAGAAAACATGAGTCATCATGGCAAAAAAGTAACATTTTATGTTGCTTTTGAAGTAGTCATTTCTGCCAGGATGTTAGGTATCTGGCTGTGGAGCCAGAGACTGCAAGTTCAATTCATTCTTGTGCATTGGAGGAGAAGAGCCAGCCTACGTAGCCTTGGACAAACTGCATAGACCCAAGGCACCCTTAGAAGGAGGGAATGGTAAACCACTTCTGAGGACTGTGTACTCCTCTACCCATTCAGTGAGGCACATCTTGAGGCAAAATGCTTGGAGCTCTCCGAGGAGCTTGTTTCCACTTTGGAACTTTAGAACCTGATAACTGCCCATTTTTACTTTATTGATGGGAGTATCCAGACCACATTCTGTGAAGAGTATCTCTAGATGTGAGTCTCTTTGAGAGAAGCAATGTGAGCTGAGTATGACCTTGCATCTCTAGTCCAGAATGGATCAGGGGTGGGGGAGCATCTAAAAGTCCTGGGGACGTTGACTGATCAATGTGAAGCCTTTTGGGACATTTTCTGCCTAATCTAAGCAAATGAAAGATTATTCTGTTGCTAGCTAAACATTCCTTTCGTGATTCTTTTTAAATTTTGTTTGGGGAAAAGTGCGCCTTATGAAATGAAGGTGGTTCTTTGATAGACTGTATGTACTGTTAGCTAGAGAATGAAACGGTTTTTTAAAAATTTATTTTATTTATTTATTTATTCTTGTATTTATATCCCGCTTATCTACTACAATGTAGTACTCTAAGCGGCTAGCAAAGCAATAAATGCAAATCAACAACAATGAGATACATAAAATATAAAGCAAAAATAACATAAAACAGTTAACAACATAACATGTAAAATCCTCCTACATCCCAGCATGCGGAGGGACAAGTCCTAACAAAGTTAAAAATTAGGCACACCGAGTAGGCTGACTAATTTTAAAACAATGGCGATGGCGAGGGGAAAAAAAAAAACCTAACTGAAATCGCCAAAGGCCTCTCGGAACAGAAAAGTTTTTAAAGCTTTCCGAAAGGCCTGCAGGGACTCTGCAGAGCGCACTTCGCTGGGGATGGCATTCCATAAGGAAGGGGCTGCCACTGAGAAGGCCCGGTTCCGAGTGATCGTCTTCCGGGCCTCTCGTGGGGTGGCGACCCGCAGCGAGTGCGCTCGCACCTGCCGAACTGGGTGTTGTATACAGTATTAGGTGATCATACTTTCTACCATATGCTTCCTGAAAGGAAACCAGATGCCAATTGATATGTTTATGCTGATTGACAAAGTCTGCTGGTTATATACTAAGCAGAAATTGTGTGAGTACCTCTGTATATTACTGTGTCACCTTTGGGCCATAGTGGCCCATCAAATGTAGACACAGGTTGTGTCCTACACATGACATTGGTATGGTATTCTGATACAGGTGGACATTTCGACTGGCAGCCAAAAAGATAACTGTTGTTAAAGGCCTTCAGTGACAAACTTTCAAGTTCAGGTCCTACTCCTTCTTCACAGGTTGCTTCATGACTCTAGTCTTCTTACCACTGATTTTACAGTGTCATATTAATTTTGATTACCTGTCTAGTGTGTTAAGCAGTTCAAAACCAAGTCAATTGTACATCACTGTTATCCCAGATCATACCTTCTCATGGCACAGGATGTGTCTGAAAGATTGCTTCACAAGATTTCCGTTCAGTCCTTTACTGATATGTCAGAATGTCAGAGGCTTAAAATGAATCCTCTGAAAGGTGCTGGCTGTGGGAGGCGCAGTGCAGCTCACACAGGTAGGCAGGGAACCGGGAAAGTACCTGCCCGCACCCAACAGTTTAATGTAGCTTGGATATTCAAGAGCCAAATTTGTTATTAAAGAAAAAAATCTGGGGTGTTGGTTTACAATGTAATTTAAGTCTCATCACAAAATGCAAGTTCTCTGGAGTTAAAACGTTTGTGCTGTTGTGAATATTTGCTCATTGAGGGCGGCTTGTGATTGCTGCCCCCCCCTCCTCGCCTTCGAACCACCCTTGATGTTAACCTAATCTGAAATCATGAATTTTGCAATCATAACCTGGTATACAAATATTACTGCCCATTAAAAAATACAATAGCTCTGTGACCCTTTACCAACAACTAGTGTACAGCCCAGTTTTAAATTCTTCTTATACTAGCACTGAGGTCTTTTACCTGAGGATTTTCAAAGTGTATAACATCTGACATTACGGGCATATCTATTCACAGAAATGCATAGGACCCTAGGGTACGGCTATATTCATATTTCGTAAATGAAGGAATGGCTGTTAAGTTTTAATATGTAAGCAAAGACCAACTTTTCCTATATAGTAACTTGGACGAACTTGGCTCCCATGTCCTGCAACCGAATCAGATGGATGGGAGAAAATTTCTAGAGGTAGCTGTGTTTCAGCCTATGTATAAAAAGAGAGGAAACAAACTCTTGTGCTTTTAAAACTAACAGATTTCTTTCTGAGTGACTTTTCATGTTTTTCAGTCCGCTTCCTGAAGCATTGGAAGTACAATATTTACATTAAAGATTTTATATACATAGTGTACATGGTTGTGAGGAAAGGGATCAGAATGAAATAAAATATGAAAGACGACAATTGTCGCTATTACCAGTGTCATTTACACTGGTAATGAACTTTCAGAGTGTTGATTTCCTAAACATCCTGGCAATAGAATTCATACAGTCTACTCTGGTACTAACCTTAAAAAGAGACTGTGGGTTTCATTGTGCTAACTATTAGTTGGTTTTCACAAGAGTATTCCATATAGTCAAGTGGATGTTATCATAGCATTTACAATTCAAAGGCAAAAGCCTGAATGTGCTGTCGTAACTACAGAGGCTTAACATTATTCTACCTATAGCCAGGATGTTTATACCACCAACATTGTAGGTCCCAGTGTTAGTAGTACAACTCTCATCTTGTACATGTCATTTCACTCTGATTTCACTCTATGTATAAACCTGTGAGCTAAATATTATGCCCAGCCTGTCTGAGGAAGTGGATTGTGATACATGGATTTTCACACTGAAATAAAGCCGTTGGTCTTAAAAGTGAAACAAAAGTTTGGGGTGGAGTGGAGAGAGGCCTTCACATCTTGTTGCTGAGATCCTATTGTATAATCAGATTCTGAGATATATATTTTTCAGCCAACTTGTACTTCTTAACTCTTGGGTTTCTTCTTTTTTTATCTTCAACTGGCTATGAAGGTTTCATTCCATCCACATATGTTAGGTGAAAGCTAAAGCGTTATTTTTGCTAGGGACAGAAAACCAAATGAAAAGGTAGGTAGGACTGCAGGAGTGTATTTTTTTTTGGTATAGGATTGGCGTGATTGGTGTATGTTTGATCTCTTTCTGTTACGTAAGAATCAAAATTGATGCTCACCTTAATCATCCAACATCAACTGCTGCTGTTACTCCTAAGCTTGTTACAGTGATTTGCTCATCCAACCTTGTTGTTAAGCAGATCCTGTGAAATCTGTCTAGTCACTTGAATAGGTTAAGTAAAAGAACATGCTCCCGAAAAGTGAATGGCGAATGAATGTAACTATGCATTGAGCGGTGTATCCTAACCAAAACAACAGCGCTGAAAAAATAAAGTATGCATTGCTTCCAACTTCACTGATTTGATACCAGTCTGTAATATTACATTCCTTTATTCTGTTAGTGTTCCGGTGCTGCCTTCCTATTTGCTTCCTTCCCATTCTTGGTATACTGTCAACATTTCATTTCATACTGCTTGGAATCCTGGTGTGTTCAGAAACCATGCAGCAATGCTTAGTTCCTGAGGAGGTCCACCACTTAGACACAGTGACTACACCGTGAAGCAGAATCACCTGGGTAGAAGTTTCTACATGATGTGGATTGATGTGGGAGCAATTTAGGACACAACAAAGCTGAGTCAGTAAATAGACGTATAAAATGTGCACCAGAAGACATCAGAATGCAAGTATAGCACTAATGGAAAAACAAAAATAATAGTCGTAATATCAGCCCCTTCACTGTGATGAATGTAAAAGAGAAAAATGAGTTATTCCTAATGCATTATGGATATATTCCACTTATTTAGGCTGGACTAAGGACACTTCATGATATTGGACCTGAAATTCGGCGAGCAATATCCTGTGATTTGCAAGAAGATGAACCTGAGCAAAATCACCATGAGGAAGAGGAAGTATACAAAGTAAATTATTATATGATAGATCATATATATATATATATATATGATTTTTGAAGTGGTCAACTGTGTTTCATTTAAATTATAGGCTATTTCTTGAATCAGAAGGGAATGAACTTAGACTTGCCATAGATGTCTGTTTTTGAAGTGTCCCTTTTCAGACAGTTTTCTTTGTGGTCTTCATATAGGACCTTCAAGGACCTCACCTTGTAACCAAGCAGGGCCTGGGCATGACATAATGCTACCAGGGGAGAGACATTCTTTTCAATCCACATCAAGTCTGTATGCTGGACACAGGAATCCATGCGCTGTGTCACAACTTCCTTCTATTTAGTGGTAACACATTAACATGAAATTAAAAACAACATACTCCACTTGACATATACATTGTCACACATATTTTAGTAACTCTTAAGATCCCAAAGAGAAAAGAGATAAGGTAGGCTTCACACTAGGTAATTCTGAATGAACGATTCACTTATTCCTATCCAAAGGTGAATAGGAAGGACATTAAGTGTAGCTTGGGATGATCTTGAAGAAAAACAACCTTAGCTAGCTTGGAGTGACTCTTGCACTCATATTGCACTTCCTTTAACTGCAAGTCTCTACAGGTGTCCTGGGCTTTCAGGAGGACTTTTGTACACAGATGCAAAAAAAAAAAAAAGCCCAACAAGTGATTCCTTCCTGTGTTCTCCTCCAGTATGTCATTTAAGAGTTGTCTTCCTTCAGGACCAGTGAAAGCATAAAATGATGGAAAAATTGGGGGGGGGGGGGGAGAGATAGCTTTGATGTCTCTTCTTTGAGCATTTGGTTATTTAACTTGCCAAAGACCAGGATTGATCCTTCCCCTTCTCACACTTCCTCATTGATGAGAGCTGACCCCTTTGCTTTCCATGAGCAATTAAAGATAGGGTTTAGATTTGTTTCCATGCCTCACCCTGTTGCTTGATCAAATGTCACTGCTCTGGAACTGAATCCTCTTAGATTGGCATCTTTTCCCTCTTTTTATGTAAACTCTGATCTCCAGACTTTTCGTCAAGTTAAAATGTGCCTTTGATGTATTCATCAGCAGACATGTAGCTACAGAAAGGAACTCTGATCTGCACTGTATCTCAACATCTACTGATGTTACATTTTAACTTGACAAGAAGTCTGGGGGTTTTTTTAAGTTAGCAGCATACTTCTAGGCCTTTGTAAGGGAGCACTATGTGTAGTTTGAATTAAAATACAGTGGTACCTCGGATAACGAATTTAATTTGTTATCTGAAAAAAATTGTTATCCAAAATGCGGTTTCCCATAGGAATGAATGGGAAACCAATTAATCCGTTTTGGACCCTAGGAAAAAGACACAGACCTGGTGTTTTGTTCAAAACTCTTTATAAAGTGCACTTTAAAGGTACAGATGTGATGCAGCCCAGGATAACTCTTTTTAACTCATGCATGCTGGAAATTTGTTATCCGAGGCAGCCCATAGGGAAAAATTCGTTATCCAACGCAGTCCTATACCTGGAAATTGCAATTCGTTATCCGAAAAATTCTGTATCAGGGGCATTCGTTATCTGAGGCATTACTGTAACTTGCTTTGTTTTAGAGTGCAGGTTTACAGTATTCTATCTAGCACAATTAGCATGCTGTCGGATTCTGAACTCAGTTATTATTTACATGGGCAATAAACATAAATGGAGATTCCATGAACAGAAGCAGTAAGAAGCTAAATACAACACAAAGAGCAAACAAAAATATCATCTTCATACTTAGCTGTAACCCTCCCAAAACACCTAGCTTTCTTCATGGGAGTAAACAATTGACTTGGCAATGCAATCCTTACAATTCAGCAAAGCTTACTCTTGTAATTAATCTGAGAATAGAGCAGTAACGGTTGACAGCAGTAAATGGAGGATGTAAGGCTTTGGAGGCAGACGTCTTACCACTTGTTTCCTTCTGCCAATTATCCTTACTTCTGTCTTCTCTAGATCGAACTGCAAGAGATACTGCTCCTTTCTCCATCTTAGTCCTGGCTAAGATGCACCATCTAGGTTAGGTGTAAAAGAATCAGAGTTGCATGCCAACCACCCTCTAAATAAGATACTCAGAGCACTTTATTGAATGAGCCACCATCCATACTTGATGAGCTGCATGGGTGGTCAACTACAGTCTCACAGTTTGGCAGATGCAGTGGAGCACTACCTGCTCTTCTGTCTGGAAGAAAAAGCAATCACGGTTCTAAAATGACCCGCAGCACCGTTGTAATTGTGGCATGGCTTTAAGTCAGTTGTAGTAAGTAGATGTTATGAGCTTGATGCTTCCAAAAGTATGGTCTGTAAGTGCCATATATATGTTTTTGGGCGGATTGATTTGGCTTGGCTGTCTATCAGCTGCAGGTGCTGTAGTCTGGGTATCTATGGTACAACGCTTGTTAACAGATAAAGAAATGATTGCACCTTGCCATTGCTAGCAGACTCTCAATTTGGCATTGTGACAGAGCTGCCATATTCATGGGCACCTTTCATATCACTATGGAATACCTTATCCGAAAACAATATTGCAAACATGCAACTGCCTGACCCCCAGGACCCTGGATATGCTACATTAGAAGTATGCCAATGTCGCAACATGAGCCTACTTTCACCAGTGTATTCTATCCATTGATTGATCATTAACTTCTGTATTACAGAGAAATGGTGCCCTGTTTGGAAACCATGTCAATCATATTAGCAGTGAGACAAGAGATGCATTTCAACAGATCAATACCACACACCGCCCTCTGCATGTCCAAAGGCCTTCTATTCCATCTTCGGGTGAGACAACTGAGAAAAATGTGCATCCTCCAGCAGGAAACTCTGTATTCCATAACCATCATAGCCATCACAGCCATCACAATCACAACTCAGTAGGGAAGCATGTTCCAAACTCAACAAATGTTAACCTCAATAATGCCAATATGTCAAAAGTGGCTAATGGAAGGCACATACGCTCTGGAAGTCATGAACATATATCTGAAAGTGGGCACCGTTCACACTCCAGAAGAGATCACCATGAGAAACGTAGAAGGTCTCACAAGAGAAGGTAAATCCCTCTATGAGTTCTTCTAGTATGTCCTAATCAGGTTGTTCTATGGAATGGTAATGTCTTAGGGCAGTTCTGGCGAACCTTTCAGGGACTGAGCGCCCAATCTGAGATTTAAAACCCACTAATTGTTCACTAAGTGCCAATACAGCAGTTTAACCTGAATACAGGTGGCTGTGAAGGGGCAATGTCAGATGCCCACAGAAAGGGCTCCGAGTGCCAACTTTGGCACCTGTGCTGTAGGTTCGCCAACACTGTCTTAGGGGCTTCTTAACTGAAACTGAAACTAAATTAATTGTTGAATAATTAGGTATCCATCTTTTGATTTATGTTGCACCTTTCTCCCCAGCCCAGGACCCAACATGATTCACATGACAATGCACAACTTAATATCAGGTTTTGAAATTTTATTTATGCATAACTAAGCTAATGTTTCGAATCCTTCGATTACTCTTTCTGTTCATTATTACTCCTTTGGCCAAAGCTAACCTTTGGTTAAATAAACCACATGCCTAATTTTGTTTTTGTGTGTGTGCACCTGTATTTGGCAGCTTTACTATGGTATAAACTGCTGCTTGCTTCACTTACAACTTGTATTTTAGTCATCATTTTCATTTGGTTTTCCATTCAGCTACTTAGGTTGATTCACATTGGCTTCTGAAACTCAAATCCATCCAAATGCTGACATGTGTCATTTAATTTGCTTCTCTTCCCCTTTTTCCTGCAACACAAAAATTGGCACTGGTGCAATTTATCTCAAATGCTGGAGATGGGTTTGGGGGTGCTTAGGCCAGATTCTGTTGTACAACTGGCCATCTAATGTTGGATGCTCTTGTTTAGTAATTGTCCACAAGAACTTCATGTTGATAGACTGTGAAATCATTAGTTATTTGTAACCAGATTACAGCCAACAATCAGACAAATTTAATAATTATAAACATCACTAATATGTCTTACTATTCAACAAAGTGAGAAAGAAATTTTATTTCATTAAATTGATTTATGATTTAGCTTATAATTGTTTTTAAATGATTTATTTATTTAGTATCATCTATGGGCAGCCTTTCTCCTGGCGAGAGGACCCAAGGCAGGCCACAATGTTAATTAGTAATACTAATAGCACAAATCACTGATTAAAAAGCAGTTAAACATGGGGACCCAACGTCTTCAGACTCAGTCATAAAAACCTACCCAAAGACATGGCTCTTCAGTTGTTGGTGGAAGGGTAAACAAGGAAAGGGTCAGTCTAACTTTCTGAGGGAAAGTGTTCTGCAAAATGGAGAGACGTCCATCTCTCCATTAAGACAGGTTAACTGAATTCCAAGGTCAAACTTTACTATTATTTCTTGAAAGCTACTTACGCTTCCCCCTCTCCTCATCATTTGTTTTTGTTTTTCTTCAACAGATCTCGCTATTATGAAGCTTACATAAGGTAAGTACATAAAGGTGTCCTGAGTAAAGGGTCATGGAGTAGCAAACAGTCTTAGTTAAGTGTGCTTCCAAAAAACACATGGATCAGATAAAAATTAATAAAATTATCCCCAGTACGTAATATGAGATGTATTCATTTACCACAGATTATGGCCATTCCATGTTGGGTGGAACATAATCCCTGAAAAGTTGCAGGGAAACCTAGAGCTATCTGCAACCTTGTGGCTATTCTTACTCCTATCAGATAATGTTGTGGGAAACAGAACATGGCTTGGTTTCAATGGTGTCACTGTATGGCACCTTGACATAAGACAGCAGGGCGACACAGTGACATAGAGCCTGGGGGCTTGATTAGAGGGGCAATTTTCTCACCGTTTGGTTCACTGTGAGCACAGATTGGTATGCCATTTTCTCCAATGATCACACAGTATAATTGCTGAAGTGCTTTCTGTAAAGTGCCCCTGAGGGATATGGGATTACTTCAGTAATGTGATAGGCGCTAACCTGATAATGAAGTTGTGCCTTCAAATAGGTTTTCCAAAGTATTTCCCTGCTGCATTTCACTGTTGTACTGAATTTGTCCCTTTTTCTTGGGTATTTCCTTATTATTCTGACCTGAACCAAACTCACCTGCTAAAGAATCAGTATAATGTTCTTTTGCAGAAGTTTTGCTAGACAGTGAAATTTTAGAAGAAATAACACACTTTTAAAATATCATAGTAAAAAAAATCTGAAGACTATGCCTACATTAGACTTTATACTGTTGCAAAATAATATTCATAGGTATTGTGACAAGACAATCATGCATATGACGTTCTGCAAAAACTACTTCCAATATATCAGTGTACCCATAAAAATTATTTCAGACTTGTTCTTTCAGGAAATAAAAATAATCCGAATGAAATGGGATCTCCAAATATCTGTGTCTTATCTGTATAGGTCAGATTCAGGCGATAGGCATCTACCCACAATCTGCCGAGAAGATCATGAAATCCGAGATTATTATAATGATGACTGCTACTTGGATGATCAGGAATATTATAGTGGTGAGGAGTATTATGAAGAAGATAGTATGCTGTCGGGAGGCAGGTACGTTTCCACTGAGAAAACTCTGTAACAATTCTCACAGTGCAATCATATTTGTCCCTATTAAGAATCGGCCAGGGGCAAGGGAGGATAACAGGCTAAACATATTGTTCACTATTTTTATGCTGTTCAAATAAAAGGAAAGAAAAGCCTACGCATACATCCCCAGTTCCTGTATAACTGAAAACATGGGCTGATAGCAGGCGGACAATAAATTTAATTTTATGCTTTCTCATAAATTTCTGTGTGACTGAATGACCTATTGCAGTCCTGGATGCATAAAATAGTGACATGGTATTCATCTTACCACTAACTGTTATTCAGTATCTATGTACCATATTTTTCCATCTATAAGATCCTGCCATATATTAGAGCCTCCCCCCACTTTGGATTGGAGACCTTTTTTCAGTGGAGAAAGGCACTTCTCAATGGGCTGCTCAACCACCAAGCCTTTCCCCTCTGAAAAGAAGGGTCTAGTCCCTGCAGAAAGCAAAATGCAGAGGAGTCTTCAGGACATGGAGAATAAACAAGGGCTACTGGAGAGGAAGGGAAACAGCAAGGTAAGCTTGAGTTCTCCTCCATCCCACCCCTGGGGAAAGGTTACTTCCATGTATACGATACCCTTTAATTTTTAGTGCCATGATTTTAGGAAAAAATAGTGTCGTAACATGGAAAATCTGGTACATTTCCTCGGCTGTTTTATACATATATAATAATACTCTTTCTTATTCATTCATTCATTCATTTAAAATATATTTATTCTGCCATTCTACTTAGAAAGGACCCAAGGTACTCACATCATTAAAAACACAATATTTAGAAGCTATAAAAGTGGGTATAGAAATATTTAAACAGAATTAAATATTATGTTAAGTGCAGTAAATAAAATTAGTACTATGATATGGCTAGAACAGCAGAACTCAATGGACCATTTAAAAACCCTTCTCTTGCCATTAGCTTATATGCAGTTACTGTATATTACAGTTTAATATAAGACCCTTTAATCTGTGTTTTATAATCATAAAATAATCAGCTTTTCATGGAAAACTAAGGGTTGGGTTTCCCAGTTAATTCATACAGGATTGCTTCTTTGAAGAAGGATGGGAAAAAGATTTCTCCATTTCTTCCTCAGAGATCTGGGTACTGATTGCTCTTTCCTAAATGAGAAAGGTGATAGAAAGGAAGTTCTTCATCCTAGTTTATGTGTGTTTGTCTGTACTGGCATGCTCCCCAAGCTCCACAGCCACGGGGACAAAAAAAAGGTACCCTAAACAATGTATTAATTGAATGTAATACTCAGAACTAGATGTTTGCTTTTAAAATACATGAGAAGGGGGTTTCTTTAAATAAATAAATAAATAAATAAATAAATAAATAAATAAATAAATAAATAAATAAATAAGCTGAGGACTCCCTATATTGATCCTATGGCCTTTTAAATAATAGATTACCCTGTATATGCTACAATGAATTGGCAAGAAACACATCCGTATTAGAATCTGGGAGCTGGTGAATGAGAGGCTAATGATTACTTTGCTATTCTGGTATTGGTAACCATCTGCTTCTTTACTTCAGGCATACCCATGACTATCACAGCAGGTACCACTGTAATGACCTAGATTTTGAACGTCCAAAGGGTTATCATCACCCACATGGCTTCTATGAGGAAGACGAGCCTCCAATGTGTTATGATTCAAAAAGATCTCCTAGGAGACGGCTGCTACCTCCAACACCTCCTTGTGAGTATACAAAGAAGGTTGATTTTCATACATGGAAATACTTTTGCTTTGTTTTTGGACCAAGGATTGTTCCTTGAACCCATGTGACATGACACAGATTTGATTCCGTACACACTGAACATGGTCACAGAACTAGAGGTAATTCATTCAAGGGTTAACAAAGTTTGTCAAAATCAAGAACAACAGTCGGTTGACTAGTCTCAAACTGTGGTTTCCTAAGATAGTTATCACCATGTGAATGAACTTCAGTCTTCTGGGTTTTCATGTCTTCTTTTCATCTGATGCAACCACAAGAAAGAGGAAGGGTTTTTCATATAATTATGCTTTATCAGCAATGACACCTGTGATTAATGCTTAAAACGGCTAACACTTCTATGTCCAGACAGCACATACTATAATTAAAAGTAGCAGTAATTGGGCTACAAAGCATGATTAGTTGAGTTTTCACCTGCTAGAGAGTGAGAGGTAAGGATGGAGTACAGAAGGCCACACACACACACACACACACACACACACACACACACACACACACACAGTATTTATAAACCACCCGTCTTGTAACCAGAACTCCGGGCGGTTTACAATAATAGAATGAGAATAAAAGAGCAGAGAGAAAAAACACAGTAATAAACACTCAAAAACAACAATAAACATGATAATAATAGTAATAAAATACATTAATAACAAAACGGGCTGGCAGTCTAATATTTCTGGTCCCACCCCCCCCCCCACAAAAAAACAACAACTATTGATTGTTACCAAATGCCTCACTAAAAAGAAGCATTTCAACTGCTTTCTTAAAGGCAGGCAGGGACTCTGCAAGGCAGATCTCACTCGGAAGTTGATTCCATAATGTCGGGGTGACCACAGAGAAGGCCCAACTCTTAGGGCCTTTTCACACGACCCCTAAACTCCGCTGCAAATGGCTCCCAGCTCCGGAGCTTAAAATTATTTCCCCACCAGCTCTGAAGTTTACAGATAATTAAGTGCGACCACGCACACCTAAGCACGTCCCTGCACACTTTTCATGTACCTGCTCTCAGAGGGTGAAAATTCCTGATGCAGATATAACAGTAGTGACTGCCGGGCTCTCCTTGCTTCTGTTTGTTCTTTTTTGGCCCCACGCCCCTTTAAGAGATCTGAATGCAGTGCCGGGAGCAAAGCAAGATGGCAGAACGAAGGTGAGCGGCATTCTTTTCTTCCTTTTTTTTCTCCCTCCCCTCAGGCAGCCAGCAGCCAGGAGTGCGGAGGGGGTGGGAACGTAGGAACGGCGACAAACCCCTAAGATCTCTGGTCCGAATTTAAGTGGCCTTAGGGGTCGTGTGAAAAGGCCCTTAGTAATCGTTTTTTCAGGCTTCTCTGTACGTGGTCACCTGGAATGAGAATGCCTGCAACGCACTGGTAGGTCAGCCCGCAGCTGATCTTAAGGAGATTCGCTCTGCCAGGTACTCAGATCCCAAGCCATGGAGGGTTTTGAAAATCAAAACCAATACCTTGAACCTCACTCGGAAATCAACAGGCAACCAATGCAGATGAGCCAGCAGTCTAGCTGCCGCATTCTGTACCCACTGCAAACTCTGAGTATGGGTCAAGCGAAGCCCCATGTAGAGAGTGTTGCAATAATCTATCCTTGAGATCACGAGTACCTGCATAATTGTACCCGGAGACGCCTCCTCCAGGCATAGGCGAATCTGGGCAATCAGCCGAAGATTGAAAAAGGCCCACTTGGAGACGGCTGCCACCTGCGTTTCCAGGGACAGATCTGAATCCAAGACCATGCCCAGACTTTTCACTCGCTCTGCTAGCTGGAGGACAGAGCCCTCCAAGCTATGGAGGGGGCCACTATATCCAGTAGAGGACGTCCCAGAGAACAGAATCTCAGTCTTCTCCACATTGAATCTGAGCCTGTTAGTCCTGGTCCATTCCATGACCGCATCCAGGCAGGAGTTGAGGATCCGCACCGCCTCCACTGCAGAAGTGGTAAAGGAGAGATAGAGCTGCGTGTCATCAGCATACTGATGACAGCAGACTCCAAATCCCCTAATGGCCTCAGCTAGTGTCCTTATATAGATGTTAAATAGCATCAGGGAGATTGCCAACCCCTGGGGCACCCCACAAGAGAGCGTCCAAGGGACCAACAATTCTTCCCCAAGGTTAACATACTGGCCCCCAAGAAAGCACCAGAGTCAACTGAAAGCTGGTCCTCCGAACCCAACCTCGGCAAGCCTACCCAGAAGGATACCATCATTGACAGTATCAAAGGCCGCTGGCATATCAGGAAGGACCAGCAGGGATATAGCAACCCCTGTTGGCCCCCTTGAGGATGTCATCTTGCAGCACGACCAGGGCAGTTTCAATCCCACAATGTGGATTGAACCCGGACTGGAATGGATCCAGGACAGGAACAACTGGAGCCAGACGACTGACTGGAAATCGTCTGAAGCCAAGCCAGATTTCTTTAGAGTGGGCTTCGCCACCCTCTCTTTCAGATGAGAGGGAAAGATCCCTTCTCTGAAGGAAGCACGAGGAATCACTGAAACCTACTCAGGCATGCTCCCTCCAGCAGTTTTAATCAGTCAAGACAGGCAAGGGTTGAAAGAAGCCACCAGCGTGCAATATGCCAGTGCCCTGGAGGCATCAGCTGGCGACACAGGCCCAAACTCAACCAGCTGAGGAGACTGAAGGAGTGCAGCGCTCGAAGTACTTGGGGACAAGTCAGTACAACCGGACTCTAGAGCAGCTCGGATGCGTCAATTTTGGATCTAAAAAAGTCTGCAAAAGAGTCACTGATGAAATCACCAGGAGCAGGCCCATGCTGACCAGAATTGGTGAGGTCTCAAACTACCCAGAACAATTCCATCTGGCAGTTCGAGGCCACATCAATTCTCAGGGAGGCATAGGATCTTTTAGCCTCTCTGATTGCACAAATGTAGCGCCTGGTCAGCAAACGAAATGCAGCCCGATTAACCTCCGACCAATCCTTCCTCTGTCTGCTCTCGAGTCTCCTTCGTTCCTGCTTCATCACCCACAAATCCTCCGTGAACCACGGCGAGGCACAGGCTCTGCATCGAACGAGACAGTTGGGGCAATCTAGTCAACTGCACGGGTGGCATTGTCATACCGTTTCTCTACCAGAGCATCAACCGGATCGTCAGCCAGACCGTCCAGTAAATCCCCAAAGCCCCCCAAAACCCAGTCAGGGTCCAGGAGCCTTCGTGGGCATGCCCAAACGAAGGGCTAAGGTATGCTCAGCCCTATGAATGGGATCCATAACAGGCTGGGGCCCACAGAGGCCATGGACTCCATGAAATCCAGAGCCACTCCCAGCATGCACATCCATAGGCAGCGGGATCTCAAAAATGCTGCCGTAATGAACTCGGTAAGCTCTGACAGGGATTGTGCAGGGGTGTGGGGAGTGCGGTACCCCAGCATAATTCCAAATCTCTCTCTCTGACCCACCAATAGATGCAGGCATCCCAGCCCTGGACACACCAATACCGCGAAGCTGCTGACAAATAAAGATTTCCTGTAAACAATGGCCACCCCGCCTCCCCAACCCCCCCCAACCTGCCTGCCTGCTGAACGTGATACCCTGGGGGGCACAGCTGGGAGAGGGAAGCCCCTCCCCCTGCATCCACCCAGGTTTCTGTAAAACAAGCCAGGTCGGGCCACCCATCCAAGATGTAATCATGTAGAACGGGGATTTTATTGTGGACCAACCTGGCATTGATCAGCAGACAGGACAAGTCAAAGGGACAGGCAGAATGGCTCCCTGACACATGGCAGTGGACTGAGGGATCAGAACAGGGGACAGACACCAATTGCCTGGCCCTAGTTCTTCTCACCCAATCGATCCCCCAGATTAAGGTGATACTCAAACGCAGCGTAGAGTGTACCTTGATTTCCTGAATTTTAATGTAAACAGAAAGTCGTTGTAAGTTGTTCAGATGGGTCAAAAATGTCCATGTTAAGGAAAAGGAGAGGTTTGCTCTAATACTAAAGCTTGATTTAGCTGTGATTTCATTTGAAAAGGGCGAGCACCTGCTTTATTGGTACCAATACGTACAAATAACCATTTGACAAATCATTGCAGTGATTTGGAACATATTTGCCATGTTAATGCATTTTCTTTTCAAAATTACATATGATGCACTTGTGGTTTAATTAGGCCTACCATGAAGAGTACATACTTCATGTTCCCGAGGCGGCTTTTTCCTCCTCCCGTTCCCCTCATGATGACCCTCCCCATCTGCTCTTAAATAACAAACCAGAGTTCCTGATTTGTGTCATATTCTCTCAAGTAATGAGGACTCTCAGTGATCCCTGTTCCTTCCAACCAGAAGCTAGGCCTGAGCTCATCGTATTTGAGGCCGTGAGGCCTTCCGGCCCAGCCTTCCTCCAAGTGAACATAATTCAGGTGGCAGGTGGAAAGCTTGTATGGTTTTGCCGAGCACTGCTAATGCACTTTGCTTTCTTGATGCTGTGGTTATACCAGGGCTCTATGTCTTTGTAGGCTGAATAGCAAAATCCTCCTTCCCATTTTCTTGAGCTCCAAGCGGTCAATAAATATGTCTCTTCTTGCCTTGATTTAAACCCCACAAGCATAAACTGCAATACATTCTTACAGAATTTAGCTTCACAACGATGGAGAAAGTTGCTTTTAAAAAACAAGTTTTTTTTTTCTTTTGGACTACAAGTCCCAGAATAACCCAGCGACCATGGCCACTAACCATATTTGCAAGAGCAATCTGGAAGTTGTTATTAATAAACAAAACAAAAACAAAAAACACCAAAAGAAAAAACACCCAAAAAATTGTAGTTCCCACCTTTGCTGTTTCAAGCTACAAGATCTGCACATATGGATAATTAGAATTATAAGGTCTGGCAGGATCGTCTCTTTACCCCCTTATAGTTGAGTATTTCAAAACCAAAGAGTCTTGTGGGTCCTGACAACGTAAACTGTTTCTATGAATGCTAAGGAAATCATAAATTTTCTAGTTTTAAAGGAGCTGCAAGGATTTTTTAGGATGTCATTGTAAAAGATCAACATGGCTGTGTTTCTGAATGGGGCAACCTTATTTCCATTTGCAGCTGATTTAAGGTGGAACTCAAGGGCTGTGGCAACAATACTTGATTATACATGCTTTGTGCCTTTGTTTCCTGTCCTTGTGCTAACATGATCTCAGGTTCTGTGCTGAAAGAGCCAGTCGTTATGTGCTGAAAAATAAATATTGTCACTTGGATTGTAAATGAGGTAGAGGAAGGCGGAAATCAGAGATAGAACATTAAGAGGTATACTAAACAAACAGGACTGTCATTTTCATGACTCACTTACTGGCACTTCTCCTGTCTCTTTCACCAAAGAAATACCATCTGTTAACATAATTACAGCTTTCAGGCAGCAGTCATTTGTCAGAAAGAAGTCAACATACATGTGCCTTCAGTACTTGTACTGTTTTGGACTAGGGCTCCCAGAATCCCCTGACCAGGCTGCCCATTTGATTCCGGGGGTAATACTCCAAAAAAGTAACCTTTTCAACTTCTGGTTATCTTATTTTGCAAACTAGCAGACTGGATGAAGTCTGGCTGCACATTGGATGCACTGATGCACTTTCAGTATGTCCTCTTCAAAGTGCCAAGGGAATTGTTAGATGGTATTTGTGCTTGTGCTTGCTATTATTGTTAGATGGTGCCTAAGTGCCTAAGCCATCACCATCTCAGCATCTTTAACTGAGACAGACAGACTGCCGTGGAAGTTAGTGGAAATTCATGAAGTACTGAGATACTTCATGAACCAGCCTGAACACAGAACTGCTTTCCAACCGGGGCATTTGAATTAAGTCCTCTTATGTGTGTCGGGGGGTGCTCTTCAAAACACTGTTTGAAGCACCCTTAAAAACACCACAAAAACTTGCTCTGTATGCAAATATAAATATTTAGATGGAAATAAAATTATATTTTAAAAAAACCACTCCAATAGTAGATCAGGCATTACAGATATAGAAAAGGCAACATGATAGCTGTGGCACTGTGGTGGCCTTTGTCTCCATGGAAGTCCTCCGGCCATCCTCTGCCCCTGCTTACAATCCTCAATAAAGGTGCTGGTGGAGGTAGAGAACAAGAAGGAGGGGGGCTTTCATAGTGATATTGGCCTCTCATTCCCCAAACTTCTGCTTCACCATTTATTGCTACACAACGTTGCCCCAGGATGTATTGCTGCCTGAGACATACGTAGCAGCAATATACTTCCCACTTCATTTATTTAAGTCTAGCTGCCAAGTGCCCATAGCCAGTCACGTTGTTTTAGCATCTGCAGCAGAAGATCCCACAAACAGCTTTCTCCAGCTCTGCTACTTTTAAAAAAAAACCTGACCAAAGATGGATCTAATAATATTTGCTTCTCCCCCCCTCCCCAAATAACAACCAACATCTGCTGTGTCAAGCAATCCCTTCCCTTAACAGTATAGTAGGACCTGCCCCATAGTGGAGGGATGGGCCAGCTGTGGCTTGTGTGTATTTGAGGCTGCGCTTTGCAACAGTTGTGGCCAGGATGGCCAGTGGTGCTGTCTGTATCACTGTACTTCTCAAACCCCTTATTATTTATGTCTGTGTATGAAAGAGAGAGAGAGAGCAACTGAGCAGAGATATAAGGGAAAATATTTTTATACATTAAGCGTAAAATATAGGATAAATAGATTCCAAGAGCAGAGATAGCCTGTACAAGGAGACTTCAGTTGTTGTTTACCTACATTTCCTACCTAAGGAAAAATAGTTAGTTGAATTGAGGTAATACAGTATACAGTAGGACCCCGGTATCCTCTGGGGATTAGTTCAGGCCTTCCCGTGGATAATGAAAACTACTAAGAGAGAACTACTGCCCACCCACCCCCAAACTGCTGTTTCCTGACATTAGCTTGCTTTATGACTGCTGTTTTGAGACAGTAGCTTGCTTTACAGATGCTATTTGTGACAATAGCTTACTTTACAGCTGCTGTTTGTGACAAGAGCTTGCTTTGTGGCTGCTGAATTGTTTAATTTTTTTCCCCTCTGCCAACCGTGGATAATGAATCAGTGGATATGGGGGTCCTACTGTATCTGGGAAATAGGCATGTTATTGATCAGCAGCTGATATCCAGGTATCTTGTGACATCTTAAAATAGAAAGCACATGCTATTAAATGAATTTTGATTTATGGTGACCCTTTTTAGGGTTTTCTAGGGTTTTCCATTCCCTTCTTCTGGGGGTGCCCTGGAACAGTGCAGCTTGCCCAAGGTCACCCAGGTTGGCTCTTCTAGAAGGCAGGGACTTGACCCCCACCCCACCCCTCACCCCTGGCTCTTCAGCCAGGTACCTAAATCACTGAGCTAGCAAGCTATTGATCCAGGTATCGATGACTAACAAATTTTGTTGAGCATAACTCTTTCTGGACTTCAGCCTACTTCTGTCAGATAAAATATGCCACCAGACACATGGGTTTGGCCAGTGTTCCTTCTGTAGAATTCTCTTCTCTAGATTTCCTTTTCTAGAAGAAGAAAAATAACCACATTCTTTTCATCTTCTTTAGCACATCGCCGCTCTTCCTTTAACTTTGAATGCCTCCGCAGACAGAGCAGCCACGATGAAATACCACTCTCCCCCACATTTCCTCATCGCACTGCTTTACCCCTGCATTTAATGCAACAGCAGGTAAGTTAAAGTAAAATATAGGCATGGTTACAAATTACAAAATTTGAGCTAAAAATCTATTGCAAAATACCATGGAAAGGGGGGAATTTACCCTCTAAATGAGTAATTTTCTCAGTTCCTTCGGCATGCCCGGGTGTGCAATAAAATGCATTGAACTGGCTACTTTATTTTATTTATTTATATTTATCTTATTTTTGGAGTTTGGGCAAAAATTATCATGTAAGCCATTTATGCAATTTCAGGCTTACAGTGTGCAAGTTTACACGCAAGCTTATACTGGTACTTTAGAACATGCAGGCATCCAGCAGGTTGGCTGTCTCTGATGACTGAAATATATTGCAGGCCCATTTGTACAGACTCATGAGATTTCAGCCTTTTGGGTTTTATTCTGATATTTAGAGAGACAAAAGTAATTAAAAATTAAAACCTAAGGTTTCAAACTGTGGTCACACTTGTGCAGTTACAAAATACCACAGAGGGAGTACCTCTGGGTATCAAGCATTGCTTCTCTAAGACCAACCTTAGATGAGGAGGAGAAGGAAGGGATATGCATTGCCACTGATTATACAAATCCTTGCTGGTTTTCTACACAGGCAAGATCAATGAATTAATTTTCCTCTCCTCCTAATCAGGAAGGCTGGCAAGGAATTTCCTGACACTCTCAATACTCTCGACCACGCTGGCAAAACTGAAGAAACAGAGAATGTTTTATTTGTAGAAAATTGCACAAATTGGTCTAAATTAGGCTGGTGCTTTATTTCAGAATCTAAAGCATTGGATGGGTTGTTTTCATCTTTCAGTCAGCCCTTGAGATACATGCTATGCTTTTCAAAGGAAAACACAAAATATATGTTTTACCCCAAATATAGAGATTTTTGGGGGGAGGGGGAGGGGGAATACTGTTTCTGTCTCAACTGGAGTCAGGGCTTCCAAACTCCTCACTGAAGTTTCTAGTCCTGTTGAGATAGGGTAGCCAAAACTCATGAGAAGGGATTTAGCCAGTCCTCTTTCCATCTCTGTCACCTATGAACAAAAAGAGGCTACCTACAAAGATTGAACAGAGTTGGAAATATGGGTTCTGCTTATCAAGTAGTTTGGTCTTCCATGCCAAATTTTTCTCATACTTTCTCAAAGACACATAGGAACTACATTGGAAAAAATAGCAATTTTAACCTTATTCAGTTGTTTTCCTGCTCATGCATAGAGCTGTATTCATGGTAGGAGGTGCACACATAAGCCTTGGCCCCTGAACTTGTCCGACACCTGGAAACATGCCAGAAAAATGTTCATGTGTAGCAAATGAACATCTAAAGACAACTTGGTACACATGTTTGGCTGACTGAAGTTAGAGAGCTTTAGTGATGGCAGTTCGTTCTCTTAAGACTTCTGCACTGAATGAACAAAGGCTTCTAATGCTGTCACATGTCAGAGGATCTGCAGGGAATGCAGTTAAAACTGCTGTACTGTAGCCAGTATTGGGCTCACGGCCTGAGGTTCAATCCCAGGTAACCAGCTCAAGGTTGACTCGGCCTTCCATCCTTTTGAGGTCATTATATTGAGTACCCACCTCGCTTGCTTGTGGGATGGGTGGCAATGTGTACTGTGCATAATTAAAAATAAAAATTATAATCAAAAATAGAAAAAGACTATGCATCATATCTGATATGAGATAACCAGGAAGTTTAGCGACTGGTTATGCTTTGTTCTCAAGCTGTCTGCTGTTGCCTCTGTAAACCAGTGAGTATCTCAGCTTTTCATCTCTTCCTCAGGTCATGGCTGTTGCAGGCTTGGATGCCACAAAAGCCCACCGGCATTCCCCCAGTCGTTCAACACGTTCCTGGGCCACTCCGCCCGCCACCCCACCCAACCGGGACCGTAGTTCTTATTATACCCCTCTTATCCAAGTTGACCAAGCAGATTCGACTGAATATATGAATGGCAGCCTGCCTTCTTTGCATCGGAGCTCTTGGTACACAGATGACCCTGATATTGCCTATCGGACATTTACACCAGCTAATTTGACTGTCCCGAGTGACTTTAGGCATAAGCATAGCGACAAACAGAGAAGTGCGGACAGTTTAGTAGAAGCGGTAAGTGCTTCAAGCTTTTATATTGTGCTCCATGATAGATGTTGTGTAATCATGGGAGAACTCAAGTATTATACATACAATAATTTATTTTAATCCATGTAGATATTTTTTAAATTATGTTTTTTTTATGGATCACCATCTTGAGGTCCATTTCAAAAGAGAGAGTAAAATAAGTTATTTTTAATTTGATGGAAGGTTATTATATTTCATGTTATACATGGAAATACTGAAGTGAAGATAGCATAATTTGCCCATTCAGACAGGACTTGAATCCATTACCTTTTCACACGAGCTCACACATACTGCTTTAGCACATCACTGATCAAGAGGTATTCCAAATGTAGTGCATTCTGCAATCAGTCAACTCTTCCTATGGTAGCCTCGATTCCAGGCATTCTGCTGTTTGCTTTCCCTAGTTCTCTAGTTTCATCTTTTGTTTCTGTGAAAACTATGAGGTCTGAGGCAATTTTCCTGCTATAGATATGACGCACTTTTCTGGCTACCAAACCAACGATTTGGACTCTCATCGATTGTTTTCTTTGCTCATTTGGCTCTGGTCACCTGAAGCAGCTTGTTGGAAGATGAGAGGAAGAACGCAGCATTCTGGGAATGATGCATGCAAGAATGGAGCTGCAAGCTGTGGTACCATCTGCTTAAGGGGGATACTGGAATTGTTCCCAGGTCTGCCAGAATGTTGAGCAGAAGAGTAGAAAGGATTCACATAAAAATGGAGTAGTAGTACCGGTAGCTGAATCTGCCTGGCATTTCCTATCCCTGAATATTCTTCCATGAACTCCATGCCTTGCTTGCAACCACAAGGATTAAGAGTTTGGTTTGCTTTTTGAAAAAAAATGGATTTAAAATGGCCCCTGTTCTATTACAAGCTCAGTGCCCGAGTTTGACATCTTAGCCCATTTACAAAAAACATGGCCAAGGCCAAAAGAGAAAAGTGACTTGGGCTTTTTCCTTTTCCTTTGGTGCAGCTGCTGCTTACAGCCTAGGTAAGGCAACTGCCTACCACACTCTCTCTGTCTCACTATGCAGACAAGGGAGCTGTTGACCAGTGGAATAGGCCAACTCAGAAGGTGATGGAAGCTGCACTGGATGTTTTTAAGCACACATTGGGTGGCCACCTGCCACTGACCCTTTAGCCGTGGATTTCCTGCATGAAAGGGCCTTTTAACTCTACAGTTCTATGATTCTATGGGTAAAACCCTGTTCCCACATGTAGACAAATTTTTGCTTGCTTGCTGGGCCTACCGTTTACATAAAGTAACTGAATATGGAGCAAGCTGTAATGATCTGAAATGCAGTGTATTAGAATTTGGGTTGTTAGTGCTGGGATAGCACTTCTAGTTCAGTGAAATAGTACGAAGGAAAAGACACAAAGGTAGCTTTGTTTCTTCCCAGTTACGGTGGGTAAAAAGAGATTTGTCAGCCATGATGATCAGCCCTGTGATAGAAGTACAGGAAGCAGATCCAAGGGGTTCAGTGCTACCAAGATCACCCAGCCACATCGGACACCATTCAGCGATCTAGATTCCTTAAACGAACACAAGGAACATGCACAGCTTGTAATGCCTCCTTAAAAAGCCTTATTTGTGTGAGTTTTTCGGGCTGTTTGGCTGTGTTCTGGAAGTGTTTCTTATCATACTGTTGGCTCATATTTAGCTTGTGATCAAGAACACTTTCAAATCCTTCTCCCCTGTAGTATTACTGAGCAGAATATCCCCCATCTTGTAACTGTGAATTTGCAGTCCCCCCCCCCCAGGTGTAGAGCTTTCAGTTTATCCTTGTTAAATTTCATTCTTTTGTTTTCAGCCCAGTGCTCAAGCTGGGTCTTTCTGTCTATCAGGGTATTAGCTATTCCACCCAATTTTGTATCATCTTCAAAAGTATTCCCTGAATTCCCTTATCCAAGTCATTAATAAAAACATTGAAACAAACCAGGCCCAGGACTGGACTTGTAGTACCACACTTGCTACCTCCTTCTTGGCTTAAGGTTTTCCACCTACATGCATCTATGGAGGAGTCAGCAGCCAAAGAGTTACTACACTCACACAAAATAGTATCAGGGAACATAACAATGCTTCCTTCTGGTGGTTTACCAATATGGATGTTAATTAGAATATAAATTCTTAATATTAATTATGTTTGATTATTTATGTCATTGCAAGGCAGAAAGACAGTGGTGGCGAACCTTCAGCACTCCAGATGTTTTGGACCACAACTCCCAGAATTCTGAGCTTAGATTGCCAGTGACAAAAGGCTGTGGGAGTTGTGGTCAAAAAACATCTGGAGTGTCAAGGGCAGAGAAGCAGCAAAAGGATTTAAGTTTTAGTTCTATGTGGCATAAAATGAAAGGAAGTTCTGGAGCTTTACTGCTCTTTTCTTTGGACAGCTTATTTTAAATGTGGAATTGATCAATTTTTATGGGCTTTGTTTTTCAGGTACTTATATCAGAAGGATTGGGGCGGTACGCAAAGGACCCCAAGTTTGTGTCTGCTACAAAACATGAGATTGCAGACGCTTGCGACATGACTATCGATGAGATGGAAAGCGCTGCCAGTAACCTTCTCAACGGGAGCATTAGCAACGAGGCCAATGGGGACATGTTCCCCATTTTGAACAGACAAGATGATGAACTTCAAGACTATGGTCCTGGCTATAGCGACGAGGAGCCAGACACTGGCAGATATGAAGAAGACTTAGCTGATGAAATGATATGCATTACAACTTTATAGTATTTAGTAAGGGGGGGGGGGAAATATGTTATGTTTGTTGTCAAATAAACAAAAGTGCCTCATAGTTCCATGATGCTAGGCACTAGTTGGAATTAATAAGGAATCAAGTTTTGCACGCGTAAGGATGTCAAGTTGTGAGGAAGCCATACTTTTATTTATTACGAAGTGTCTCGGGTATGGTGACTGCGGATCCAAGTGGCAGGACATCGACAAAGGCCTTTGCTACAGAATCTTGAGCTTGTCACGGAAGGAAGATTGATCTTGAGATTAATCGTGGGGATTCTTCTTACCAGCCTGTTTCTCAGATGATGAAGGGAAATTTGAAAGACAACTGCCTTTCCATTTTGTGCTGCTGCTCTTCAGAGTGTAAAAAGTTTCTCAGTGGATAAAGGTTTGGCACTTGAAAAAAAAATGTCTTCAGGAGAAGAATATGGTGGTGACAATCAAAAATGTCATTACCTCTGAAAACATAGCATATCGAACATCCACGACATATCAGCATATCCATTCAGATCTAGTTTTCAGATTTGCCTCCTCCTTTTTTAAAAAACGCTGGTCATTATTTATCTAATGCAGTTCATCAAATTCTACCTGCCAGAGATTGTTTTATTGGAATGATGTTGAAGAGCATTTCACTCACATGTAACACCAGTTTACATAGCAAAATATCATTAAAAGATAGTCTGTTTTATGACTATCACATTAAGGGCAAACCATACTGGAATAACTGCATTTTTACCAATGCACTTGCAACCAGGTTAAAAGTAGAGTTAGATAAGATAGTTTGTTAAAAATTATATAGCAGAGATTATTGTAAATAAATTGTAATCTACAATCATTTGTATTTGTAAAGAGATGTTCTATATTTTGTAATTATTGTACCGTAATTGAACTGCAGCAATATTTATGGAGCATAATAATTGTAATTCTCCACAGAATTCTAGATAGAAGTATTTTTACTTGGATTGTATAGAGCTGTAGGATTCAATATTTAAATAGAGCCCCCTCTAATTTCTTCACTATAAAATGATTTTAGAGCAAAGACTTAAGAAACTTGATGCTACAGAGATTTTATAAAATATTTTGAAACACAAGGAATCTCAATTTACAACATAAGACATGGAAGAAAAATTATTCACTATCTTGGGTTTGGAAAGTTAAGAGATTTGGAATTTTCTGCCATGTTTTTATGGACAACAAACTGTGCATTCATTTCTACTACAACACCTGCAATAACAGATAAGTAAATTGGGCTATTTCTAACAAGGTTTTCTTTCGGACATGAGGCATACTGATCTGTTTAGTTGTTGAATAAAAAAGGTTAATGAGTTAGTTACTCAGCTTGGAAGTAGAATATCTGATGAAATGGCCATTTAAAAGGCCCAAAAATTCCTGAGATTATGTTGAAAGAAAGGAATGGAAGCTCATTGTTCTATATGTACTGTTTCAAGGATTTATTTTTATGCAATTAAAGGAGGGCTTGGATATTGTTTGTAACACAGTAAAATTCTGAAATTAAGGCTCATGCAATTTTGGGGACCGGTACATGTCTAAAGTCTGTTTTATTAACCCTTAATCAATTGGATTGCTTTGCCAAGTAACTACTGTACCTGTATTTAAAAAAAATAGGTAGCAATTAAATCCAGATTTAGAAAAATGTGACATACACCAACCATTTTGTACACAGTGGCAATTTGCTATGGATACCTTACAGACCTCTTCTTGAAGCATTCGTATTTCAGATGCCAGGAGATAATTTAAGGGTTTCTAAATTATTTCTTGACCAACATCATTTTGTATGAAAAGAAATGCAAAATGTTCTTCAGAATAAAAATGTGTAATAATTTTATTATACTTGGGACTTTTTTATTAGCAATTTCGACAAATGATAATCTAAATGTGGTTTCTTTGTGGTTATGATGTACAGTGATCCCCCACCTATTGCGGGGGTTAGGGACCCAACCCGACCCGACCCACGATAATTGAAAATCCGCAATATGTGGATGCAGGTCAGGAGCGTGGGGGGCGCCTAGCTGGGGGCTTTTGTACTTACCAGAGGCCTCAGAAATAATTTTGGTGATCTGGAAGTCACTTCTGATTTACCGGAAGTCACTTCTGGTTCACAGGGAGGCCCTTTTCAGGCCTCCAATATGCCTGGAAAGGCCCTCGCAGGCCCATTCGGGACAGTGCCAGGTTGGGGGTAAGTATGGGAGGCCTGAAACATGCCTTTCCCCCCTTAACCCAGGGGGCCTTTTTTCATATACTGTGGTCCCGTGATATAGCGGGACCGCAGTATATGAACCGCGAAAAGGCAGGGGACCACTGTAGTACCAAGTACATAGTACGAGAATTTGGTTTAGAATGATTTACACTATCTTTGACAGTATAGGGTATAATTCATGGGAACGTTCTTATGAGGAAGCCCCATTGAAATAATTAAGAACTGTGCAATTAGTTTAAAGGGAAGGCCTCCCAGTAAATAATTTGTTACAGAAAAAGCAGTTAAAATATGTATGTAGATTACATTTTCCAAAATAGCATGCAGCACTTTGTAAATTCTTTTGAAGACAAGCATAGTGCCATCCAAAACATTGACTTGAGAACTGCTTTATCACCCACTGGTTTAGATATCTAGCTGTGGAGCCAGAAATTGGGATTTTGATTATCCAGTTTCTTCTTGACAGGGGCTGGATTTCATTATCCATACATTTCCTTTCAGCCCCACAGTTCTAAGAGTAGTAGTAGTAGTAGTAGTAGTAGTAGTAGTAGTAGTAGTAGTAGTAGTAGTAGTTGTTGTTGTTGTTGTTGTTGTTGTTGTTGTTGTTGTTAAGATGGAGGATATCTAGCTGCTTGTGAATATCAGCAGCTCTTCATCCACAGCTATTAAAGAATACTCATCTGTGACTCCTTGTCAACTTGAAGACCAGCAGTGAATATGCTGCAAGGTTTTGTACTAGTCAAAAGTGTTGGCTACAGTGTTCTTCGGTATCCTTATAAATTATATTACCAAGGATGAGAGGAGGCATGGTACAGGGGAGTATGGTTAATATAAGAAAGAAACCAGCCCCAAGATCATAACAGAATGGAGGACAGGTCCAAAACTAATAAGTTAAGATCAAAACAGATGAATGTGAAAGTCCTGCATTAGGGGGGAAAATGAGAAGCACAAACCAAAGATGTGTGTTTGCAATGAACGTGTAAAATGGATTTAGATCACAAGTTAAACATAAGCAGCAATGTGATGCAATAACTTAATAAGGTAGTGTAAATGTCTGCTTTGTTGACAGATATATATTGCCAATGTCATGAGACGTGATGCTTGCTTTCTGTTACACTTTGGACAGGGTTTCACCTTGGATACTGAGTTCAGTTGTGGCAATTACATTTAAGAACAAATTATAACGCGTTCAGAGAAGGGCAACAAAGATAGTGAGAGACTTGCGGACCCTGTCTCGCAAAGATGATGAAGCTCAGTATGTCTATGCCGCAAAATAGGCAGATTTGGAAGCAACTGCCTCCTTCAAATATCTGAAAGGTTCTCACATAGATGATGGAACTAATCTGTTCTTTTTGATTCCAGATTGTAGGTCCTAAACCAAAAGGATTAAATTGCATGACAGAAGACTTTTTGAGTTAGAAACAGCTTATTGGGTGCCGTGAGCTTTTCAACAGGCTGTCTTCATACTACATGAGTCAAATTTTGGAAGTAACTCACATTTTGAATGGGTTAGTTGTGCAACCAATTCCATTTTGCAGTGACACCAGAAACAACTATACTTTTTATTTTTTAATGGACATGGTTGTCACTCATTACTTTTCAGTGGAATGAGAATGGGGTATCTGCCTGTTGGGTAAAGGTAAAGGTTCCCCCTGCACATGTGTGCTAGTCGTGCCCGACTCTAGGGGCAGTGCTCATCTCCGTATTCAAGCCAAAGAGCCAGTGTTGTACAAGTCCATGGCCATGTGGCCTTCATGGCTGCAAGAAAACTCTGTTTTACCTTCCCGCTTTTTACAGCGGTACCTATTTATCTACTTGCATTTACATGCTTTTGAACTGCTAAGTTGGCAGGAGCTGGGGTTATCAGCAGGAGGTCGCTCACCTGCATGGCACCCGGGATTCGAATCGCCGAGCTGCCAACTTTGCAGTCAACAGTTTCAGAGCCTTAGTCCGCTGAGCCACCACGCCCCCCTATCTGCCTGTTGGTACTTACTTAATGAGGAAGACGCATGTCAGGCAGGTTTCAATATCATGCAAACAGTGTTGCTGTATCACGCGTGCAGTGTTGTGCAGCGACCAAGAGTCAGAAAGGAGAACAAAACATAAAAGAGTAAAGGGAATTAATTGGAAATATTAATAGCCAAGTCAGCCTTAGAGGCTGAAAAGAAGGAAGTAAACTTAATCAAGGAAAACTGGGTGTGGGCAGAAGGAAAGGATCTACTAAGGAATGTCAAAGTGAAACTGAACCAATCTCTGCATCTTCAAGCTATTTCTACTTACAGGCTCACCAGGTGATGTCCTCCAGGTAGATGTGGAAGAATTTTGTAAGCTTTTTGCATTTCCTCCACAAGGAAATGCACATATCCAGCAGAAGCAGATCTTTTCTGACTCTTGAGCAGTGCTCCAGAGCAAACCACAAAAAGGGATGATCTCCAGTCATTAACTCCTAAACACCCAAGGTAAGAGCAGTGAGTTCTTATATGGCAGGCAGTCCTAAGAGCAGCAAGATGCATTTCCAGTGAATTAAGCAAGCTTAAGATGTTAATGGCATTAATATGATAATTATCATTTTACTGTTAGAGATGCAAGTGTCTTGAGAGATTTTCTTGGGGATACTCAAGAGCATTTTTCTGCATCTTTCAGGGATTCAGCATTAACAATAATGGTAATGTGCTTTTAAGAAGGAGTTCAGCAGTTTGCGTCCTTAGGCTGCATAAAAGCCAAATAATCAGTCCGATGTCCAAACAGTATAATACAGCAAGTTCTTTTTGAAAGTCACATTCTCTGATAGAAATGATTAATAAATCACAATTGTAGCCCAAGCCAAATAGTGTCCCCTTGAGTGTAGCCTTGTAAATATCCAGGGGGGGAAACTAAGGCATTCTAGCTTTGTCAGCCAACAAAGACAACAATGAAGAGAGTAAATGAGAGCAGCAAGGATCAGACTCTTGATCCAAAAACATTGCTTGTTTGTTTGTTTTGGGCTGCAGCTCTCAAAATTCCCCAAAAGTCAGTGGCAGTGGCCAGATTCCAAGAGAATTCCAAAGGAGTTTTTCCAAGCCCTGGGAAAGATGGATGTGGCATAGACCTCATTGTTCTAGGGCTGAGGCAGAATTTTTCCCTGATTCTAGTTAGATCCTGCTAGAAATATCTAAGCCTTTCTCTTTCCCGATAACAATTAATGGTCTAATAAAGGTATCACCGCTATTGCATTAGGATTATTTTGGGGGGCCACACAACCTATTTTTAAATTTTTCATTTCCTTAGATCATCTCCAAACCAGGTAGAAAGTCATAATTTGGACTGTTGTCGATTCAAGGCCCCTCAGAGACATTGGCGTACATTTTAATGTGCCTTTGGCTTTGCAGATTTTTATATCCATAAATCATATTACTTAAATAATTATACAAGGTCAGGCAGATTTCAATATCACACAGTCTCAATTGTCACTTTTAGCCAACCATTCAAATCTTCATACTCCATACTTCATCCTCAGTGCTTTCCTGTTTCTACAGCAACTGCAGCCATTCCCAGAATGCATTGCTTCTAGACATGTCCATTGCTGACATGCTAAAGTCACAATTTTGGCAATTGTTAAGTCTTTTCAGCCTACTTCTGTGCCTCCAGATGTGTAATTATTTTCTCCCCAAACCCCTTTTCACCAAGCTATTTTCTAACAGGCTTAAAAGAGGATGCTGAGCTGTGTGTATTTTCTACAATTGGTTGTGTTAATAACAGGATCCAAGTGGAGCTGTAGTAATACTGAAGTCATCTTAGGTAATCAATAAGTGTTCCCAGCCAAGTACTTAGGAGGATATGTTAAAAGGAACAAGGAGAAACAATGGAAGAAATAAATACAACCTCAAAAGTACACCACCATGCAGAGTTTTTGGAAACGAAAAATAAGTGAGGTACTGCAACGTGCAGCTGTCCAGGTTGAACAGGGCTTAATACCTTATAATTTGATATACATTATATAACAATAGTTGAAAATCATCTCCAGTCATGTGAACAACTGCTTCCCATCAAGATTAGCTTTACTAAGCCAATATTTACCTTCACACATAGTAGTTTTTAGTAATATAAAATATTTTAAAATGGCTCTCTCCACTCATCACACCAGACAACAGATCTTTAATATATGAAGTAATCCATGAAAGTAACAGACACTACACACACACACACACACACACACACACACACAATATCCCCTCAAAAGGCTCCAAGCCTCTGTATATTAAAAGCTCATGGAATTCTATTGCATCAGGTATATTTCATTAAGAAGAATCAATCATGCCCATGTCTATTTAATGACAGACCATTTATCATGGATTTTTTTTACCTTATTCTTTATAGGAGAGCACTTGCTGCAGACACATTTGCTCCTCAGTAGTGCTTCTGTTCTTAGATGCTACTCCTTTCCCTGGTTAAGCACAATGCTCTACAGATTTACTGCTTTGCAGCAACACAGGTAGCTGGACCTGCTTGGAGCCTCTGCAGTTGTCCCTCCAGCCAGCTTTTGACTCAGCAGTTTCCAAAGCCAATTTCCAATTATTCTGAACGAAATCACGTCTCTTTACAAATCTCTAGGAAATCATCATGCTTATTTATCTACTGAGATAATATTTCAAGTTCATTCTTTAAAAATGCTGTTAGCATTCATTTAAATAATATAATGGTGTCATTTATGTGTTGCCCACTGGTTGGGGAAAAATCATTTTAATCCCATCAAGTTGTTGCTTTTATCAAAGTCAACTCCCATTATAACAGAATGAATTCATTTATTGACTTGATAAAACCAATATAAAGGTCAACATAGAATGTTATTTTGGGTTATCCAGAAGGGGTAATCATATGTACAAATAGGCTTTCGCTCCTATGCAGGCTTATACAAGGCTCATTCAACCATCTATGTTCTTCACTTTATACATGCAACAAGGTTAAAAAAAAAAGACGGATGATCTTCTCCCATTTCACCTAATACCAATTCAGATAGAAAAGCTTTCCAATAGAGTCTAATCGCACTCCCTCTCCAGACATCTATATAGCACTTGGCTCTGCTGAAAGGTCGCGCAATGAGGCTCCTCTACCATCTGCCAAGTAAGGACATAAGGGAGAACCCTACTGGGTCAGCCCAAAGTTTACTCTAGACCAGCCTTCTGGTCCCATAATGGTCAAGATGTAGCACTCTCCTCCAGTTCCCACAGCAGAAGTGGAAGAAGACCCTATTTGGTCCACTGCAAGGCCAACCCCCTAAACTATTTCGATATCACTTGGTCATGATAAGGCATTTGAGATCAGGGTTATAACCTGGCTTCACATAAGTGTCCCAACTGGGTGGAGAAGAGATATTGCTGTGTTCCTGAGGCAGTTTGGAGGGGGAAGGCCTATGTCGCTGAAGCAAAAGACTGAAGTCTCAATGTATGAGACTGACCACTGATGCCCCAATAAAAGCCAAAATCTCCACTTGCTAAATCCCAAGAGAGAGCTCAGGCCACCCTGCCCAGAGTCCCAGCCAGCTGAGCAGCCACTGCATGTACATGAATCAAAGCAGCAAACTTGTAAGGAGCTTAACCTATACATTGAGTACATTGAGTGACTTTCTCATTCCCAAAACTGATGGCGTAGCACAGCACCTCCCATAACAAGTTGTAGTTTTTTTGTGTTCCTCATTCCCTATTCCCTCCACTAATTCAGAAACATGCACAAACCTGTGCATGGAAAGGGCAATCTTTTTGCATTATTATTATTATTATTATTATTATTATTATTATTATTATTATTATTATTATTATTATTATTATTATTATTATTATTATTACACAGTGGACTACGCTGGATTTTGTATTACCAATCACTTCGTAGTAGTAGTAGTAGTAGTAGTAGTAGTAGTAGTAGTAGCAGCAGCAGCAGCAGCAGCAGCAGCAGTAGTAGTAGCTGTCTGGTGGCTGGGGGGGGGGGATCTGGTAAGCGGGGACCTGAGCAGCTAGGCAGCAGTGGTGGCAGCAGCAGCAGACAAGAGAGGGAGGTGACAGGGCAGTGAGAAGTGGGGGCAGGCTGTAGGGGCAGGGAGTCTCATCTCGTTGTTTTTTTTTAAGACAACCACACAAGCTGTGTAAAAATAACATGACAAACTGATGAAATGATTTGTCACTTCAGGGCAGTTAAATTTGTGGTTCAAGATCCATCAGCCTTGACAAACCACAAAACCAAGCCATTTTGGTGGTTCGCCCCCATCTCTGGCTGGTTAAAACCCATCCACAAAAAGTGGGGGAGCAGACACATAATGATGATCCACATTCACATTTGCAAAATACACATTCAATACTTCCTGAAATCAGCTAAACCTGGGGTGGGCAATCTTGATTGGTCTAGAATCAGAATCATATATTTGGAAGAGACCTCAAGGGCCATCCAGTCCAGCCCCATCATATGGCTATCCAGCCTCTGCTTAAAAACCTCCAAAGAAGGAGACTCCACCACCCTCTGTGGCAGCATATTCCACTCCTGAACAGCTCTGACAGGAGACCATTGCTTTGAATCCTAGTCTCTGAAGCCATGGAAAACAAGCCACCCCCCCCTCTTCAATATGGCAACCTTTCAAATATTTAAACATGGCTATCATATCCCCTCTCAACCTTTTTTTGTAAGACTAAACATTCCCAGATTCCTAAGCCGCTCCTCGTAAAACATATGTTCCAGACCTTTAACCATCCTGGTCGCCCTCCTCTGGACCTTCTCAAGGTTGTCAACATCCTTTTTAAATTGAGGAGTGCAGAACTGGGCACAGTACTCCAGGTGGGGTTTGGCCAAAGCAGAATAGAGTAGTACTGTCACCTCTCTTGCTCTAGAAACTATGCTTCTGTTGATGCAACCAAGAAACATATTGGCTTTCTTGGTCACCGCGTCACACTGCTGACTCATGTTCAATTTGTGGTCCACCTAGACTCCCAGATCCCTTTCACAGGTACTATTCTCCAGCCAGGTTTCTCGTATCCTGTATCTATGCAATTCATTATTTCTGCCTAGATGCAGGACTCTACATTTCTCTCTGTTGAAAGTCATTCTATTTGCTTTGGCCCAGCACTCTAATCTGTCAAGGTCATTTTGGAGTTTTACCCTATCCTCTAGGAAATTAGCCACCCCTCCCAATTTTCAAATTTCATCAGTATCCTCTCTATTTCTTCATCCAAGTCATTAATAAAGATGTTGAATAGCACTGGACCCAGAACAGAACCCCGGGGCACACCACTGATCAACCCCCCCATGCTGAGGAGAAGCCATTTTTGATCACCCTTTGTGTACGATGAGTCTACCAATTACATTATCTATCCCACATTATAGTAACTTCTTTGCAAGTATCGAAGACCTTATCGAAGACCTTACTGAAATCAAGATAAACAACATTGACAGCATTCCTCTCATCCACCAGGGCTGTAACTTTCTCAAAGAAACAGATCAAATTAGTCTGGCATTATTTGTTTTTGAGAATCCCATGTTGACTTCTAGTAATGTCAGCATTGCTTGTTAAATAATTACAGACTATCTGCTTAATAATCTGTTCTAGAATCTTTCCAGGAATAGATGTCAAGCTAACTGGGCAATAATTATCTAGGTCCTCTTTCCCCCCTTTTTGAAGATGGGGACAATATTTGCCCTTCTCCCATCTATGGGGACTTCCCCTGTTCTCCAGGAATTTTGATTATTTTGCCAGTTCTTTTAATATCCTTGGGTGTAATTCATCTGGCCCTGAAGACTTAACTTCATTTAGGGTTTCCAGATATTCCTGTACTACCTTGCTATCTATTCTATGTTGCCATTTCCACCCTACCTCATCTACTCTTCAACCCAACTGAACTCTTTTTTCCTTTCTGGAGAAAACTGAGGCAAAGGTATTGAGTAGTTCTGCCTTGTCACTGTCTCCTGTTAGTAACTGGATATCATCACCACAGAGACCCTATCATTTCCTTATTTTTCCTTTTACTGCAGACATAACTTTAAAAACCCTTTTTACTATATTTAATATATCTGACAAGTCTAAGTTCATTCTGTGCTTTAGCTTTTCTTATCATCCCCCTGCAAATACTGGCTATTTGCTTGTATTCCTCTTGGGTGCATTTCTCATTTTCCCATTTCCTGTACATGTTTTTTAATACTTAGCTGACTTGAAAGTTCTTTAGTCCACCATTGTGGTTTCTTTAAACGTCTCCTTTTTCTTCTTCTTGTTGGAACCATTTTAGATTGTGCCTTTAATATCTCTCTTTTAAGGAATTCCCATCCATCTTGGACTCCCTTCTCTTTCAGTGCCTCGGTCCATGGAATTACAGCCAATAATTCCCTAACTTCACAAAAATGGCTTTCTTAAAGTCCAGGATTCTTATCTGACTATGCTTGGCTTCACCTTCCAACTGTATAACAAACTTCAAGATGGCATGGTCACTTTTACCTAAAGATCCCACCACTTGGCCCCATTTATAAGGTTCTTCTTATTGGTTAAGACCAGATCTAAAATGGTTGTGCCTCTTCTTGTCTACTCTATCTTCTGGCCCATGAAATTGTCTGCCAGGCCATTAAGGAATTTATTGGACCTTGCATTCTTAGCTGAGTTAAGACTACCAACATATATCAGGAAAGTTAAAATTTCCCATTAGTACTACATTCCTCCCTTTTGACTGTGTGGCCATCTGCTCACAGAAGGCATCATTCAACTCCTCTGGCTGGTTTGGGGGTCTACAATATACCTCCACAGTGATATCCCTCCCATTATGCTCCCTCTTAATTCTTCCCCAAATACTCTCAACCTGACTTCCAGGTTGTATATCCTGAATTTCTTCAGCAGCATAAACATCCTAAATATATAAGGCTCCTCCTCTTTTACTAGACCTGTTCCTCTGAAACAGTTTATACAATCCAATAACTACATTTCAAACATGTGTCATCCCACCAGGTTTCAGTAATGCCAATTATATCATATTTATTTTGCTGTATTAGGAGTTCCAGATCCTCCTCTTTGTTTCCCATGCTCTGCGTATTGGTGTAGAGACATTTAAGGCAGTGTGTCCTTCTTATAGCCACTTTGCTTAACCTATTTTTCCTCGCAATATTGGACTGTAATGCTCCTTCGCCTGTTCCTTCTGCATCATTTGGGCTATTCCCCACCACCCCTTCTGGTTTCCTACCCTTAAGATTTTCTTCCTCCCCTTGAGAACTCAGTTTATAAAATTTTCAATCCTATTGGCAAAAATATTCCTACCATTAGTGGTGAGGTGCACCCCATCCTCACCCAATAGCCCAACAACCCATCTGAATGAAATACCAAACCACGGTCCAAGAAACCAAATTGTTCCTGCCGGCATCATCTGTGTAGTCTAGCAACCAGCAACAGAGAAAGATAAAACAAAAGGGCATAAAATCCATCTCATGTTCTGAAAAATAACTTAAATTGGAAGCCAGATAATTAAAAGTCATTTCCTCCTTTTTCCTTCATTTGTATGGATTTCCTAGTCTATGTGCTTGTCAAACTCACTAGCTACTTTCAAGTGCACAATCCTGTTCATTGGTTAATGTTAAGCAATAATTAAAATTAAAAGTGTTTAAGATCACTTGCCTAAAATCATCCATATTGTATAGCTAGTCTCATGAAAAGGGGATTTTTTAAAATAAAATGGGCCATGTGGTCCCTCCGCATCCCACTCACTCCCCCAAAACCTACTGTATATGGATTGAAAAAATCAAGTAGATTGTGAGCTTTAAATGTTAATATATCCCTTCTTGTTCAGGTAGGAGAAAATTTGATACAGTTGCAAGAAAAAGTATGTGAACCTTTTTGGAATTTCATGGTGTTCTGCATTAATGTGTCACACAATGTGATCTAATCTTCTTCTAAGTCAAGTGTATAGACAAATATAATGTGCCTAAAATATTAACACAATTTTTTGATATTTCATGTCTTTATTGAATACACTCATTCAACAATACATCTAGCATAAACAGAACACTGCATATCATCATGAAAACATTGTCCCAACCATAAAGTATGGTGGAGGTGGCATCATGATTTGGGACTGCTTTGCTACGTCAGGGCCTGGCCAGCTTGCAGTCCTTGAGGGGAAGATGGGTTCCCAAGTGTACAAAAAAACTTCTTCAGGATAATGTAAGGAGGTCTATATGCCAGCTGAAACTTGGTAGAAGTTGGGTGATGCAACAGGTCAATTACCCTAAATACCAGAGCAAGTCTACCACAGAATGGCTTCAGAAAAACAAAATCCGCCTTTTGGAGTGGTCAAGTTAGAGCCCCAACCTCAACCAAATGGAGATCCTAAGGAAGGACTTGAAAAGAGCCATACACATGTGACATCCAAAGAATATGACAGAGCTAAAGCAGTTCTGCCAGGACAAATGGACTAAACTCCCTCCTGAACAATGTGCAGATCTGACCTTCAGCTATAGGAAACACCTGGTTGAGGTTATTGCTGCCAAGTGGGGGCCAACCTGTTATTGATCTCAAGGGTTCACTTACTTTCCCCACTAGCATTTTGAATGTTGAATGAGTGTGTTCAAGGAAGACATGAAAGATCAGAATTTTTGTGTGCTATTATTTTTAGGCACATTACAGTATATTTGTCAACAAATTTGACTTAGAAAAAGATGAGATCACATTGGATGACACATGGAGTTCCAAAAGCTTCACATACCTTTCCTTGCAATTGTATGTAACAGGAGCAAAAGACTTTGATCACAATCCAGTACAGCTGGAATTAAGAAGCACAAGATGCATAACCTAAATTATGACATAGCTTGGATTGGAACTGTGTCAAGGCTGCATTTTTCTGGAATGTACCGATTGTGCCCCTTAAATACAGTAAGGCCAACATGTTATAGGGTAAAATCAAAAGCTCATAAAGCACATTCTGATGTGCTCACAATTGATCTTCCAACCACTTGAAAGCCTCTTCAGGATGAGAGATGTGCAGACTCTGGGACAAAATGAGTGTGTGTGGGGGGGGGGGCTTTTCATGCCCCTCCCCACAAAGTGGGAACAAAATATCCCAGACCTTCACATCTCTTAAGATCTGAGGTTAATCCTACTTCAAGATTTGCCTACACAAAATAATAAATACATCAGGCATGTTGTTACTCAGTTGTTTCTTGAATAAGATCTTCTTCTTCTTCTTCTTCTTCTTCTTCTTCTTCTTCTTCTTCTTCTTCTTCTTCTTCTTCTTCAAGTGCCATGTCCTCGTAGAACGTTGGCCATCAGTAGCCTGAACTGGTTTCCATTTTAGAGAAAATACTACCTGACACTTTCCAAACAACTTCACTTGAGACATTTCTTTGGTTGATTGTAAATGAAGGTACATTTTGGACTGAGTGTTAGAGGAAAGGGATTTCAAAGAGATAATTTTTGGAAACGATAATTTTTGATACTTCTTAACATGACAAAGGAAAAGATGAGATTCCTATACATTAAGGAACTTCCACCAGGTAAAGAGAACACTAGAGGTACTTATCGCTGAGTTTCCAAAGTCTGGGGCTTATATATAGGAATGTTTTTCTCTTGAAGTGATGGCAGTCCCTTGATTATATCAGCAGCTTTCTCCGCTAACATAACAGTTGGGGCATTTAAATTCCCACTGACAATACTAGGCATTATTGAGGCATCAACAACTCTCAGGTTTTCTGTTCCTATCACTTTGGTTTGGGGATCAACCACAGCTGTAGTATCAGAACCATGTCCCATTTTGCACGTGCAGGAAGGATGATAGGCGCTATCTGCCTTTTGCCTTATGAAGGCATCTATCTCTCCATCTGACTGGACGTGTTCTCCTGGTTGAAGTTCTGGTCCTCGGAATTTATCAAAAGCCTTCTGAGCAAATATCTCTCTGGATAACTTCACACACTGACGAAATTCCCAGACATCTATTTCTGAAAAACAAAACCAATATTTAAGGATAGCCAATGCTTAATCAAAGCAAAGCAAAGTGTTCTGCTTATATACTGCCCCATACTACTACAAGTAGTCTCTGGGCGGTTTACAATTTTAATAATAATAATAATCAATGATTCTGTTTCACTATTTCATTATGTCCTACCACTGCAAGTCAAGTGGCTAAGACAACAAACAGGAAAGGCAGGGGAAATGGGCCTTGAATTATATTTTAGCATTTTGTTTCCTGTTCAAACAGACATGGAAATCTTCCTTCGAATGTGGAAAACGTTAAATTAAATGGGAAAGGTCCCTTCTAAAGGAAATAGTAATTTTAGACTCCTGTGCTCTTTGTTCATGGATACAGCAATCCCAACTTCTGTTTAAGGATATCTAAAAGTGGTTAGGATGTTTTCAGAAAATCTCTCTGCTTGCATAGGAACTCTTGGCATGCCCATGGAAAATTCTACCGTTATAAAAACTGCAAGACAGTTGCATTACTCTGTACTGGCAAAAACTAGATCAAAAGATGAACAAAAGTATTAATAAGAGCCTGATAGCAGTAGTTTAGGTACATTAATACCATGATTAATGAGCATAATCCATTACGGAAACATGCTTGTAAACCAAAGCACACATATATCAAAGCAAATTTCCCCGTAAGAGATAATGGAAACTCAAATGTTTCATTCTGGGTGCCCATAGACCACATATTGTACGCACAAAATGCTAAAACTCATTAAAAAGTTGTCTAGAAGTCCATGTCTACACCATGGTTTAGCTACCTGGCTATGGAATCTGCTCTTCTTGGGACTAACAGCAGGATTACACTCTTTGTTTTTAATGCAACAATAATAAAGTGCAATTTGTAGCCCCATACACACTTGACTAGCTTTTTCAAATGTTCTGAAAAATCAGAAAGGATATTGAAAGCAAATTAAATATAAAATATAAATATAAATATAAATATAAATATAAATATAAATATAAATATAAATATAAAGAAAAATATAAAGAAAAATAAAACCCTAATCTGCACTCTCCTTTGAAAACCTTTGTGGCTGGTACAAGGGGGAGCTCTGTTCTTCTCTGCTCCCTCTGCTGTGGAGGCTGCCTGAGACTGAATGTCCCAGATAATCCCCCACAATCCAGCCGGGGGGGGAGGGGAGGGAGAGCCACCATTGGCTCAGTTGTTATCATGTGACCTGCTCCAGTGCTTGTATTGCAAGACATTGCTCATTGATCAAAGCACAATTGATCAGAAATGTTTGCTCGTCTTGCAAAACCCTCATAGATTAAGGTACAGTACTCATAAACCAAGGTATTACTACTGTATCTAGAAGTACGAATCCCCACTGCGCCTCCTTGACTGGAAATTGACTGGATGAGCCCTTCAATTCCTGCAGTTTTAAGAGCTAAGATTATGGCACCTTGAAGACTAAAAATATATATTTCAGTTTAAACTTTTGTGGATAATAGTTCACTTCTTAAAATACATGCGGGGGGAGAGCATACACTCTTTCTAAGAAAACAAGCAGAGCACCCTGATTGCAGAAATGCTCTATGAGCACATCTGAAGCCACTTTCTTGTTTCGTGTATGTCAGGCATGTCCAAACTTCGGCTCTCCAGATGTTTTGGACCACAACTCCCACAGGCCTTTGTCATTGGCAATACAGGCTTGGAATTCTGGGAGCTGTGGTCCAAAACATCTGGAGGGCCGAAGTTTGGACATGCCTGGTGTATGTAATTGTTGTAGTCACTGACGTGGACAATCCAATTGACCTTGACAGCCTGAATGTCTGTGCCGTACTAAACCGACGGTAAGCACACAACATGAGAAAATTTAAATTGCTGAAGTATTGGGATTACTATGTCTTAAATCACATTAAGCCACTAGTTCAATGGGAAATCCACCCACTTGGAAACTGAAAGTTTTATCCATATGTGATTACAGTGCTAAATCATATCGGAAGACATAGAATTACTGTAGATGGAAAGAGAACACATGGCTGCCACCAAAATAATAAGCTAAAGCCTGCAAATGAGCTTGGGTGTTTAGTTATTGATTGGGGGAAGGGTCAACCACATATCAGAACAAACAAAAAGAAAACAGATAACTTCATTTACCTGTTGACAAATAGTTGGGCTCAAGGATAGGATGATCTCTAGGGTCAGCACTTTTTAGTTTTAGCCATCCTATGCTGGTACTGCGCATGGGACCAACATGCACCTGAAACAAATCAGTATTGTACACTATATTGTGTTATATGCAAATTAATGTTATACACTATATAATGTTATACACTATATACATACATACACACATACAGGTTGTAAAGATAAAAAAATTATACAGTATACATCACACACATACACACACAATATTATACAAATGTAATAAAATGGTCAATAAAATCCAACATGAAAAAACACATTTAAAAACAACAGAGTAAATCTGCCTTCCCAATCGCCTCTTCTAATCATGCAGCAGATTCTGAGCAAAGATCCCGAATGTATTAAATAGCGTTTTAATCTACTCAATATTTAACATTTTTAAATATCCTTTAATATCCCAATTGGTGAGCTCTGGCTTAATGTCAGTTATCAAACCAAGATTACAAGCTACTGTTTCAAAGACAATCACAAGTAAATTAAGTCTCTGATTGTTGTTTTTAAAACTGCCAAGTTGCTATAAAAGGTGAAGATTCCCTCCCCTGCACATACATGCTAGTCGTGTCTGACTCGAAGGGCGGTGCTCATCTCTGCATTCAAACTGAAGAGCTAGTGTTGTGCAAGCCCATGGCCATGTGGCCAGCATGGCTGCCAGGAAACACTGTTTTCCCACTTTTTATGGCGGTACTTATTTATCTACTTGCATTTACATGCTTTCGAACTGCTAGGTTGGCAGGAGCTGAGGTTATCAGTGGGAGCTCACTCCACTGCGTGGCACCTGGGATTTGAACTCCTGAGCTGCCGACTTTGTAGCCGACAGTTTTCAGTGCTCTAGCCCGCTGATAGAGCAACAGCAAAAAATATCCATATTAACCGGTGATGAGAGAGACGTCCTACTAGGTTTTATCTTCTGATGAAGATGCAGTTTTTTCATAGGAAACAGTAAGACACCCTTCATATAAAGATTCATATTCTCACCTGGTAAGCTTCCATCTGAGAAGCCACACGGCCGTGGTCAATCACCTGAGAAGGGAGGAAGTGAAACTGAATATCTGGGTGAGAAACTCCTGGTCGGCTTCTGATAAATCCACCCGTCTCTAGGTGGGCAGTGGCTCCATCACCTGCACAGGAAAACACCACAAAATAGAATCAGAAAGTCTGCACAAGGGAACACTTAAAATCCTTCTCATCCTCCATCCTAGTTTCTCACATCACAATATGCCATACATGCCGTCCTTAATAAACAGAACTTAGTTTTCCCGATGATTGATCCCATTCTGTTCCCACCACCCACTCATGGCTGAAGTCGACAGAGCCTACCCCTGAATCACTCTGCTGGACTTAACAGTGTTTCACTTAGGAGCCTCATGGTGTAGTGCTTAAACTGCTGTACTGCAACTATAACTGTGCTCACAACCTGGGGTTCAATTCCAGGTAGCTGGCTCAAGGTTCACTCAACCTTCCATCCTTCTGAGGTTGGTAAAATGAGTACCCAGCTCACTCGGCAGGGGGAGCAATGTGTAGTCTGCATAATTGAACTGTAAACTGCCCAGAGGGCTTGAAGCAATATGGGGCGATATATGCGCGGAACACTTTTTTGCTTTGCTTTATTATTACATTGTTTTAAGATGGAGGGGGAACAAGTGCTAACCTGCGCCCTCTATCCTTAAGAGTGCAAGCTTATGGCATTTCATGAGACAAAAAGGTTATCCGTTGTTTGTACAAGAGGGACAAATTAAATGCTCCACTGCTCTGCTGAAAAGAGTGGATGAAAATTCCTTCAGGCTTCGTATGAATGAAGATTTCATTTAAAATAGGATCATGGACAAGCAAGATGGGATCTAGAAATCAATAAGGAATTATACCCTTCTCATAAGATTTTATGAATTAACTGCTTTCATGCCAAGTATTTTTTTCCAGCAGTGCCCTTTGAAATCTGGCCTAACAGCATGGTGTTCTCCTCTGAAGTATTTGCATTAGTGCATTGTAGGAAGTTGCTTCCAACTTGGTCTAGGATGCACAAAGATTAGCCACAGTGAGATGGGCAGCAGAAATGGGCAAATTGCTGACAAGTGTGAGTGGTGCTGATGCTTCTATATCTAAGTCTAGGTGTACGAACATAGAGATACTCATTCCACTCATTGCAGACAGCTGATGTGAGAGCAGCTATGATAAAGTGTTATGATGAAGCCATCTTGTGAATTCAAACCATGAAAGAACTGAAATACATTCTAGTTATATAGTTTCATAAAGGAGTTTTAAAAGGTTTCTGGATTTTATTTTATTTTATTTTATTTATATATTTTTGGAAGGAATCCTGCTTCTTCCACAGCCCTGCGTATAAAATATAAAATAAAAGGCAATGTAAAATAAAATAAAATAAAGGCAAATACAATAAAAGCCTATTGGTTGTATCTCTCAAAAGGAGAACATAACAATACATAATTTTAAATCATACCTGTATGTTTCAAGAACCACTCAAGACCTATCTTGACCATTTGAAGAGGCTTTTGTGATTTGTACAGTGTTATAGGTTGAGTACATTTCTGTTGTATGTATACTTCTAAATGGTCTTGAAGATTCTGGCCGACTCCTAGCAGAAATGACAAAAAACCCACCAGTTATTACAAGTGAATCTATATCATATCTGAGCAAGAAAAGTTTGCTGTAGGTGAGAGAACTCTTAGAGGCATACCCGGAAGGTTGCATACAACAGGTATTCCTAATTTTTTCAGATCATCTGCATTCCCAACTCCAGACAGCATAAGCAACTGTGGGGAATTTATGGCACCTCCACTTAAAATAACTTCCTCAGTAGCAAAAACCTGAAATAAAAGAAATATGGTAATAAATACTTTGTGAAATAACAAAATTTTAAAGAATGTTTTCAGGACCCAGCGTTTTTAGATGCTTCATAAGGGTTTAACATCGGTGAACACAAGGAAATGGCTTCTCTCTCATGAAGCAGTGCAGCAAATAAAATGGGCACTGGATCTGAAAGCAACATGAGGAACTGATCTCAGAGAAGACAAGCAGGGAGGAACAAGCCTGCTCAAGACTCCCATCTGTAGTAGGCAGATGACAGCATTCACTCTCCGAGCTTCTGAGGGCTCCTTGTGATGTCGGACGAGGACGTAACATATGTGAAGTGCTATGAACTGTTAAACCTTCTTGTTGTTGTTGTATTTCCCTTGTGTTTTTAGTCTTTGTAACCAAAACTACTAGAGAATGTCACTTCCTACATGCAGGTAATTGTATTTCTTTTTACTGAAGAAACACAGTAATTTTGCATTAGCAGTGGCAACGTCTTGACCCCACAAAAAAAAATCCATTTGCTTTGTTCTATACGATCAGAATAATATCCTTTCAGTATTAAAAGGGCTGAGCATTTATGTGCTTTAAAAAGCTGTGTGTCTTCAAACCAGCTACCATTTGGGTCAACAACATTTTTAAAATCTATTACGGCATTGGTCTATGGTACAAGTCTTGAATCCTTACCTCATACAGTCATCCTTCCTGTTTAAAAGAGCACTGAGAAACTCTTCAGAGCTGATTTTGGGCCTTTTCACACGACCCCTAAACTCTGCGGTAAATGGCTCCCAGCTCCGGAGCTTAAAATTATTTCCCCACCAGCTCTGGAGTTTACAGATAATTAAGTGCGACCACGCCCACCTAAGCGCGTCCCAGCGCAGTTTTCATGTACCTGCTCTCGGAGGGTGAAAATTTCCTGATGCGGATATAACAGTAGAGACTGCCGGGCTCTCCTTGCTTCTGTTTGTTCTTTTTTTGCCCCCCGCCCCTTTAAGAGATCTGAATGCAGTGCCGAGAGCAAAGCGAGATGGCAGAACTGAGGTGAGCGGCATTCTTTTCTTCCTTTTTTTCTCCCTCCCCTCACGCAGCCAGCAGCCAGGAGTGCGGAGGGGGTGGGAACGCAGGAACAGCGACAAACCCCTAAGATCACTGGTCCGAATTTAAGTGGCCAGCGGATCTTAGGGGTCGTGTGAAAAGGCCCTTTGTGGTCATGGGGTGGGCTTGGAGACGGGGAAAGGAGGGATTAGGTAGTGAAGTCATGGTCCATTAGCATATCTTTGCTCACACAACCCTGGATTTAAGCCAACTTTAAAAAAAAGGTTGCTGCTCTCTTAAACCATTAATTTACAATGCATTTGCTTCTATGTGGGGCGGCGGGGGGGGGGATCTTCTAAGACTGTGTATTTTTCCCCCAAAGATAATTAACACTTTTAAAAAATCAGTTGTTTGACTAATGAAGGGCAACCTTTTTAGACAAAGATTTGTGTTTCTTAATTTTTATTTTTTAGAATAAACTCTATACTTCCACACATACCTTGGCCCTACAAGGACCGCCCATGACTTCCAACTTAAAACATCTAAACATGGAGCATTTTAAAATAAAAGACAGAAAAGACCAAAAATAAAAACAAACAAACAGAAATAACAGAAACAGAAGTCAAGACAATAAAAAATAGTTCAAAAAACAGCCAAAGTTCAGGCAAACTTCAGTTTAAACTAATACAAAAACAGCAAGGGGTTAAATAACATCAATAATGTTCTTAGAATTGCAGAACTAGAAAGGTCTCCATGGGTTGAGTCCAGCTGCTGACAAGGAGGCCCAGTGGAGAACTGAACTCCACTAGCGACCTCTGGCTCCACTGCCAGATAGCTAGAAGTTTTGAAGAGGGTAGCCATGTTAGTCTTTTCAAGAATTCCAGGCAAAATCAAAGAAAAACCAAAACAAAACAAAAGACACAAAGCATGTCGTATCCTAAAGACTAATTTTCATATTTTAATGTAACGTTTTGTGGACTACACGTCCACTTCAGACATATAGCCACAGAATGAGGTGTGCAATATAATATGTGACGGGATATACATTTCATACCAAATATTCATCGGCTGTAGTGTCTGTACTTGCATGTCAGACCAGTTGTAATTACTTATAGAGACAGTAGATAGGGGAGTGGGAAGAAGAGGAGTGCGATTGTAAAGATGGTGGGGAGGAAGATTTGCCCAAGGTCTCATGATTGTTGATATAGTAAGTGTTGTTTTATGGCTCTGTGTTAAATTCATATTTGGTATGATATGTATGTACGTGTGGCGTCATTGCAGTCATGACCAACTCTTCGTGACCCCATGTCCATGGAGTTTTCTTGGCAGGAATACTGGAGTGGTTTGTCAGTTCCTACTCCAGGTACCTACAGCACCTGGTATTCCCTGATGGTTTCCCATCCAAGTTCTAACCAGGGCTGACCCTGCTTAGCTTCCGAAATCAGGCAAGATCGCCCATCACATATTATATTGCACACCTCATTCTGCTGCTATATGTCTGAAGAAGTGGTCGTGTAATCCACAAAAGGTTACACTACAATATGAAAATATATAAAATATGTTTTGTGTCTTCTTTTTTTAACTTGGAATGCCATATATGTAAACCACTATGCTATCCAGCAGGTAAGAACAGGGATAAAACCAAGATGTTTCCATTACTTTCCTATAACTTAAAAAAGAGAAATCTCTTTCCACACTAAAGAAACACACCGAATAAGTGTGCCTGCCCTCAAAAACTCTCATTGAAATATAGCAGTTAATTTTATGGTGCCACAATATTTTTGTCTTATTTTTAAATTTGGGGAGGGGTGACTTTCTTTGCTCTTTGGGTAAATTTCCTTGCAGAGAATAATGATTATAGAACTATTTTTATGTTATTTTATTTCTTATGCTTAGCTTATATCAAATTCTCCATCTTGTCTATGTGAAATCATCCCCTATAGCTGTATTATAGTATTTTCCATAACAAGTTATGTTTGTACAACATGGATCTTCTCAGCCAAATGTTCTATAGAATTTCTCTAGAAAAACAGCTCTGAGTGAAGGTCATTTACTGGGGCAACTCTGTCCACATGGGCAACAAATATTAAAATATTATTTGTCCATATATGTTCTCAAAACACAAGTTAAGAAAACACCACAGATAACGCATGGAGAGTATCTGTAAGGTTGCAGGAAGGGGGTCTTGCCCATTCCTTAACTACATTATTTCTGCAAGATACCTGGATTAAAGACTGTACTGGGGGGGTGTCTTCTCATCAATTTAATTTGCCCCCAGATGTATCTACTTCCCACAGCATAACAGCCCTGCTGCAACTCTAATAAGGTCACAATTCAAATCTAGCTCCATTTCAAAGGTTTCTTTCAATTTTATTTAATTTTTAATTTTCAAAAAGCCTTACTTTTTTCTTTTCTCCATTTTTAATATACTCAACGCCAATGGCTTTGGTGCCTTCAAACAAAATTTTGGTGACAAACGTACTATCTTCTGCTGATAAGTTTGGACGGGATAACGCAGGGCGAAGGTAAGCACTTGCTGTGCTCCATCGTTGACCTGCAAAACATAAATTTCCATGTAACAACAGCAGTAACCAAAACAACATGTAGCCTTTGCACAATACTGTATATCAACAATGTTCTTGTTCTACAGATGGCATGGATTTGTTTTCCTTTGACATGGTCCTTCCAGTGCTGGTGATAAGCCACTGGCCTATTCACAGAAGCCGTTTTACAGAGATGCCTAGGATAGGACCCAAGGCTCTCCTCTCATTGGCGGACCTGCTTCCAAAACTGGGCAGGGGCTTTCACCAGTTTGTGGGCAGAAAGCATTGAAGGTGTGTAATCTTTAGGTAGAGATGGGCTTAAAGGAAAGAGTCCAAAGAAACTACCCTGTGATTTCCATGCAGATAGATGCAATGTACTCAAAAATAGGGATCTCGGGCATATCTCGGCATGGAAATCGCAGGGTAGCTTCTTTGGACTCTTTCCTTTAAGCATCCCAAATTTGGAGAGGTTTAGGGTTCAGGAGGCTGAGTTATTAAACTCCAAAGAGAGGGCAGGAGAAAATCAATTGTTAATTGACACACTTTGGAGTTTAATAACTCAGCCCCCCGAACCCCAAACCTCCTCAAATTTCAGGTACTTAAAGGAAATAGTCCGAAGAAGCTACCCACCAAATTTGGTTCCTCTAGGATGAATAGTTTTGCTTCTAGAGAAAAATGTTGTTTCGTTTCGTAATAAAACAATTTGCTATGTAATGAAACGACAAAAGAGTTTCATTATTCATTTCAAGTCAATCTCTACTCAAAAGCCAAAAGGACAGTGTGCACTGTTGCTATTAACTTCTAGTTTCTGTTGTTTCAAGCTGACAGCTGACAGCATTAATCACCTACAGTAGGGAAAAGCAACATCTGGTGATAGAAGCATCTTCTAAACAAGCAATGAATGGAGCTGTGCTTTGCATGGCGGAGGAGCAGCTGTTGGACCTGCTCCTGTGAAAAGTATCTGCAAAGGCTCAGTTGAACTCACACAAGGGGTCAAGAAAACAGCACCAAGGCAGCAGTAGCATTCATGAAGGCGTTCCAGAAGCATGACATGAACCAAGTGAGCTGAACCGTATAATTAGTTGCATGATCAATCTGACCATGCATGGGAACAACATGCCCTACACTTCCACGGGCATAACTTTATGTTACATCAGCTTCAAGAGGATTTCAGCCACAGAACTGAACTCCACATTTTATGTGTTTATTTATTTATTAACAGAATTTTTAGCTGCCCCATTACCAAGTGGTCTCTGGGCAGCATAAAATAATATGTTAAAACTATAAAACAACATGTTAAAACTATGAAAATAACAGTTTTAAACAATCAATGTACAATAAAATCCCGCTACTCATGCACCCAGCTAAAAGAACATCAACTAATTAAAATGCTGGCTAAACAGGAAAGTATTTGCCTGGTGCCAAAAAGCCAAAAGTGTCAGTGCCAGCAGGATCTCTGTTGGGAGGGCATTCCAGAGTTGGGGGGGGGGGCAACGGCCGAGAAGGCCCTGTTTCGGCACACCTCTTTAAGTGATGGCACCTTCAGCAGCGCCTCCTGCCTGATCTTAGAGTACAGACAGGCTGGTATGGAAGAAGGCAGTCCTTTAGATAACCAGGTCACGAAGTGTCGGTAACAACTGTAACGACGCAACACACACAAGCTATTTAGGGCTTTATATGTAAGCATAAGCACTTTGACTTGGGCCCGGGCAGCAACTGGCAGATAGCGTAAATTTTTCAGAACCGGCATAATATGAGTCTGCACGGCAGCACCACTCACCAGCTGCGCAAACTGGTTCTTTACCAGTTGCAATCATCAGACCATCTTCAAAGGCAGCCCCGTGTAAAGAGCATTACAATAGTCCAATCTGGTTGATACCAGTGTTTATCCAGGTCAGGGCGAAGTTGATTATAATTTCTGCAGCGATAAAAAGGCACTCCTGGCCACTGAGTCCACCTGGTCTTCCAGGGTAAGACCCAGGTCCAGAAGCACCCCCAAGCTGCGGACCCTGTCCCTTAGGGGGAGTGCAACCCCATTTAGGGCAGGGGGATGGCCCTCTAACCTTTTAGGTGGAACACCCACCAATAACACTTCCGATGTGTCTGGATTGAGCTTCAGTTTACTGACCCTCATCGAGTCATGCTCAATGTATACAAATGACCCTGTCCACTACTTGAGTAGCTTCCTGGGGATTTCAGAGAAAAATCGATCTCTGAGTGTGTGTGCTATCTCAGACTTGCCACCTATCCTCGCTAGATTATCCATTTACCCATGAGCTGTACGGTTGCAAACAGGATTGATGTGATTCAATTTTTAATTATTTTTTTTACAATTTCATTTTAAAAAATTGGATTTTAAAATGTGACATGATTTAAATCGTAATCGTAATCTAAGACAATTTTTTAAAATAATTTTTAAATCCACCTTGGTTGCAAGCATCCTCCAAAATTTAGTTTTAAAACAAAGCACACGAAGGTATCCTCCCACTATGACAGTTTTACTGAGTTATTAAATCTGAATTTTAATGTTGTTTACTGTTGCTTCTGGAGGCTTCTCAGTACCATATTATTTGTTTGTTTTGAGTATGGTGTGTCCGTGTGTGTGTGTGTGTGTCCGTGTGTTACAGTCATGACCGACTCTTTGTGACTCCATGTCCATGGAGTTTTCTTAGTAGGAATACTGGAGTGCCTACAGCACCTGGTGTTCCCTGGTGGTCTCCCATCCAAGTACAGTGGACCCTTGTATAACAAACACTTTGCATAACATAAAATCTGTACAACATAAAACATTCTGGTCTGGAGATAGGGGAAATCTGCTTAACATAATCACCTATGGGGAGAATCCGTACAACATAAAAATGGGATTACTCCATTTTCAATGCATTCCTATGGGAATTTGTATAAAGGAAAATTTGCTTAACATAATTTCATTTGGAACGAATTAATTCCTTTATACAAGGTACCACTGTACTAGCCAGGGCCGACCCTGCTTAGCTTCCGAAATCAGGCGAGATCAAATGTGCTTAGGGCATCTAACCATCTGTGTCAATGTTTTTTAGTGTTTCTGTGTTGTTACAGTCGTGACCAACTCTTCATGACCCCATGTCCTTGGAGTTTTCTTGGCAGGAGTACTGGAGTGGTTTGCCAGTTCCTACTCCAGGCAGCACCTGGTATTCCCTGGTGGTCTCCCATCCAAGTACTAACCAGGGCCGACCCTGCTTAACTTCCGAAATCAGGCGGGATCAGATGTGCTTAGGGCACCTAGGCAGCTGTGTCAATGTTTATTTGTAAGCAAATTACATGTATACAAATGTAATAAATAAATATGTTGTCTCTCCTACAACTGTAGGGCTAGGATTGGTTCTTTATGTGCAGCTGCAGGTACAATTGAGCAGACCTGCCTAGGTGATATCTTGATCCCAAAGGAAGAAATGTATTCTTTTATGAATTAAATTTATGAATTATTAAAGGAACCATATGGTTTAAAACAATGTCGGATATACAGTAGAGGATTACTGCAGTGGAAAAAAGAAGCTAGCCCTTAGGTCAGAATTCTCCATGCAAAAAAAAAAGCAATTCTAATTCCGCTGAATTGTCAAAGCTGGAGAAATTACAACTTCCTGGACATCATGATGGTAAGTCTGTGCTGAACGGTTGTTTAGTACCCAGTGGTCAAATAAAATGCCCAAAGCCTAACCTTTATGTATCGTCATGTCCATCCAGCCAAAACCTTCTTGTTGAAAGCCATTCATGTCCTCCGTGAAAGGGTACCCAGCTTGCTGAGCGGCATCCAAAAAGGCCTGATGCAGAGGGTTTTTCGTTTTCCCCCGTGAGACGTGAAGTGGGCCGTTCCCGCCTCGATAGACATCAGGACCCAGCTCGTGAGTCTGTGCTTTCTTAAAATAGGGCAAGCAAAATTCATAGCCCCAGCCAGCTGCTCCTTCCTTACTCCACCTGTTGTAATCTTCTGCATGCCCTCGAATGTAGACCATGGCGTTGAGAGAGGAGGAGCCTCCCCATACTCTCCCTCTTGGCCAGTACATAATGCGGTTATCCATGTGCTTTTGGGGTGTTGTATGGTAATACCAGTTATATTTGTCATCACACAGGTTGTAAGTTAACGCAGCAGGCATATGAATCTTCCACTGTAGCAGTTTGCTGTCCAGAATAGTATCCTTGGGCCCTGCCTCCAGCAGTTTAACCGTGCTCTGAGAGTCTTCAGTCAATCGGTTGGCTAAGACACATCCTGCAGATCCGGCTCCAACAATCACATAACTGAAAGCGTCCACACTTTTGGAACCCACCTGAGACAATGCCTGTGTTCTCATTTTTTGGCCACTCGAGGCATTTGAACTTTTCAAGACATGCTTTTTAATGAACAGTCCTCCTACACGGTGAATATGGCTGGCAAAATTGCATTTTGGAACTCTTTTCATTAAATGAGACATATTTTTCCTGTTGTCTTCCTGAAGTAAGTACAAAGTCAAATATCTTGACCTGGAAAAGAGGAAAAATATGCTGCTAACTATTGAGCTACTTAGTCTAAACATATTAAAATAAAGTACAGTCTGATTCATATTTTTAAGTCCTAAGTCTGTTGTACTGGGAAGCAAAACTCTATACAGTATTACTTTTCTGGGAGTTGAGACATTGGAACTGGACTTCTTTTCTTGTAGGATCAAAACATCCAAGCAGCTTCTTCTGAGGAATTGGAAGCCTCCTATCAACTTTTCACAGACTGAAGAAGCTACTTGGATAAGTATTGAAGAATTTCGATCCTACAAAAAAGACGTACCGTACAAGTTGACTCAACTCCTGGATAACTTCACCTGGATAACTGAGAATAACTGGATAACTTTCAAAGATAACCTGTTGGTAAAATCAACATTAATTTTGCCTTTTGAGAACTTTGTACCTGCTAATTAACATACAAACAAATCAAGGGCAGGTCCATGCCTTATTTAGCTGCTGTCATTGGCATGTAAGCAACAGTAGTGCTGGACTGGCAGGATACTGGAATGCAGATACCCGGTAGTGGATAGGCAGGGTGAGACGTTGTTGTTGTTGTTGTTGTTGTTGTTGTTGAACTTGCATCAGTAATTACCTGTAAACAATAAAGCAAAAGTTCCCTCAAACCTTGGCTTACCATGCTATCTGAACAAGGCCACAAGAACTGTATTTTTCTAGATCCCTGTCAGCTGGATTCTTGTAGTCATCACAGGTCACTCAATCCCTAGTGCCTACATATAGCCTAGAAATAATGGGGATAAAGTGTATACAGCAAAGAAACTATCCTACTTCTCCCCCTCCCTTGATTCCGGGAACCTTTGCTTCTCATCCACAGCTTTTAAGAACGCTGTATTAAAATGAAACACAGGTACCTCTTTGTGACGAATAGGATGCTGTGTGTGAATATTTATTGTTATTTATGAATATGTATCCATGTATGTTGCCTAGCCAATCAGTAAGCTGGTGGGTGTGGCTAGTGGATATAAAGATGCTCTCTGAGAAGAGAAGGGGTTCTCTCCTATGTGATCTAAGGATGGTCTAAGGAGTTAACCAGTAGAGATGGGCACGACTTAGCGGTATTTCCGTTTCCGTTTCCGTTACTCGGTTCCGTTACTCTACGGAAACGGTAACGGGAATTACTCCCCCAGACTTCGAGCTCGAACCGACGAACGAACAATTTTGGTCTGATTTGTCGTGCTCGTTCCTTGCATCGCGAGATCGCGCGATGCCACACGCGGCACAGAAAAAAAGTTTTTAAAAGTTAAAAAAACCCGGTTCCCGGCCAAAAAGCAGGCGGGGAAATGCCTGCCGTGCCTCAGGGCACCTACCAGAGGGGTTGTTTCTGGAGGTCCCCGGCCTCCCCCCTCATCCCCCGTCCTGGGCTGCTCTGGTGGGACTCGCCGCAGGCTCGCAGCCAGCAAAAAGCCCAGTCTCGCCGCCGGCCGCCGCAATTAAAGCGCAAGCAAGCGGCACGGACGGCACAGGAAAAAACTTTTAAACTCTCCCCCCACCCATTCCCGGGCCAAAAAAGCAGGCGGAAAAATGCCTGCTTGACTAAGGGCGCAGGGCACCTACCGGAGGGGTGGTTTCTGGAGGGGGGGGGGTCCCGCCTCCCCCCCCCGTCCTGGGCAGCCGGACTCGCGAGTCGCCATCGCCATGCCATGCGGTGCGGGCGGGGGATCCAAAATGGGGCGGCAAACGCAATATTGTTTTTGAAATCGTGGTCCAAAAACACACAAGCACAACAGAAACACGCGAAAATTTATAAACTGCCAGATTTTTCACAGTAGCAGTGGGTTTTTTCTTGCAACAAAATGTCTCTCCTCTCCTCCTCTGTCCTCCATTGATTTTATTTTATTTTATTTTATTTACACCTGCGCAATGATGGGCTGGCCAAGTGGCCAGCCATGTGGGAGTGGACAACCATGCAAATTTTTGGAGCCATCCCACCAGTCGCATGGCCACTTGGCCATGGAGACTTCTGGGATGTGCCAAAAAGCCCCCTAAAACCTGCCCTAGCCCTAACCCTAACCCTTGACTCCGTACCCATACGTCACAGACTGTCTTCTTAGTGGGTCAGAGAGGCACCCAGAGGTGCAACCCACTAGCCCACCGTAACCTTACCCGTCACTAGCCTAACCCTAGCTCTTGCACTAAGCCACCTTAAAGCCAGATCTACTTGCTTGCATTGCACTACACGCAGCAAGTACAATTCCCTTCTGTGTGAGACATGGTGGTGCGGGAGCCTTGTGAATGGAAGGTATGACCCTATCACTCTCACACTGGTCTCACGTCTGCACATTATGTTATGCAATATCCATATGGCTATTGCATAGCATTTTGCAGCAGCAGCAGGTGAGGAAGGGAGACCCCCATGTAGAGGGGTCTCTCTTGGAGCCTGCTTCCCCTTCCTAGTGGGTGAGGATAGGAGGCACCCACGGGTGCCTCCAGGAGCCCACTTTCCCTTTATAGCGGGCCAGAGGAGGCACCCACCCCACAGAGGTGCCTCCAGGAGCCCACTCCCCCCCAAAAAAAACCAGTACTAACGACAACGAAAAAACGAACCGACTAATTTTTGCGAATTTTCATGAAAACCGGAAACGACCCGAAATGGGACTGGCCCGACTAACGACAACTCGAAAAAATTTTTTTTCAAGTCGTGCCCATCTCTATTAACCAGTATAGGCAGCAGAGTTCAGTTGGTCTGCCTGAAATGTCAGTTAGTCAGGCTTGAGAGTCTGCAACTGTCAAGCAGTCTGGTTTCATTGATGATAAGAACTGCTATACTGTAGTAATGTCAGTAAAGTAATATCTAAGAACATTGGCTAAGCTATTGTACTAATAACATTTAACATCTGTAAATCAATAAAAGTTACATGTTTTATTTTTAAATCATAAAGATTGGTGTCAGAATCTACTCTTGATAATAAAAGTCTCTTATAACTTTCTGGTATTTTGGTGGGGATACCTGGATCGGGGAACAGTTATTAATTAATGTTAAAGGTGGCAGTGTAGTAGATGCAGGTTGGTCACACCCTTCCAGACATTAGCCATGTGACAACAGTTCCCTACAACGACCAGAAGGGAGGGACCATTCCAGGCGTCAGACCCTGCTGTGGACGTGTGGGGGCATCTACAAGGAGGCAGCCTATTTATACCTGACCAGCTTCTCCACCAAGGCTTGAGAATCCATCCCTTTAGAATTCCCAGTCAGACGGAAGCTTGCTCACAATGGCCAACTCAAGCACAGACTTCCTTCTTGAACTCAGAGCCGTATCAGAGACGCAAATGGGGTGTGTGCACTGAGAAGTTTTTACACAAAAACTTTTACACTTTTACACTTATGCTTTTACACAAGTACTTCTCCATTTAATATTTTAGACATCCATCGAGCTTTCAGTGGGAATTCAAAGCTTCCATCCAGACTTTGTAGGTCTTCAAGTTGTTTGTACAGTAGTCTGCTTTTAGAAAATGGCCAGATGCCTATTGGTTAGCAGTGCAGACATAACCCCCCCCCCATGCAGTGGTTACACCGCAGTACTACTGCATTCAACAGCCTGCTCATGACCTGAATTTGATCCCAGTGGGTTCAGGTCCCCACTTGGGACCTCCCATCCTTCCAAGGTTGGTAAATGAGTATCCAGCTCAACTGCGGGCAAAATGGCCCTTGCCTAATTATGTTGCAAACCGCCCGGAGAGCGTTCCAAGCACTACGGAGAGATCCTTTTCGTCGGAACAAGAGACAGTCAAAAGGCCCCACCAAATTGGCACCAGTGAACGAGCTGGGCGACGTGTCTCCCTCCTGGTGCCCCAGACAGCCACGGGGCAACGCGGAGTGAGAGCAGGGGCTTGCTCACGGGTGGCAATCATGGTGCAGCGGTGCGTGCCACCGGCACTTCCTCGGGAGCACCTGTTGCATTTAGCTGAGCGACAAATGGCCCCAACAAGCGACCCCGGAGAAGCCCGGAGAAGCTGCTTAGGGAGGCCTGGCGCTTCGTTTCAGCAGAAGACTCGGATTCCCTACAGCCGGGGGGGGGGGGGGGGGAGAGAGAGAGAGAGAGAGAGAGAGAGAGAGAGAGACTTCTACCCACCTCGTCCTCTGCACCCGTCCTCCCAGCAGAGGTTCCCGGGAAGCTGCCCCGGGTGGACTTTGCGGCTCCGCCGGGAGAGGGAAGGGGGCACCTCGGCACCGGCGCCACCACCACCGCTCTTCCGCTCTCCCTGTCGCTTATTTTTAGTCCGGTCCCGTCGATCTCGGAAGACCCGGGCGCCGCCAGGAGAACTTTGGAGTGGGGCGGCGGCGGCGGCGGTGGCGGCGGCGGGCGGGAGGGAAGAGGAAGAGGGGTTGGAGCCGCGGGCGGGCGGGCGGGGACAACCCTGAAGGAACGCGTTTCTCCGGCAACTGCTCCCCGCACACACACACACACACACACACACACACACACACACACACACACGAGCGCGCGCACCCGTGCAACTCCCGGCCCGGTTCTCGCTCGTTTGGCGAGTTCGACGTCGAACCTCACCTCCCACCGCCCCCAGTGTCGTTGCCCACGGTCTGGACCCGAATCCCTCCAGGCCGAAAAGAGTCTCTCTCTCTCTCTCTGTGTGTGTGTGTGTGTGTGTCAAGTTTATTTCTGTTTTGTTTCACTCTGGTTCCGTCGCCTAAGAATGGCACTCTCGTGTGCCCTTTCATTCCACTTCGACCTCCTCGAGACATCACAAAATAGAAGTTTTTTTTCTAGCTGAGCAAGTCGGGTTCTTTCCACCATTCCCCCCACCCCCAACTTTCTCTCCCAAGTCTGCACCGCAACTGTTAGTCAGAGTGCGTGAGGGTTAAAAAATATCTTTCAAAAACCCAGTTATCTGATCTAGTAGTTCCAGAGAAACAAAACCCCTTTTCGTTGTAACTACCTCCTGTTAAAACCACTGTCAAGCCCTTGGCAGAACTTGTGTCAGTTGCACATCTCATTTTTTTAAATAGTTTTTATTGTTTTAATTGTCCATTTCCTTTTTAACGGTTGTAACTGTTCATTTTAATTGTAAGCCGCCCAGAGACCTTTGGGTAGTGGGCGGAATATAAGTTATATTAAATAAATAAATAAATAAATAAATAAATAAATAAATAAATAAAAAGCTGTTGTAATAGGGCTTATGTGTGTGAGAAGGCTGAGACTTACATATTTGTTACATTTTTCCTGGTTAGGGGGGGGAAGTCTATGTAGTTCTTGTAAATCATAAGTCATGCCAACATGGGAGAAGCCATGGTAACTGCCGCGATTAAACAATAATGTTATAATAGCACCTATAACATTGAAAATGCACTGCCATTGCAGCAACCATTCAAGGAGGGAATCAAAAGGTATGCCTAGCTATGAGGCCATAATATACACTACTGGTTCCACCTGCTTTGCATTCCCTTCTGCCCAGGAAGGAGTGGCTGGAGGCACCACATATCCTGGAGCAAGCAGATTTACACTCTTGCAACATCAGTGTTTATTGCCTTCAGAATTCAGAGTATGATCTTTGTGGATAACAATCTTACAACCGTGGGTTTGGAGGAATGAATGATCAGTAGTGCAGAGAATACCCCTATGGAAGAAAACCCAAGCACACAGCTATAAAATAGGGAAGACTTGGCTCATAATACTATGAACAAGAAGGAACTTGAACGCCTTATAGATCACAAGCTGAATATGAGTCAACAGTGTGATATGGCTGCAAAAAAGGTAAATGCTATTTTAGGAAGCATTAATAGGAGCATAGTGTCCAAATCCCATGAGGTACTAGTTCCCCTCTACTTGGCCTTGCTTAGGCCTCATCTTGAGGAGAAAGTACTTTTTCACCCAGAGGATCACTGGTCTCTGGAACTCCCTGACAGAAGTGGTGGTGACAGCTGTCAGCCTTGACAGCTTTAAGAAAGGGTTAGACAAGTTCATGATGAACAAGGGTATCAATGGCTATCATTATGGGTGCCTCAGGACAACCTCCAGGTTGGAGAGATAGACAGGTTATCTCTTAATGCCATTTGCAGGGAATCGTAAGCAGGTGAAGGCATCTGCTTAGGAATACCCTGAAGCAAACGGTGAGCCGCTGTGTGAGACAGAATGCTGCACTGGATGGGCTGCGGCCTGTTCCAGCAAGGCTGTTCTTATGTTCTTATTCTTATGAATATTATGACCAGTTCTGGATACCACACTTTTAAGAAGGATGCAGACAAACAGGAACAAGTTCAAGGGAGGGCAATGAGGATGATCAGGGACTGGAAACCAGTCTTTCTGAGGAAAGGATGAAATAATTCAGCATGTTTAGCCTTGAAAAAAGAAGACTGGGGGGAGATATAATAACTCTTTTCAAATACTTGAAAAATTGTCATAGAGAGGAAGAGCAGGATCTGTTCTCAATCATCCTAGATGCAAGATATGTAATAATAGCCAGATTTTGGTTGAATATCAGAAAAAAACGTATATTCTGTGAAACCAATTACCTCAGGAGGTGATGAGCTCTCTAGCACTGGAGGCATTCAAGAAAAAAATATAAATTCATCTGTCAGATAGACTTGCATCAGAAGAAGACAATGTTTAAAGTCTAAAAACAGCAAGTATCCAAATGCTACAAAAGAATCAAATAGATACTATACTAAAAGAGTAAACAACACCTGAGCACAAGCAAAGCAACAAGGCACAAAAATCAATTATGAAAAAGCATTCACTAAAGGAAAGCCTGGCTGAAGAGAAAGATCTTTGTGTGGTTGTAGAATTTCAGCAAATACGTATAGGTTGGTCAGGCCTCCCCGGAGGAATTGCTACCTTTTTCTCAACATATTCAAATTTTCCTCTCTCTGTCCCTTGGGACCCTCTTCCTCTTATCGCCTCCAACCCACTTTTTATATCCTCCCCTCAGGTCCCCTCCCCTTTTGGTACCTTCTCTTGTTTTATTTCTAAACTCTTCTCCTAGCTTAGCTCTATCATTGCACTAGTCTTCTGGTCTTCGAGGAACATTGTATTCCATCATGACTTCCCCTGATCTGCAGGGAAAATACTTTGCATTATATTTCAAGACCAAATGGATAAAATACAATAGGTACCACTCGTTTAAATTTATGTGATTGATTGATTGTATTTATATACCATCTATCTAGTGGCAAGCCACTACTTTGTGCAATTCACAGTACAGTACATATAAATGTTTTTTTAACCTAGCAAGAAAAGCTATGAAGTCAGATTCTAGTTGCTAGTGCTCAAAGGGCCAAATTTTGATTTCTTCAGTAGCGACTGCACCAGAGCTTCTGTAAGAACAAGCAAGATCCAACCTTCCCCCAATGAGGTGTGCTTTAAAACAGAAAGCCAAGTTTTCAACTCCACCCTGGATACCACCATTAATAATAGTACGTTCTTATAACACTAACGGCCTAAATCTTACTTGGGTAACTATGTGCAGTGGAAGCTGATGATGTCATCTGCCTGCACCACTAAATTTTATTTTAAATTAATTAAATATTTCCTATTCCGCACCGCATGGTTTAGGTTCTGAGACTCCCTGGAGCTCCCTTTTGCTCTGGAGACTTGAAGGCTTGGTGTGTGTGTGTGTGTGTGTGTGTGTGTGTGTGTGTGTGTGTGTGTGTGTGTGTTGGGGGGGGGGTTACATCCTGATTCCAGTGATGACAATAAGCTTCATTGGCTTCCACTACACAGTTAACACAAACAAGTTTGGGACACTGTTCAACATGCATTTCAATAGGACACACATCCAACTAACTTACCTTAGTTTTAGTCCTGTTAGAAGTGACTGGGTGCAACTCAGCTTACACTTAAGATGCACCAGTTTGCATGGGAAAAACAGAAAAAGGGGGGTATCCTCAGTTTTTTTTAGGCTATCCCCTAACTGCCCTAATCTGTGCTAACTTTTTTTCAATCTTAAAATGCTATTCTTGGGGTTGCTGATGTAATTTCCCTTCTTCTCACACCTCATTCTACCCTCTTGCATGTCTGTAGGTGGTGTTTCGGTGATGTAGGGAGTTTGGGCATAATATTCAGGACTGAAGGAACAACTCCCTCCCCCAGCATTCGATCCTCTCCTTCCCAGCCTTTTTAAAATTTCTCACATACTGTATATGAGATGAGCACTATATCACACTATCATCTTATTCCTGGTTCCTTGCTATTAATATTTCCTACATTAATGCCCTATAAAAGCATCAGCAGAGATCAGACCAGAAAAAAGAAGGAAATAAGAGGGACTGTGGGTTAGAGAATCACATCATATCTAGTATGAATGCATCTGAGCAAGTGGACTTGTCTACAAAAAAATTCACATTAAAATATAGCAGTTAGTTTTTAAAGTGTCATAATATTTTTGACTTCTTTGGTCTTTTTATTTTGCTTTTTCCTAGTATGTCTGTGAACATTCACAGTCATCCAGGTAAGTTTATCTGGAAGTTGAGTCACGGCAACTGGACTTCTTTTCTTGAGAGATGGATTGGAAATGTTTCGCTGCTCATCCAAACAGCTTCGTCAGTCTGAGGAAAGCTAGTTGCGAGTCCTCTATTTTATAGCTCACTTTGACCTCATGTCACCCAGGTCTGAAATAGTCTCGTAACATGAACAATGACCTGAATAGGCTTGTTAGGTGCACAATAGTCTCAATAGTCTCATTAGATGGACAAAGGCTAAAGGTGTGAAAGTCCCACCTTTAACCTTCCCAACACCCATTAAGTATGGGTCATTAGCTATGGCCTTGGTGGTGGAGGAGTTAAGTATTTTTGATTTGTCTGGGGACTGTTGGAATCACTGCCTGATAAGTAGTAGATAGAATGTTTGTGAGTCCCTCTCCACACTAACTAACTAACCAGTTGGTTAGACAAAGAAGATAGGTGGTTTGAGAGAGGGGTCAGAGAAGCCATTCATGTGAGTACTGAAAACCCCTCTCTTAACAGAGGTGGGGGGCTCAGGCATAGTCTATCTGGTACTTATCAGGTGTTTTCTCGCTACAACACCACCAAAAAGTCTAGTATGGCACAAACTTTTGTGGGCTGCAGTTAGCTGCATCAGATACAGCCTATGCAGAATTGAACATGTTCATCTTTAAAGTGCTTCATGAATTCATACTTTTGCTGCTACACCAATCTGATACAACTATTACCCATCACTCCCACAGTTGGGGGGGGACACTCTGAGTGCTGTATTCTGAATAGATTTAAATCTCTCAGATAGAGATGGGTGTGTCATGCTTTGAACAACCGTAGGAAAGAAAGCGCAAGTACACAATTACAAGATGGAGAATACTTGGCTCATAATATGCTGTAATAGAGAAGAATCTTAGAAGTGTTGTGGGTCACAAGTGGAATATGAGCTAACCAGTAATTTTGGAATGTGATCATGTGGTTAAGCACTTTGAAGCAGCTTACAGTATTAGGAACTGAAGTGTAGGTCCTTGTCTTACAAATAACAAATGGGTGGGGTATCTGTAACAATTCACAATCCCCTTCAGGCAACTAAGCAGATAACATCTGGAGCACTAATGACTAGCACAAGTGTGAAACTGTGCAGGCATGCATTCCAGCTATCTCTGGGAAATTTACAGATATCTACTTTGGTTGTTTGTGACAGCAAAAAATTTCCCACCTGTACCAATACAAGTTTTCATCTCACAGCAAATTACTGTCATATCTGTTCTTTGAACTGATGCCATTGCAGGGGCCAAATACTAAATTTCCCTCTCTTCATGCCAGTCAGTTCAATCTATCACAGTCTATTGTCTCACTATTTATTTATTTGTAAAGAAGGCACACAAATGTTAAATATATGTATCATGTTGGGTAAGTCCCAATTTTCACCATATTGCAATATCTGAAACTGTGGTTTACTTATATCATCCCACTTGCATGCAATAAAAACAACATGCAAGTTGGAGGAGCCATAGGGCAGAAGTAGCAGGTTTTGAATTACCAATCATGTGTGTTCAAGTAAATTCTGATATGGCAACCCTTTTTAGGGTTTTCTAGGAAGAGAATACAGTACTTAGAAGTGTTTTACCATTTCTTCCTTCTGGGGGCAACTGAGAACTGTGCAGTTTACCAAGGCCACACAGGCGGGTTTTTCTGGCGTGCACACTGGAAAAATGAACTCCCAATCTCTGCCTCCACAGCCAAATACCTGAATTACTGTGCAGCCTAGCCTGTAAATTCACTGTTAAATACAGTGGTACCTTGTATAACAGAATTAATTCATTCCAAATAAAATTCTGTTCAGCAAATTTTCCTTTATACAAATTTCCCATAGGAATGCATTGAACACAGAGTAATCCCTAATAGCAACCATTTTTATGTTGTATGGGTTCACCCCATTGGCGATTCTGTTAAGCAAATTTCCCCCATCTCCAGAATTTTTTAAGTTGTACAGATTTCACTGTACTTGCATTATATGCAGAAAATGTCAGGGCAAATATCTGGCATCTCCTTATAAAAGAATTGGGCAACAGGAATGAGAAAGATCTCTGTGATCATTTCTGTTGCATGTTAATTTCTGATATTTAAATAGTCTAAAAAATACATAATTTCCCCGGTGGTTGCCGTCCAACATATCTGGTTGCTACATATGAGCCACAGAGAAGAGCGGGATTGCATCCATGATCTACTACAGCAGACCATTCTATTATTTATTTATTTATTTATTTATTTATTTATTTATTTATTTATTTATTTATTTTGACCTTCCATCATGATAGTTTAATTAATTTTGATAGTGAAGATACCTGATGAAACATTACTGAATTTATTTATGGCATGCACTCAAATAACCATGTCCTTTTCCAGCAAATTGTAGTTTATACTGTCACAGATGAAGCAAGATTTAAGCTAGTGCCGCTGATGGATTTACTTTCCCTTGCTGGACCAGGTAATTGTAGCCTGTCCTCTAGATTTTGATTGGTTTCTTGCAACTAATCAAAACTAGTACAACTTACACTTTCACCAAAAGGAGACTATCCTTCACCAAAAAAGAAGACCAATGAAGTCACTGGTCTGTATGAACATAAGGAAATAAAAAAACTACATTAAACAATATAAGTGTACCCCCATCCCACGGGACCATCCATGCATTCTTCTTCGTTGCGACATCTTCTATTATTCTAGTAATCTTCTTAAAGTTCTCTTCTCCAGAATTGTCGTGAGATATTCGTGGACTCTTTCCCTTTTCCTTCGACTAATACATAATCTATAAATTTACCCCAGATATCATAGAAAATGTCTTTTTTCATTTCTCCTCGTTTGACCTTTAAACTGCAAGACAATTTATCATTTATAGCTATATCCCAAAGTTGATTATACCAGTCTTCCATCTTAAGTTCTAGTTTTGACTTCCATTTTTTTGCTATGATTAATCTAGCAGCTGTCATAAGATTTGCTATTAGTTCCTTTGTTGTAACATCATAATCTTTGCTTGTTAACAATGATAATAATGCTATCTCTGGATTACAATCTATGTCTATCTTAATCATATTACTTAGCTCTAAAAACACTTTTCCCAGAACTTTTGGACTATTTCGCATTCCCACCAAAGATGCAAATATGTGCCAAGCTTTTTTTCACATTTCCAGCATATCTTAGAGTAACCAGAATTCATTCTATTCAGTCTAATTGGGGTTAAATACCATCTAGACACCAATTTAAATTGTTTTCTTTTATCCTGACCGATAATGATCTCAAAATTCTCATATTCCAAATTTTCATCCAGTCTTCTTTCTTTATCTCTACATTGAGATCTTGGTTCCAGACTTCTCTCAAGGTTGTTTAACTCCTTCATTTCCAATGATTCCCCTAATATTTTATATATTTTACGTGTTGTTCCTTTCTCTGAATTTTCCTGTTCAGACTCAAGCGATAATAGGAAGTGTTCAAATTTTGTGCACTCTCTGGTTTGATTATTTCTTTTTCCCCAGTCCTTTGTCCATTTCCCAAATTGAATATAATTTAACCATGTTAAATCACTGGATTGCAAAATATTTTTATATCATGAATTGTTTTAATCTTGAGCATCCAATCCTTTAGTCTGGCTATTTTCCAACTCCAAATAATGCTTCAAGTTAACAGGGAAATTTTCCAAGTCAGTAACTAAAGCCAGTAACTAAAGCCATCTTGTCTCCCTTCGGAGACAAGATTTTTCTATATATTCTCCATGTAGCAATTAGACTATTCAAAAGGGGGTTGTCAATCTTTACTTTGTTTTTGACTTCCGTAAATAAAAATTTATTTTTCCCCCTTTATGTCTGAAGACTCTTGCTCCCACCATATTAGCTTCTGTGGTTTAAAAAGAATTTCCCCCAAAGGACTGAGTTGATTGGCTATATAGTAATTTCTTATATTGGGTATACCTATCCCTCCTTCTTTCTGGGATCTATACCACAAACTTTTATTTATTCTTGATTTTTTCCCTGCATTGCAAAACCTATTTATCATGTCTTGGAGAGTTTTAAGCTCCTTTTCTAAAAACTGAACCGGTAACATTTTAAAAATAAAGTTAATTTTTGGAAGTATTTTCATTTTTATCAATGCAATTCTACCAAACCACGATAATTTTAATTTAGAGTAAGATAATAGTTTGTTTTTCATCTCTTCTTTTAATTTTAAAATATTTCTTTCTTTAGTTTTAGTAAATTCTTTGTGGAGTTCTAATCCTAAATATTTAATGCTTTTTCCCGGTTTAAGTCCGAATTTTTCAATTATCTTTAAATCTTGTTTTCCATAATTGAACAATAAACTCTCTGATTTTTGCCAGTTTACGCATAATCCTGTTATTTCTCCAAATTCTTCTAAATGAGTTTTTACTCTTTGAATATTCTCTATTGGGTTTACAATAGTCAAAAGAGCGTCGTCCGCGAATAAACTGATTTTAGTTGCCCCATCTTTCCCTATACCTTTAATGGATTCATCGTCCCTTATAGCATTTGCCAGGAGCTCTATAAAAATACAAAAGAGAACTGGAGAAAGAGGACATGCTTGTCTAGTTCCCCGGCCTAGGGTGATTTGTTCAGTCAATCCATCATTAACTATTATTGAGGAAGTGCCTTTTGAATATAATTGATTTATTACTCCCAAAAAAGATTTCCCAAATCCCCATTTTTCTAACAGAATTTTTAATGTGGGCCATTGAACGCAATCAAAAGCTTTAAAAAGATCTAGATACAACATCCCAGCTTTAATAGTACTCTTTCCCATTTCGTAAAGAACATTCAAATTTCTTCTAATAATATTTGCCATTTGTCTACCTTTGATAAAACCACATTGATCCTCTTTAATGTATTTAGCTATAAATTTGTTCATTCTTTTAGCCAGAATTGCAGTAAAAACCTTAGCATCCTGATTTAATAAGGATATTGGTCTGTATGACCCAATGTCCGTTAAATTTTTATTAGGTTTTGGTATTAAAATAGTTAAAGAATGGGTCCATGATCTCGGGATTTGTTCTCTGTCCAAAATTTCATTATATAGCTTCTTTAATTTGGGTATTAGTACTGCTTTAAAAAGTTTGTAAAATTCAGGTCCCAGAGCATCCACTCCGGGCGTTTTATTATTCTTTAATTTGTCTATTACCTCACTTATCTCTTGGTCTGTAATAGGCTTCTCCATTTCCAGCATATCTTCCTGTTCCAAGACCCGCTTTAAATTTTTAGTGATGTACCTTTCTATATCGTCCTTAGTTTTATTTTTAGCAGTATATAAGGACTGATAAAACTCTTGTATAGCTTTTAACTTTTCCTTCATTTGTGTACATATCTTGCCTGAGGAGTCTTTTATGATCCCTATTGTGTTCTTGTCTTGTCTTTTCTGAGCTAGTCTGGCTAAAAGTTTTGAGTTCTTGTTGCTATATTCAAAAAAGTTTCTTTTTAAGTAAAGTAAATTCCTTTGTGTTTGTTGTAGATCTAAATCTTCTAGCTCTTTTTTTCTTGCTTCAATCAACCTCAGTATCTTATTATCCTTAGTAAAGAAAAATTGGGTTTCTAAGTCTGCTATTAATTTTTCTAAATTTCTTTTATTGAGTTCTTCCTGTTTTTTAATTTTAATATTTTCTTTTATAATAAGGCCTCTGGCTACCGCTTTCAGGGTGTCCCATATGATTGGCGTTTGGCTACCTGCCTTTTCATTTATGTCCCAAGTTTCCAACCAATCTTTTTTAACTTTTTCCAGCACTTCTGGATATTGAAATATTTTTAAGTTCATTCTCCACCTTTTAGCTTCTCTGTAATTTTTATTTGTTGCTAAATCGATCGACATTAAGGCATGGTCAGATGTTTTTATGATCTCAATCTCAGTATTGTTTACTTTGGGTATTAAGCTTTGTGAGATAAACATAAAATCTATCCTGGAATAGGTTTTGTGTACTGGTGAATAGAAGGTATATTTTGTTTCATCTCCTTTCAGTTCTCTCCAGACATCCTTCAATCCTATTGTGTTTATAAACTTTGCTAGTGTTGTGTGTCTTGCCCTCCAATCTTCCTTTTCACAGACTGATTTATCTTTTATTTTATCTAAGACCATATTAAAGTCCCCTGCCATTATTAAGTACCCCTTTTTAACAATTTCAATATGGTCCCAAAGGAGATTGTAAAAGTGACCTTGGTTGACATTTGGTGCATACAGATTTACCAAAGTATAATAATCTTTCCCCATTAAAACTTGCAATGTTATATATCTACCTTCTAAATCTTTTACCACATTTTCAACAACACATTCACAGTTCCTTGAAATTAAGATGGCGACCCCTCTTGCTTTAGATGTGCCAAAGCTTTTTTTCATATATATCAACATTTGGAATTTTTAATTCATTAAAACCATCTCTTGTTTGGTGAGTCTCTTGCAAAAAGGCAATATCTATTTTGTGCCTTTTAATCATCGCTTCAATTCTCTTTCTCTTCGAAAATGACCCCAGACCTTTTACATTCAACGTTGCTAATTTTATAAACTTTCCCATAACCTAGTTCTTTTGATTTCAATATTCTGGAATGGTCCCGTTGTGCACACAAAAATAAAAACACCAACAATTAATGAAAAAATAACTAAAATGAATCTAATCCTCCACCCTAAAAACTATTCTTTTCTCCCACCCCACCAGCTATCATACTATTTAGCATGTGCATCAAGGGGATGGGAGGGAGGAGGTCCGTCCACAGACAATAGCCAGCCAAGATCTCATTTGCTCTTAAGTAACATGTTACTGTAAATTCCAAAAATTTATTCTACCCCCCTCTAAACCACCCTCTCACCACCCCCACCCCCTCAAAAAAAAAAAAGAAAAAAAAGAAAAAAAGGGGGAAGGGAAGGAAGGGAAGGGATAATAAACAAATGGGGGAAAATTCCAAGGGGGAGAAGGGGGAGAAAAAAAACCCAAGGAGAGAATTAAAAAAAAGGGGGGAGAGAGAGAAGGGGGGGAGGAAAAGAGGGAGGGAAAGAAGGGAGAAGGATAGGAGAAGGGGATGGGAGGGGGTGAGAGAGGGGGAAGGAGAGAGAAGTAAGCTGAATGAATTTCAAATGTTGTTCATCGAAGATTCCAGGAGCCGGAGTAAGAAAAAAGTTCACTGTCCTGATGTTGCCATAGAGCAGACCATTCTAGAAGTCCTAGCAACTTGAACATTAACAGAGCTGTAAAGGGAGTGGACAGAGCACAGTTCTTCAAATATATACTTTTCCCCAGAACTATTGTTGTTTGTCTTGAAATCATAAAGCTGTACAACTGGCCCCATTTTCTGGGGAACTCCGAATTGGGTTTTTCCTTCTTTCCTTTTCACAAGGAACGCTTGGGAGCGGGGTGATGGTTTCAGCCCAACCTTCTCCACGTTTGTAAACGATCGTTTTCATAAGCTTTTGAAAGAATCGTGTGTTCGGGCACCACTTAACAGCCCTTCGACGAGGTGCACGTGGCAGGCAATTTAGACAACTGGCGGCAGGTCCCGCGCCAGAGGGATTTGTTTAAAACGGGGCCTCCTCCCTGGCAACCAACCCGTGTGTGTGTGTGTGTGTGTGTGTGTGTGTGTGTGTGTGTGTGTGTGTGTGTGTGTGTGTGTGTGTGTGTGTGTGTGTGTGTGTGTGTGTGTGTGTGTGTGTGTGTGTGTGTGTGTGTGTGTGTGTGTGTGTGCGTGCGCGCGTGTGTGATGAAAATAAGTTTAATGAATGCCTGGGTCCTGCACCCCGTGGGAGGGCCCGGGCAAGGCCAGCGCGCCTTGGGGAGTCGCCTGTGTGTGTGTGTGGGGGGGGGGAGCTAAGGCATAAATGGGCGAGGAGGCGGCCACTGGCCGCGGTGGTGCTCCGGGGAGCAACAGAGCATGCAAGCGGCGGCGGCGGCGTGGGCGCTACTTGGCACGGTGCTGGCCGCCTGCGTCTCGGTGGGAGAAGCCCAGCCGGTAAGCCGCGGGGGGGGGGGACGCCTGCCGTCCCTTTTGGCCCCGGAGGGTCGCCCTGAGGGGGGAGCGCTCGCCTCCCCTCGCCTGCCGCGGCAGCGGGAAAAGGTTGAGCCCCTCTCGTGCGGCCGAAGGACGGGAGACGCGGGCTTGGCTGCTGGGCTCGCTGCTGCTCGACGATGCGCCCCCCTCCCGCGAACCTTCCGCCGCAATTTGCTCGAGGTCGGCAGGTTCCCCGTTCACCGCCAGGTCGAGGTATTCCGCCTGTTCGCGGGACAGTGGGGGCGATCGGGCGGGTGAGAGGCGAAACCTGGAGCCATCCCGGACACACCGCCCCTGGGAGCCGCGCGACGCTTCCAGGGGAGGGAAGCTGCTTAAGGCAGAGGGGGACCATGCATTAATCGCTCTTGGAGCGAGTTGTCGCACGGATGGCTTTCCACTAGTTCATCATTGGGTGGAAGGGCTTTTTCCCAGTCTTGTTCCCACAGACGAGGGGCTTTGGAAGCTGCGGGTCTTTTGTATGGGAATTGAAAGTTCTCTTTTTGAGCTGAGACTTTTCTCGCCATAGGAACTTCTGATATGCAGCGGTTTCCGTGCTCCTAGGTAAGGCACCAGCAGGGCTGCCTTGCGTATATTACTTTGCCGGATTTCTCATTAGGCAGAAGGACGCAGGGCAGGCTTAGTCGGCGGGTTTGGAGTGTCATCAAATGACAATGATCATTTACTTTGTTGTGGGGTTTTACTGCCGGGGAGAGAAAGAGACGTGGGTTTTTCTCCCTCACCTGCCGAAATAACTTGCGACACCATGTACTTTTGTCTTGGAGGGCAAAATGGTTTGGATATGCTCTTATCGAAATTCTTGTGGGTCTCCAGTAACTTCACTCTTCAAACCCAAGAAACTAGTCTCTGCTGCCTTAGTTTTGCCAAAGCAAAGATGTGCTGCTAGAGGTATAGCAAGAAGAGGCTATGCATCCATTCAAGCACTCAGACCCAAAGACAGCCAAGTTATTTTGATATACAGTGGACCCTTGTATAATAAACAGTTTGTATAACATAAAATTTGTACAACATAAAACATTCCGGAGATAGGGGGAAATTTGCTTAACATAATCGCCAATGGGGAAAATCCGTACAAGATAAAAATGGGATTACTCCATTTTCAATGCATTCCTATGGGAATTTGTATAAAGGAAGATTTGCTTAACATAATTTCATTTGGAATGAATTAATTCCTTTATACAAGGTACCACTGTATAAGATAGAAGAAGTACATTGTCCTGGTCCTGACATTAAAGATGCAATATTCATAAAGAAGAGAAATATCAGAAATCTGCTGCCTGATACTTTATGGTTTATTTGAATTTGTAGTTGTGTGAGGCTCTCACTCAAAATGTTAATGCCTTTTCACACGACCCCTAAACTCCGCGGCAAATGGCTCCCAGCTCCAGAGCTTAAAATTATTTCCCCACCAGCTCTGGAGTTTACAGATAATTAAGTGCGACCATGCCCACCTAAGCGCATCCCAGCGCACTTTTCATGTACCTGCTCTCGGAGGGTGAAAATTCCTGATGCGGATATAACAGTAGTGACTGCCGGGCTCTCCTTGCTTCTGTTTGTTCTTTTTTTGCCCCCACCCCCACCCCTTTAAGAGATCTGAATGCAGTGCCGGGAGCAAAGCCAGATGGCAGAACGGAGGTGAGCGGCATTCTTTTTCTTCCTTTTTTCCTCCCTCCCCTCACGCAGCCAGCAGCCAGGAGTGCGGAGGGGGTGGGAACGCAGGAACGGCGACAAACCCCTAAGATCTCTGGCCCGAATTTAAGTGGCCAGCGGATCTTAGGGGTCGTGTGAAAAGGCCCTTGACTGCAACTCCCAACCCAAACAACCCCACCAACATGTTAGTTACCCAAGACTGGGAATCACTGATCTAAGAGAAACCTTGAAGATGCTGGAATTATGCTAACAGCATATCTTCTAGAAATGTGAATTCAGTGAAAGGTAGTCCTAAATTTTGATAAGATTGTATAGCCTAACAAAGGAGTTTAAATCTTTTGCTTATGGTGTATTGTCATGTTCAGGCTGCCTATGGATGCTCACCCTGTATTTTCTGGGGGGGGGGGATTTAACCTTCCACTGAATGTATGCCCTTAATTGATTTTGAAATGCACTAAGAATTTTTGAAAGTTAAAGAAACATCCACCAGTTCACAAATCTTCATTCATTTTAAGAAAGTTAAAAAATACAGTGGCAATGTTGATAATGAAATCTCAATAGTATTAGCAAGGCAGCACTTTGCATATTTAATCATAAATACTCCTATTTGGGCAAAAAAAAAAATAGGATTAATTGCCTAGATCAGGGGTCCTCAAAGTTTTCAAACAGTGGGCCGGTCCACCACCATCCAGACACCACTGGGGGCCGGACCACAGTCCAAAAGCAGCTGCGGAGGCTGGCTTGCTCACAAAACAGGGGGTAGGGGGGTTGCAATTGGTCCCAGGGGCCGTATTCTGGACCTTGGGGGGCCGCTTCCGGCCCCGGGGCCTTAGGTTGAGGACCCCTGGCCTAGATTAACCTGTTTGCTTTTGATCAAAGTTAAATGAAGGCCTGATTAATTTATACACCTTTAACACAAATGCTCACTATAAAATGTCATTGCCACACACCAAAAACAAGAAATATTTGACTATGCTGGCTTCTTCAGAATACATCTCAATTGTTTTTGAAAGTTAGTCATGGTTGAATAAGTACTTGGATGGGAGACCCAGACAAAACCAGGGATCTCCATACGTACCAGAATGGGAAATAAAATCCTGCCTGATACCCGAGAACTGTTGTCAGTCAGAGTTAACAATACAGTACTTGGCTAGATAGACCAATGGACTGACAAAGGATCAGGCAGCTCCCCTGTGTTCCTCTGTAACTAACTGAAAAAATGAATTAATGGGTAAAAATCAAGTAAGGAATAGTGTGGTATTCTCTTTAGTTAAGTTTCAAGAAAAACACACACAAAAGATTGCTCCATGTGAGACATATTAACATATCAGGATATCAGTGTTTCAAACCTCATTTATCAGGATAAAACATCTTGCACTGTAAGTTCTGGTGCATTTTCTGACCACAGTGAGAATTCTAGTGTATTGCTTGGGTCTTTGTGTGTGTTTCATGCTGTCCTCTAACACCGAAAAGAAAATACAAGACATCAAATACAAGACACCAAACAATTTCTGTGTCTTTAAAAAAACAGCATCACCATTAATTCCAGTTCAAAAAAACCAACAAAATTGTTTTGAACCCAAGTGAATAGGAAACAGTAATGAACCTTGGAAAAAGGCAACCATTGTTGGTTGTTTGCAGGGAGACCTAATATGAATATAGCCTGCAGACAAACAAAATAGTCTGTGTTGAGAGACATGCTCCTCAATGAGGGACTGTTCTTTCTGCTAGGAACACAATAAACAGAGTGTGCCGGTTCACTGGCAAATCTCTCACATGATGCTGTTTTTCCTATCTGCTGCCTTCTTGTGAAACTGTTCTTTTCAAGCAGAAGCTGAAATTGTACAGTGGTACCTTGGTTTACAAGTACCTTCGATGGCAAGTGTTTTGCAAACCAAGCAAAATGTTTAGTAAAATTTTGCCTCAGTTTGCAAGCCTTGTTCTGGTTTGCAAGCAAGCCTCACCTCAGTGTGGGCCCTGTGCTGCCTGGAATGGTCATCCGGAGCTCGTTCCAGGCTGTGTGGGGCCCCTGGAGTTTGCCCCAGGCCTGGCACTGCCTGGAATTGGCCTCTGGGACACGCAATGGGCCTGCGTTGGGCTTCCCAGTCTTGGCATGGAATGGAAGTGATATCCGGCAAACTGGAAGTGACTTCTAGCAGACTGGAAGTGTCTTCCAGGGACCTCTGCCGCCCGGTGATGCCTGGAATGGGCCTCTGGGATATCTGGCCAGGACTGGAGCTGAATGGAAGTGACTTCCGGGCTGCGTGGTGGGCCTGTAGGGGGCCTCCGGAGCTCGATCTGGGCCTGCTGCCACCTGTCCGTGACCTCCACAGCATGCCCTGGACCTGGTGCTGCCCGGCCACGACCACTGCAGTGCACCCTGGGCAGCGCTAGGCCCAGGGCGAGCTCCGGAGGCCACTGCAGCTCATGGTCAAAGCAAATTTTCCAATAGGAAATAATGGAAAGTGACCCCAGAACGGAGCAGGTCAGTTTCCATTATTTCCTATGGTGAAATTTGCTTTGATACACAAGTTTTTTGGTTTACGAGCCTCTTTTCTGGAACAGATTATGCTCAGAAATCAAGGTACCATTGTAATGGCCAACTCAGATCATCTGAAGCTTTTTTGATGGTCCGAATCACATTGACTAGCTCATCATATACTCTTATTTGCATCTCAGGGATGATTAATTCACTGCCAAGAGCAGGAGGAAGTTCACTGAGGGTATAAGAAATATTTTAAATAAAATAATATAAATGTCGTTACTATACTGTAACCAGAGTGGGTCTCCTCTAGTGTACTAGCCTATGTACCCAGATAAATGTCTCTCTTCAGAAGATATTATGTCTAGATATGAGTTTTTCATTTTGGAAGTGGTAGGCTTCTGAAACTAAACATGGGAGCCCAGCTGGCATTCAGAACTGGAGGAATGAAATAAACCAATCCCTTACCTTGCGCTGGGGTCGCACAGGTCTAAACTCTAACAAGGAAGAAGCCTCTGATATAATATTTCCTTTCCCCTGCTGCTGGCCAATCAGGAGCTATGCAGGGAAATGCATCATCCCACCTCCCTGTCTGATTCGCCAGTGCCAGGGAGAAGAAAAGATGATGCGTCGGAGGCTTATTCCTTGTTGGAGTTTAGCCCTGCATGACCCCAGAGCAAGGAAAGGGATTGGTTGATTTTGTTCTTCTGGTTCTGAACACCCCCTGCACTCCCACATTTTGTTTCAGAAGCCTACCACTTCTGAAACGAAAAGCCCATCTCTAATTATGTCTTACTTTCACAGCAGCACCATGCTTTAGTCCTGTATGTTTGTGGTTTAATTGGCATAAACTGATGGGGAGAATATTTATCTCTCAACTGTACCAGACGTTTATCAGTAGTTTGGACTGTTATTGGTAGTTACCGCTGTTCAAGAAGAAACTCAAAGACAGCTAATTAATCAGTGACTATGTGTGGCACTCTTGCTTGCTTGTTAAACGTTAAGGCCCCCAGGTACGATTTGGGCTCTTGATTGCTTTGCCATAGTTTCTCTCTGAGACGAGACGCTGCAGTACTATGAGGGCTTCATGTTGCTCAAGATACTGTACATCCTCACCAATGTATACCTTCATTTCAGTGGCATTAAATGGTTGCCACAATTTGCCAACTATAGGTTCTTCTGGTTCTTTCCTCTGAATATCTGGAAGTTGAGTCATGACAAATGGACTTCTCTTGTGAGATTGAAATGTTTCACTAATCATCCAAGCAGCTTCGTCAGTCTGAGGAAAGTTAGTGGCGAAGCCTCCAGTTTTATAGTTCACCCTGACTAGGCTTGTTCGATGTACAGTGGCCTGGGGTGCATGAAAGTCCCACCTATGCAACCCTTCCCAAGACCCATTAAGTATGGGTCGCTAGCTGTGGCCTTCCTGAAGAAGATGTGACGTGCTTCTGTTTTATCTGGGGCAGCATGATAAGTTGCAGAGGGATTGTGCCTGAGTCCCCCACCTCTGCTGAGAGGGGTTTTCAATACATGCATGAATGGCTTCCTTGACTCCTCTCTCAAACCACATGTCAGAATATAACCTCACCTTGATGAGAGAAAATCTTCACAGACATGCCCTCTGAATAGGCTTTTATTTGTTCCAATCAGAAGACATTGTGTGGTTCTCTATTTGTTTTGTGGATCATGATTTAAATAATGTTTTCAGTGAGGAGAAGTCTAAAGGTCGCTGTTAATAAATGTTTGTATATTTTACAGTATCCTGGATGTTCTGTGAATATCTGCATCAAATCCTTCCAGACCTTACACCTTCATAAACAAGATACATCCCTATCTTAGTCAACAACTTGTTTATACAAGTGACCGGGTTGCAGATATATTAGAGCTCCTCTCTGTTGTGACAGGTGGGAGGATTGTTTCTTGTTTGTGTCAGGTTTGACAAAAAAAGTAGAATGACCCCCCCACCCAATGGAGTATGTTTCCTGGCACAAAATAAATTATTTTTAAAAAAACTGCCATGGTGATAATCAGTGGATTTATTGTAATATTGTAGATCTACTTTTATGTCAATTCTGAAATGAGATAACTTCAGAAGTAATAAGGTTTGAGATAAATTGGAATTTATTTATGTTAATAAATTATGATAATGAAAAATATTCATTATTGAGATCTTGAGATTCGCCACGCAGAGTCCCTGCCTGCCTTTTTTTGTTGTTCAGTCGTTCAGTCGTGTCCGACTCTTCGTGACCCCATGGACCAGGCCTTCCTATCCTCCACTGCCTCCCGGAGTTTTGTCAAATTCATTTTGGTTGCATCGATGACACCATCCAACCATCTCATTCTCTGTCGTCCTCTTTTCCTTTTGCCTTCGATTTTTCCCAGCATCAGGGACTTTTCCAAGGAGTCCTCTCTTCTCATGAGTACTGGAGCCTCAGCTTCAAAATCTGTCCTTCCAGTGAACGTTCGGGGTTGATTTCTTTCAGAATGGATAGGTTTGATCTCCTTGCAGTCCAGGGGACTCTCAAGACTCTCCTCCAGCACCACAGCTCAAAAGCATCAATTCTGCGGCGATCAGCCTTCTTTATAGTCCAGCTCTCACTTCCATACATCACTACTGGAAAAACCATAGCTTTAACTATCCTGACCTTAGTTGGCAAAGTGATGTCTCTGCTCTTTAGGATGCTATCTAGGTTTGCCATTGCTTTCCTCCCAAGAAGCAGGCGTCTTTTTATTTCGTTGCTGCAGTCACCATCTGCAGTGATCAAGGAGCCCAAGAAAATAAACTCTGTCATTGCCTCCATTTCTTCCCCTTCTATTTGCCAGGAGGTGATGGGACCAGTGGCCATGATCTTAGTTTTTTTGATGTTGAGCTTCAGGCCATTTTTTCACTCTCCTTTTTCACCCTCATTAAGAGGTTCTTTAATTCTTCCTCACTCTCTGCTATTAGAGTAGTATCATCTGCGTATCTGAGGTTGTTGATATTTCTTCCGGCAATCTTAATTCCGTCTTGTGATTCATCCAGACCTGCCTTTCTCATGATGTACTCTGCATATAAGTTAAATAGGCAAGGTGACAGTATACAGCCTTGTTGTACTCCTTTCCCAATTCTAAACCAGTCAGTTGTTCCATATCCAGTCCTGACGGTTGCTGCTTGTCCCACATATAGATTTCTTAGGAGACAGATTAGGTGGTCAGGCACTCCCATTCCTTTAAGGACTTGCCATAGTTTGTTGTGGTCTACACAGTCAAAGGCTTTGGCATAGTCAATGAAGCAGAAGTAGATGTTTTTCTGGAACTCTCTGGCTTTCTCCACAATCCAGTGCATGTTGGCGATTTGATCTGCCTTTAAGAGAACTCTAAAAACCTTGGTCTTTATAGAGGCATTTGGCAACCGTTAATTAACCTTTCCCCCCTCTGGGACCCTTAGCTCTACCAGAGTTTTTATTTTAGTTGTGTTTGTTTTATTTTGTTTTGTTTATTCTGTCTGAGTATTGTTTTACTGGTAGTTTACATATGTTGCTGTACTGTTTCTTTATATTGATGTAAACCTCTCGGAATTCTTCTTGAAAAATGTATGTATGGATGTATGGATGGATGGATGGATGGATGGATGGATGTATAAATAAATAAATAAATAAATAAATAAATAAATAAATAAATAAATAAATAAAGTATGAGAATGAAATTTGAGGGCAGATTGAAGAACAGTATTAGATATTTACTTAGGGATAAATATTACTTGGAATTTTCATGACATAAAATTGAATACAGTGGAACCTTGACTTACGTCATTAATCCGTTCCGGAGGTCTGGACTTAAGTCAAACATGACTTAAGTCAAACAAACTTTTCCCATAGAAAATAATGGGAAAGTGGATTAATCCGTTCCAGACTATGAAAAAGACCCCCCAAAACAGCAATTTAACACAAATTTGACTGTCTAACCAGACAGCAATAATCGATGCTGTACTATAAAACAAGACAGCATTGTAAATGAAATAAGTTAACACATTTTAATTAACAAATTTTAATTAACATTAACAATTTTTATTAAGATTAAAAAAATGTATGCCTGCCAGGGAGAGGTGGAAGGTGGTGGCGGGGAGAAGCAGGTCTAGCCCGGAGCAGAGCCAGGCGCTCGCTCGGGCGGAGCTCGGCCTGGTCGGAGGAGGAGGAGGAAGGCCGGCCCGCTCAGGTGTTCACTGCACTCCAGCAGCAGCGGCGGCTCCCGGTGAGGCCAACCTCGAGTTCCTTGGCCTTGCCGAAGCCGCTGCAGGATGAGAGGAAGAAGGGCTGGGATCTTGGCAGGCAGAAAGTTTGGGGTGAAGCCCCAGGGCCAGGCCAAGTGTGAAGCAATCAAGGAGCCCCTGGTGCCGCCCCCCTGTGTATGTGTGTGTGTGTGTCCCCTCCCCACAGTTGCTCAGGGAGGGAGGGAGAGAGAGAGAGAGAGAGAGAGAGAGAGAGAGAGAGAGAGAGTCTGTGTGTGTGAGAGAGAGAGAGTCTGTGTGTGTGTGTGTGTGTGTGTGTGTGTGTGAGAGAGAGAGAGAGAGAGAGAGAGAGAGAGAGTGAGAGAGAGAGAGTGTGTGCGCGCGTGTCTGTGAGAGAGAGAGAGAGGGAGAGGTAGAGGGAGGGAGAGAGAGAGACAGACAGACAGATAGAGAGAAAGAGAGAGACCCTGCTGCCCACCAAGGGAGTCTGGGTGGCCCACGAGGCCCTCCCAGATTCCTCCCCACCTCACCCCACCCCCACAGCTGAGGCTGCTTGGCTTCTCTTTGCCTCCCTCCGTGCCCCCTCCCACCCGTTCTCCTGGGGCCTCTTCCCAGGCTTCCTCCCCCTCCCCCGGTAGTTTCGCAGTGGAGGAGGCAAGGGGCCGGGGCGGCCGGAGAAACCGGCGGCGGAGGGGCCCCTTTGTTTGCGCTGGCGGCCCACGGAACCTTTCGGACGCCGCCGCCGCCGCTGCCTTGTCCTCGCCCCCGCCGCCGTCTTCCTCGTCGTCGTCCTCTTCGGCGACTCTGGCGGCCTCCGCTGCCGCATTGGGGACCTGGAGCCTGGGTTGGAAAACCCTCCTGCGGCAACGCCGAGGACCAGCTCCGGGTGCTCGGAGCTGGACTCGCTGAAGCATTCGCCGGCGCTGGCGCCGCCACCACCACCACCAGAGGAGAGGAAGAAAGCAGGAGCTCTTGGCCCTTCTTCCTCTCCCCCGCTGGCGGCGGCGGCTTCCGGCGAGGCCAGCCCCTCCCGAGGCCAGCCCCGAGCTCCCTCCAAAGGCAGGAGCAGTTTGGAGGCGGCAGCCGGGACGCTGGGTCCTGGCTGCCACCCAATGTGGGGACCTTGCGCCGGGGCTCCGAGACGTAACTCGGAGCCCCGCGACGCAAGTCAAACACGTCCCTAGTGGACGTAAGTCAAATATGACGCAAGTCAAGCAGGACGTAAGTCAAGGTACCACTGTACTGATAAAGTAAAAAAATAAAAGGAATATTAAAAGTTGAAATTATTTTGGTTTGGAAGAACAGCAGTATGTAAAATAAAGATTATCCGTAAACTACATTTAAAAATTTTTGTATGCTGCCCCTAATGATAGGTGATAGGAGTTAAAAGAATAGCAGAATATGACTAATGTGTTTTATAAATAGAACATCAAGGATAAACACAGATTAATGGTATATACCACAGAGGAAGGGAGGTTGAAGGTTAACAAAACATTAAATTGTATTATGTTGCAAATCAGTTGAGACACATTCCAGAAGGTACAGCAAATACTGAAGATGTAAATTGGAGTGATTTAGAATTTTGTAAGATGGAAAAAATTATGAAAAATATTTTAAGAAAAATATTAATGATATTGCAAAAATATAGATAATTGGAAAAGTTGGAAAATTTATAAGGATACATTGAGCCCATAGATTTTTCTATTGAGTCAGGGGGCAGAGTTAAGAAAATTTCCAGAAAACCTTAAGAGGTTTAAAAAGCCTTCAGTAGAACAGAGGGTTATATTGTGTCAAAACATACCTCCCCAGTTTCATCTGCCTTACCCACCAGATCTTCCCAAGCTAGGCTTTCCTGTGGGTTACCTTGAGGGGAGTCTGAAATTTTTCTACAAGAGGGAGTGACATCAACATTATGGAACCAGTTCCTTGGGGAGACATAACTGGCTCCCTCTCTGTGGTCATATATGAGGCAGCTCAAAACATTGCTTTCAGGGAAGCCTTTCAGACAGACCATGGTTGACTGATTCTTACCTCCTATACTTCTATTATTGAGAAACAGTCTCTGGAATAATTAGGTTTTTATGCTGTTATTGTTTTGATTTTTCGGTGTATTATTTGTTTAGTATATGCCTTAACTTGTTATTAAACCTCCCTGAATAGTGCTTCTACACTAATGGGATGGTATATAAAGAAAAGAAAAGAATAAAAGATTGGCTAAATAAGATGTATAATAGATCAGCGTTTTTCAACCACTGTTCCACGGCACACTAGTGTGCCGCGAGATGTTGCCTGGTGTGCCGTGGGAAAAATTGAAAAATTCTAAAGGAATTCAACCCAGGGCCGGCAGGCGGCCCACAGCTGGGAGGCACTATAAATAGCGTCCAAGGGCCAGCTTGGCTCCTCCCCCCCGAGGCCCGCGGCACTGGCATCACTTCCTCCCCGGCCGGACCAGGCCCCGCTCATTCTCTTAGTGTTTGCCCTGTGCCTGCCGCCGCCGCCGCAACTCGCTCGCTTCCCTCTCCCCCCCTCCTTTTTTTACCCTGGACCACCACCACCCATTTCCTGGGAGCTACCAATGGACTGAGACGCCCGACAGCCCGCCCGCCAACACGAGCCGGCCCGGGAGCCCCAGCCCAGAACAAACCACCAGGTGAGGGGAAGGGGAGGAGGGGCGCCCGGCTGCCCCACGAGCACTGCAGCAGGGCTGCGAGGAGAAGGGGATGGAGGAGGCCTCCGCCGGGCCTGGGCTGAGGAGGCGGGCGGGCGGGCGGGAGCTACTGGCACGGCTGGACAGCCGGACGGATGGCCTTTAGGGTCCGAGAGGGGAAGAGTCGTCTCTGAGGGTCCCCGCGATGGGTTCCTTGAAGTCTTGCCCCTTTCTTTCTGTCTTGGGTCGCCCTCTTCTCTCTCTCTGTCTTTTCTTTCTTTTCCCCCTCACCTCTCTCTTTCCATTCATACCCTTTCCCCTCTTCATAGAAACGTGCTCATTTCTAGCCTGCATATGTGTATGTCTAGCAGCCTGCCTACTGTAATTAAAACTGTAAACCACCCAGAGACTCCTTGAAGTGGTATGGGGCGATATACAAGCAGAACACTTTCTGCCTTCTTTCCTTCCTGCCTTCCTTCATCCTCCTCCCCTCCTGTCGCTGGACTTGCTGAAGGCATCTGCCTTGGCCACAGTGTGGAGAGCAAGATGGGCTTTTGGGTCTTATTTGGGTTCCTGGAGAGTCAGTGCCCCTTCTCAGGTCTCCACTGGACACAGAAGTCCATGCAGGGCAAAATGTCTTTAAAAAAACAACACAGGTAAGTGGGAATTGGGTGCTAGAGAGCGGGCTGCCTCAATCTGTGGCCCCTCTGTCCTGCTTCTCCCTACACCAGCAATGGTGAACCTTTTAGAGACTGATATCGGCACAGAGTTAATTTTTTTAACATTTTCTAATGGTGGTGTGCCTCGTGATTTTTTTCATGAAACAAGTGTGCCTTTGCCCAAAAAAGGTTGAAAAACACTGTAATAGATAGTGAATAAGATAATTATTAGGAGAAGAAATAATTAAATCGTTGAATATACAGTAGGACACCCGTATCTGTGGGGAATTGCTTCCCGGCCACTCCGTGGATAATGAAATCCGTGGATAAGAGTGAATGCTCTTATCCAAGGGTGCCAGGGATGAAAGCAATGGGAGAGCCCGCCAGCACCCCGGGGAACCCTGCCATGGCGCTGTGCTACCTCCACCACCTCTGCTGACCTTGCGGTTGGTCAGGCTCTCTTGGGCCACGTGGCTGCCTCCTCATCCTCCACCACTGCCACCGATCTTATTTATTTATTTATTTATTTATTTATTTATTTATTTATTTATTTACTGTCCGTCTTCCCAGGGAATTCCGGGCAGTCAACAATATGGGTTAAAACAACCAGATAAAACACAATGGAACAATAAGCAAAAAAAATCAATAGAAGATTTAGAAGAGGAAAGAAAGTGAAAGAGAAAGAAAGAAAAAGTTAATGGGTAAAAATCATCGGGCGGGCGGGCGAGCACGTCTCCTCTACCACCACTACCACTGCCATGCTTGCAAGCGGCCGCTTCTCCACCGCCACTACCACCGAACTTGCGAGTGGACACTCCTCTTCCACCATTGCCGCTGAGCTTGCTGGCGGGTGAGCAGGCGCTCCTCTGCCACCACCGCCAGACTTGCAGATAAGTGGGGGCTCCTGAGTCACGTGGCCTCCTCCACCACCACCACTGATATCCCAGGTGGGTATTCCTGGGTCGCACAGCCTCGGCAGCTGCCGCCTGGGCCACTATACCACGGCAGACCTGGCCCCTTGCATTGCTGCTCACCATTCGTGGATAACTGAATCCGCAAATGGCAAATCAGTGGATTTGGGGATCCTACTGTAATTTAGTTAGCAAAATGGACTAATGAATGAAGAAAAAAGGAAGGAGCAGCTAGTGAAATGACAAAATTTAAAAACATATTGAAAAAAGTAGGAGATTGAGATAATAAAAAAGAAATGAAATAAGTACAACATAAAAATTATAGATAGAGGTTATATATAAAGCAATTGCTCTTAAAGAGATAGAACAAGGACACTTAAGTAAAGAAATTTATGGAGAACAGTGGAAGAAGATACGGAATAAAAGAAAAATAAAGAATATGTCTTTAAAGGGTTAAGGAAAATTATTATGAAGTAACATGGAGATGGTATTTAACTCCAGTGAAACTGAATTTAATGAATTATGAAGAACCATCCTCATGTTAGTGTTGCATTCCTTTCCTTCTGCCTCATACATTAAAATGAGAAATAAGCAATGAAAATATTTAAAGAGATTAAAGAAATTGTGATAGGTTTGTATAATATGTTTGTATAATATGTTTGGAAATATTTAGTTAGAAGCGGGAGGAATAATTATTATGGTAACAGTTGCCATAATGAATAGCAGTTGTGTACCGACTTGTTGGTCAATGAGCAGATCAGTCCTCATATTGAAGAACAAGAGTGACCCAGCCAACTGTTCAAGCTATGGGCCAATCCACCTCCTGTCCCACACTATGAAGATATTTGTGAAAATTCTGGACCAGTACATCTGCAACATTGTCTAACTCACCACCAACCAATGTGGCTTCATTAAAGGATGCCAAATGACTGATGCAATCTCTGCAGCTCATAGAGAAGCACAGAGGCAAGACCCTACCATTGCACATGGTGTTTCCCAACCTGGGGAAAACATTTGCCCATGTCCCACATCAATTGATCTGGTGGGCCCTCTGTGACCATGAGGTGCCAGATCATCAGCTGGGTCAGAACGCTATACAAGAACACAACTGCGATGCTCAGTTGGCCTCTCTTAACAGTTTTCTGGTGGTGGAAAGTGATGGTTGGAGTGCACCAAGGCTCTGTACTGTCACTGCTCCTGTATATACTACTCATGGATACCATCACACAAGACCTGCAACAACACACTCCCTGGACCATGCTCTATGCCAACTATATCATAGTTGCTACTACTGGTAGGAATGAGCTGCAGTAGAAAGTTCAGACATGGAATGAGCGCCACTGCACTCATTCCATGCACTCACGTCTAACCACTTTGGACTCTGCCTAAACATCAAGAAAAGTGAGTACCTAGAGATGGTTACCATCCATGGAACACTCCAAGTAAATGGAGAAAACCCAAAGAAGGTGAATATCTTCCAGTATCTTGGTTCCTATCTCCACGGTGATGGTGGCATCAGTGTTAACGTGAGAGGAAGGGTGAATGAGGCCTGGTTGTGATGGTAAGAACTGTGCTTTGTGACAAATGAATGCCAAACCATCTCAAATCCAAGATTTACAAGACAATTGTCCATCCTGTGATAACGCATGGCACAGAGTGCTGAGCAGCAACATTGGGCGTGGAGAGCTGCCTCCATGCCATGGAAATGTGTTTGTTCCATTGGACATTGGGTAACTCCCCATTCGACTGCATAACAAATGATACCATCCTACAATAACTAGGTGTGGTACCAGTAACAGAGATTATGAGAGAAAGTTGGTTCTGCTGGTAGCACCTTCCACCGTTGCCCAAACTGCATACCTCCCTGGAAATCAATGGCTGAAGTCCATGTGGGTGACCAAAGCACTGTCAATAAGGATATGGGCCCCAAAGATGCGGTCAGTCAGGAAAAGTGGTGTTCCAAAATCCAACAGGTGGGCCCTGCATCTGCAGGAAAACTCTAGGAAATAAAGGAAGAGCTGCAAGATTGATATTCACAAGGAATTGGAAGAATAATAACCAGTTTAATATGGAAGACTGGTGTAAAGAAATGTGGTATGTGACTAATGGTAAATTAATGTGTGAATTGAAAGTTAGAAAATAATACTCTGTTGAAGAAAAATATTTTAAGGATATGTGGAATTAAAATTCAAAGGGAAAAAAGCCAAGTGTGGCGGGGAACACTTGGATATACACATTATGAGTTTTGATTTGAATTTGAGTTTATGTTTTTGTTGTTATTATTTTCCTTTTCTGTCTTTTTATTTGTTATATTATTGTTTATTATTAAAATAAAATTTAAAGAAATGGTGCCACATCTTTGACTTGTTTTTTGTTTTGTTTTTTGCTTTTGTTTTGTTTTGCTTTGTGTTTCTTGTTATAAGAATGTGTATAGTAATTTATTAAATACCCAAATTTTAAAGTACTATAAAATAATATACTAAAAAAGTAATTATAGTGCAGGAGTGCAGGAGGCCTCTGGATACATCAGGCATTCAGCATTACTAAGTTTCTTAGTTGCATTACTCCCGATTACTGGAAATGAGCAATTGCTAGTTGTTATGAGTTTTTGGGCTGTTTCGCCATGTTCTGGAAGTCTTTCTTCCTGACATTTCACCAGACTCTGTGGCTGGCATCTTTAGTGAAATGTCAGGAACAAAGACTTCCAGAACACGGCCAAACAGCCTGAAAAACTCACAACAACTATCAGATCCCGGCCGTGAAAGCCTTCGAGAATAAATCAATTGATACTTTTGTAATATTAATAATAAGTATTATAAAATTAAAACGTCTTTATCCATATCAGTAACAAAAAAGGGGGGAATGAAAAAAATTCAGTGCAAATTAAATCCAACATAAAATTTGGCATGCAATAATTTTGATAAGATTAGATAGCATGGTGAAATCAGAAATTAGTATAATCAATTTTTGGAATCAGCTGCAGTATATCTAGAAGCAGCCCTTTGGCCAAGGTTTTTCTGGATCTGTCTGAGGGATTGTGCTTGGGCTCATTCATCACAGGAGGCTCATTCTTTGCAACAGAACTTTTATTTAATAGAAAAGAATTATCATGAACAATAACTTGAGACAGTTCAGCATTCTCTGTCAGTAACATCCAACAACTTGAATCCCCATCTCTTGTGGGTGTTTGAAAGTCTCTCAGTCCGAGGGATGGACCCTATATCTTTCCCTATCTGTAGGTTTGTGGATGGGCTTCCCAAATCTTAAGCAAATGGTCCCACATCAAGGATGACATGCCTAGTACCCCTTTGAGATCCCACTCAGTCCCGGTCTCACCCATGGGGTTTCCTGTCTCCTCCAGGGACCTTCCCTCCTTGGTTGGATGACCATGGTTCATTCTAAAGGCAACACTCTTGGATCCAGTGTAGATTCTGTCCCTCTCTCTTCTTTAATTCTCTCTCTCTCTCTCTCCAATATGACAGTTTGTGGGGTATTCTCCGATTCTTCCTTTTCTCTCTCTCCTCTAAAGGTAACTTCATCCACACTCTCTGATGTCTCTCAGGATCTCCTATCTCTATCCATCCCCATCCCAGAGGTAACTCCTCTCACCTTTTCTCATTCTCTTTCTCCTTCTCCATCTTTTTCTGCTGTTTTCCTACCCTCTCTACCTCTTCTCCCCAGTCTTTTATTGCTCCTGTTCCCCAAACTACTGCCACAATTGGCTATTTGTCTCCTGCCATTGCTTTCCCTGCCTCTTCCTTTGTTTCTGTCTTGACGTCTCCCTCTTGTATTTTTAATTGATCCAATAGGGTTAACGCCACATAAGAATTTTCATAGCCTTCAGCCGTGGACGATGGGAGGAGTGACTCACTCCTGGCACTGTTATTTTCTTGAGCTTGTGCAGTTAATCACTTATATATATATATATATAAAACTAATAAAAGTCATATATAATCTTATAAGAGTAACAGATAATTTAAACAGCCATGTTTAAGATATTCCAATTTAGAGATAGACTGTCTCAATACTTTATGGCTTGAACCGAAAGGACAATACATAGCACGATCATCTAGCTTGGAATGCCCTGTCTTCTGGGTCCTATACCTACCGTCTGGGAGCAACTGAAGAATGTTGATGCCAAAATGTTTTGTTCAGCTATAAGGAGAAAGTGTTTATTTTTTCCATATTACGATCCCTTTTTCTGTTGTGATTAGAGAAATATTTGCATTTTTAATCAGTGAAGACCATAACAGTCAGAACCATGATACAGTACAGGTATCCTTCAGTCTTGAGGACTATAATTTTATTATATGTGTGAAGAAGCAAATGTAGATACAGTGATGTAAATGATGTAACTTTCTAAAAACTGGGTTCTGAACCAACACTGATATCTTAGTGCAGTGGTTCCCAACCTGGGGGTCAGGACCCCTTTGGGGGTCGAACAACCATTTCACAGTGGTCGCCATGACCCAGTGAAGAAAAAGACACAAACAGCATGGGTCTGGAGCAGGAGGGGGAGGAAGGGGGGGGAAGAGTGAATTACAGCTTGATAGGTTAGAGGGGATGTCAGTCAATGGCACCGGAGGCTGCGATTGCCTGAGGGTGCCTGTAGAGGGAAGTTCTCTATAGCGGTTACTTCACATCCTTCCTTGTTCCGAGATTATGTTCGTTTCGTGATAACGTCATTCATGGTCACGTGGTCTTGTCCCGGTTCTGACCCTGTTTCTGTTTACCCACGGGCGAGATTGATGGCATTATGATGACTGTTACTTCACGTCTTGTTTCTTGACAATATCTGTACTTCCCCGCCTTCATTTTTCCTATTTTTTTGGTCTGACCCTCCATTTTTCGATATTTCGATTCTCCGTAACTTTGCCTTTCCTGCGTTAAGCAGCAAAGTTCGAGGTTTTATGCCTTTTTATTTCTTTGCAATGCATTGTTTATGCCATTGGGATTGTACGGGAGAATGCAACTTCACACTCCTGCCACTAGATGGAGAATGCGTACGTTACTTCATGGGCACTTGTCTCGACAGGAACTGAGACAAGAGAATTCCCGAGGTCAGGGAGAGGTATGGCTCGTCATGCTTAAATCATGCTTCAATCCCAGTTCAGGGGGCGTGGTTGGGACGAGATTCCGCCGTCACGCAATGGACGTGGAGTAACATTTTCTCGTACCGGTCCCAAGCGTGACCGTGAACCGCGATGAGAGGGAGGTGAAGTAACAAATTATGTCACCTGTGGCAGTGGCCTGCCAAAGGGGGCTTGTGGCTTCTTCCAAGCAGAGCAAGGGGTCACCACAACATGAAGAACTGTATTAAAGGATTGTGGCATTTGGAAGTTTGAGAACCACTGTCTTAGTGCTATCCAAGATTTAGATTTCTAGAATATTTTATTTGTTATTTGAGTTTAATTCTGTTTTTTTTTTGTTCTAGTTCATAACGTGTCATGTCGAAAATGGTATGTATAAAAATAGACAAATAGACACATAAATAACCAAAATGTTTATTTTCTGTGTTAAAAGGTAAGAAATCCATATATTCGTATTTTGTGTGCTGGATATTTATTCATCCTCTTGCAGCTCATTTTTGGAGGGACAACAATATTAAAGCAAGAGATTAAGTGGTTGCAACTAATTTTGATCGAGGGGTTCAAAGACTTAAATGTTATTATTTTTAATTTGTTTTGTTTCTGGTTCTGCATTTACTTTGGTAATGCTTAATGGTCATTTTCTGATTCACTGAATTCTTAGTACAGTAGCTTGAAGTAAATGCACATTTGAAATGATTTTATGTTGTTCATATTGGTTGTGTTCAAGACCACAGTTTTATGCCATACTGTGGAATCAAGGATACAAAGCACCATACAAATAGATATTTTAAAAGCCAATTTCAAGGGTTTTTTTTTTGAATGTTGTATTCTTCATTTTATTTGTATGAATGCTGGATGTCTATGGCAGTGATGGCGAACCTATGGCACAGGTGCCAAAGGTGGCACTCAGAGCCCTTTCTGTGGGCACCCGACATCACCCCTTCATAGCCACCTGTATACAGGTTAAATTACTGTATTGGCACTTTGCAAAAAAATTAGTGGGTTTTGAATTGCAGTTTGGGCACTCGGTCTCTAAAAGGTTTGCCATCACTGGTCTATGGCCATTCAACCACATTCCATAATATTTATATTGATCAGCCTTCATTTCAATCTTTTAATTCATTTCTTTTGGTTACTTTTCACTGATTGCTTTGAACTCAATTTTCTTAATATTCATGTTTAGCCTGTGTTGTGTACGTAATTGACTTTCCTGAGCAACCATTGCAGACCATGGCAAACCACGAATTTCTGCAAGAGGAAAATGGGGGCATTTGGATTTATTAATTATTTTAACAGACATAGTCGTTGGAATCATGTTCCATAAATTGTGCCATGTAAGTCTGATGATCTTGTTGGCCACAGCAATTTTTTTGAAGTAATACGTTTCGTCTCCCACTCTTCTGGAGGTCCCTTGGGCTCCTGTAGAATCCCTTTGAAGATGGAGAAGTACTGAAGATGGAGAAAGTCATTAATTACCTGTACTGGAGATTGCTGTTGTTGGAGTGATTTTTATGGGCATTAGTGATTTTTAGAAATGAAGGACTTCTCCCCTCCTATGGCGGGTCTATTACTATGGTTCTAGACTGCTTTCCATCCCTCTGAAAGATTACTGTGGACATTCTCAACCAATTCTTATTTTGAAACTCTTGGTTTTAGAAGGATAATAGAATGTTTGCTTCTAATAAATTGCTTAGAAAGTGCTAATTCCTGTTTTTTCATCTCACAAGGTCCTTCTCCTGAGTGGACAATGCACCACCAATTTACACCACACGATCTTTTGAGTCTCAGTGTCAAAATTGTTGAAACTCATGGGATGTGCCGGTTTAATATAACCTGGATCCTTAATGCAGATGGTAGGTGTCAAAGTTAGGATAATGCATTCATTATAAAACTCTTTGCACTTGGGTTTCAAATATAACATATGTTCTCCTCTTGTGTGACTTTCTCTGCTGACTTTTGTTTCGATTTCGGGAAGAAGGTAGTTCAAAGCAAGTGCATAGGTCTTTCCGAGTACTGTATGTGTTTTTAATGAAACCTGGAGAGGAGGGAACGACCTAGTGTATTTTAAGCGGATTTTCAAGATATACTCTCATTTTATCTACTCAGAACATAGCCTCGTGGCGCAGTGGTTAAATGCCTGTACTGCAGGTAAAGCTGTGCTCACGACCTGGGTTCAATCCCTGGTAGCAGGCTCATGGGTGACTCAGCCTTCCATCCTTCCGAGGTCAGTAAAATGAGTACCCAGCTTGCAAGGGGGGGGGCAATGTGTAGCCTGCACACTGTAATTAAAATTGTAAACCGCCCAGAGACTACTTGTAGTGGTATGGGGCGGTATATAAGCCGAACACATTGCTTTTTGCTTTGCTTTTTTTTAAAAAGTGCTTTTGTGGTTAATGCCTTTGGCATGTTTAGTGAATGTACATCAGTTTGATTATTTAGAGCTGTATTCCTAAATGGCCTTGTTCTTTTCTGAAGTTGGTGGGCTTGTTCTACTTTGGCTCATCTTCAGTGCATGTGATCCCTTGGAATGAGCCCAAGAGAGCCTTCCTCCTTCATCTTGCAGAGATCGAGCTGTTTCATGGTATTAGTCAAACTGAGCATTTTCTCAGCTCTGTAAAGGGGCTGCTTTTAGAAAGCCCAACCATGTTGTGTGTGCGCGTGCAGGGTCACATGTGTCCATGCACGCCTTCGTTTGTGTCTGTGGGCTTGGCTTAGTCTTTTAAAAACAGGCAGGTCAGACAGAAAGGCGGCAGGAGGGGGATTTTGTGTTTGTTTTTTTCAACTGGTTCTTTAAGGGGAAATCAAACAAAAAGGTTTTAAAACAGACTTCAATGTTTCATGAACACAGTGTTCTTCCTTGGGTTTTGTTTTGTTTTGTTTTGTGTTTTAATTTCCAGCTAGTATCAGATACCTGAATGCCACCAAGATATGTGTGTCCCCGGCATCTGCAAGCCAAGCCTGCGTTAGATGTGATTACTCAGAAGAGTTTGAAAGCCAGACCAGACCTGATGGTCAGAACGTAAGAGCATTTAAAAAAGTTGTCAGCCAGAATACTCCTGGGAAAAGCCATGTGCATAGGGGAAAACCATGGAGAATTTTTTCTCTTGATTTGCAGTCACTTGCATTCAAATCACTCAGAAATCAACCAAGAAATTTCTGTGTACTTTCTTTCTTCGATACCTTTGGAAGTACAGGTACTCACTGTGACATTCCCCCGGTACAGTCCAAAAATGTAGAAAGCTGGATCACTCAGTATCAACAAATGTGGACTACTACCCACCTCCCTGTTTGGGGTCCCCTTTTCCACAGATGATGAGACAAGTTCTTCTTTCTTTACCAAAAGGTCTTTATTGAACAATTGAACTGGAACATCAACTTTCTCTAACCCATCTTCCCACCTTTCTTCTTTCCCCTCCCCTTCCTTTGGTGCTTCTTCCTGTGCCATCCTGATATTTAGTCCCTCTAAGGCTGCTATCTCACCTGAGGAAGACCCTGATCTCCGGAAGGTCTGGCTTTTCCTCTTCCTCCTGTCACATGACTGAAGAGTACAAAGTGTTTTTTAAAGCGCAGTTCAGCTCAATGGCCAGCAGGTGGTGCTAGGATTTTTTAAAAAGGACCAGCTGGCTGGCGCTAGGGCTTGGGGAAGTTAAAACAAACAGCACAAGATCCAGCTTCCTGTCACTAGGGGGGGGGATTAAAAAATAAATAAAAAACCAGTGCCGATTGGCCTCAGGAACAGCCGGTTGGTGCTATGAGAAAAGGAGAAGAAAGAAAACCGGATCATTTACGGTGTCCCGTGACGTCTATCTCTTTAAAAGGTGGATTTTTTAAGCGAGGCAAAAAATTCCCTACCTCTCGTAAGTCTTGGAAACCTCACTTAAGGGGCATTATCGGGTTTGGAAGGGGATGACAGCTGATGTAATGAACTCTGCTACTCAGGAATTCTTGGGGCTTTCACTCTGTTAGTCCTGGCTCTAGTACAGTGTTGGTTTTTATAAAGAGAATGAAAACAGAAGACTGCGTCTTCACCTGTCCTTCATACTCTCCCCATAGTTTGAACAAGACCAGCTGGATCGAAGCTTGAAGTGTGTGTCAAAGGGGAATGGAAGGTTGAACCACTTGAAGTATTGAGATAGCTTCTAACCCAACATTGCCCTCCGATCCAGTTCAGGAAACAGTGGGAAGTCCCAGGTTCATCAGTGGCTGCTTCCCTTAACAGCACACTGGCTTTTCATATGACATGTTTTGCATAAGGACTTAACGGTTCGGTAGATAAAATGCCCCCTTGTCTGACGGATTTGTGTATTGGAAACCATCCTTTTTCGTCATATTCTGCCTGAGATAAGACTTAGTATGGCAGTAATAGCCAACATGATGATAAATGAATAAGTAACATGTGTAGGGTCACTAAATCAAGCATTGGGCATACGCCGATACAGTCAGGGAAACATTACATAGGCAATACCTTAGCATCATGTCTGTCACAGTATATTAATGTTTTGAAAGTCACTCTTATGTTTGCTAACCCTTGTAAAAAAAAAACTACACTCAGCTCTGGTAGGAAATTCAGAGCCATTATATCCAGTTCAGTGCTTCCTTCTGGCACAAGGCAATAAATAGATCAAAATGGAAAACTTGAGAACTGTATGCCTCTGGATTATGTTTGAGCATCTTTACTATTTTTGTTGGTTCAGAAATACAGAGAAAGGCAGTGGGTTTCTTAAAACCTGGGAGGAAAATGCATTCATCAACGCATATTTCATTTCAGTGGCAGTTCTACTATGTTGGCTTCTCTGTACAAGAAATTACAAAGTACTTCATTGAGGCTTCTAACATACCACCAGCAAATATACTTGAAGATATGCCCAAAAAACAAATAATACTTACTTCTCCAGGTAATTGAGCAAATAAGTGTTAGTTTGAATTAGTTAAACTAAAAATAAGTGGGTTGCTTATTGCTTTTTAATTGCAATAAACGAGGTAGTAATAGTAGAACTGTAGTAGAAAAAGAGGCCGACACCTACAGTAGCTGTTAATAAATGTCTTACTGCCCCCTCACTGTTTGTGACAGGTTAGCAGATGCGGAATATATGAAATAGTTTTTTATCTAACATTTTAAAATAATCTATTATACTAACTTATTAAAATACAGTAGCAAAAGAATCCAGTTTAGGGGGACAGATGTATATTCTACTATGTATGTAGTATATACTGTAGCTGGGCTCCCTTTTCTCAATTATTGAGGTGTAAACAAGTGATGGTGGATTGGGATCTCCACTTCTTTAGGGGAGATCTAAACCTTTTCATGCCACTTTCACCTTGCCAAAAAACAGAAAAACCATATCGTTGCCATCAGTGCCAGGACTACCGGTTCTACTGTAGAAAGGCTTGTAAAAGAAATTCTTCCTCATAGTTAGTCTTAATAATTTCTCTTGTAAATCCATGGCTGTGTGTAAGGTCTTGATGTAAAGAGCTTGTAGCATATCTAAGTTATAAAATATCTTGTTTCAATTTAGGCTGTCAAGACAGTATGTTGAAACATTGCAACACTTGCATAGAAATGGGTAAGTGCCATGATTTCTCACTCATTCGATATGATTAATGATGTAGGAAAATCATTCTAGCTTAGAAGAGTATCGCGTAACATCATTTTTATTTGTTTTATGAGAAAAGAACCAAAGTAGCCCAGAAAACGACATCCCAGGTTGGTCCTCATAAGGCTGCACAAGCGTTAACCGCTTTTGGTAAAGTAAGAAAAAGTACTCTGAATATGCCCAGTATTGGCCTCCCCCACCACCACCACTTTGTAGTCCTACAGTTACAATCTGCCCCTGTGTAAAACAACACTCATAACCTTGGATGTCCCTGGCTAGGGAACATGTGCCCTTCCAAATGTTGCCCTGCAGGTGAGCAGCCCTAGTGACAGTAAAGTATTGGGATGCTCCACTGTTTCATTACCAAAAAGGAGGACATGGAAGACAAGAAACACCAAAAGAACATTTTGCATTAAATTTAATTAAGTAAACTGCCTCAGGTAGTATTTTACGTAGTCGGGTGGTCTTGAAGTTAAACAAATAAATTTGCCCATGTTAATTTGATATACTGTAAAACAAATGTTTTTACAACTTAACATTATTACCATAATTTAAGCACTACTGCTGTCCATATTGCACAAGACTGTGACTAGGAAGCAACTTTGGGACAAGAAAGAAAGAAAGAAAGAAAGAGAAAGAAAGAAAGAAAGAAAGAAAGAAAGAAAGAAAGAAAGAAAAAGAAAGAAAGAAAGAAAGAAAGCATAGTGGTTAATAACTCTCTAAAATGTCCTGTGCTTTATTATTTTTGTAGCTTAGTGGAAATGAATGTGTACAAGGGGTCATTTTAGGTTTATTGAAGTATCGTGCTAAGCAACAATAAGTTATTTTAGAGGAATGATTTAACAGTGCTTTCAGAATGTCAAAATAAGATTTTGTATGCCATGCCAAATTCATCAATGCCTGTAGTTTATCTTTTTTTTTTCTAAAGATGGCCATATCATTTTACTTTTAAAAAATGGCAGAAGGCTGGTTAGCTACCAAGTACTTTTTCTTGTTTGGCTATGGAAGCTCACCAGGGAGTAGGATGGTCCACTTACACATTACCCCAAAAGAGAGCATGCATCACCAAAAGCTCAGCTCTTCAAATGGAGGACAGTCCTCTCTTTCTCTATCAAGTTTATTTTTTGAGTTGTAATAGGTATAGATAGAGTAGGGAATTTCTTTGTCAAAACTGGCAAATCCTTTTGAGGTTCATTCTCAAAGTGTCCTTCAGCAATAGGAAAATATAGGACCACATGTGTTTTTGCGTGCTGATCATCTGGGCGGTGGGTGGGGGAGTGGGGGAAGCGACATAGCCCACTGCTTTGAACTGTGTCAGCAATAGAAGCAGCTGCGGAGGGTACCTTGCTCACGAAGCAGGGGGTAAGGGGGGGTCTGCAATTGGTCCCTGGGGCCAGATTCAGGACCCTTGAGGGCCACATCTGGTCCCCGGGACTTAGTTTGAAAACCCCTGGTCTATGGTGTCGAAAGCCGCTCAGAGGTCCAGAAGGACCAACAGGGATGCCCCCCTGGTCTAGTCCCCGGCGTAGATCATCCACCAAGGTGACCAAGGAGGTTTCTGTCCCATACCCTGGCCTGAATCCTGATCGGAAAGGATCTAGATCAGGGGTCCTCAACCTAAGGCCCCAGGGCCGGATGCGCTCCCCCCCCCAAGGTCCTGAATCCGGCCCCTGGGACCAATTGCAACCCCCCCACCTACCACCTACTTTGCGAGCAAGCAAGCCTCCGCAGCTGCTTCTATTGCTGAGGCAGTTCAAAGTAGTGGGCTATGTCACTTCTCCCACTCCCCCCAACTACCGCCTAGATGATCAGCATGCTGGCTAGTGGGGCATTTAGAGTGGGAGGGCTACGGCAATGTCCCCTGCTCCCCCCACCTACTGTGGTCCGGCCCCCAGTGGTGTCTAGGGCGTGGTGAACCGGCCCACTGTTTGAAAACTTTGAGGACCCCTGATCTAGATAATCAGCTTCATCCAAAACCCTCTGGAGTTGAGACGCCACCATCCACTCTGTCACCTTGCCCATAAATGGGATGTTAGAGACTAGCCAGCAATTATCTAGTACCGTGGAATCCAGGGAGTTTTTTTTCAGGAGGGGTAGAATCACCACCTGCTTCAAACAAAGTGGGGAAAACCCCTCCGTTAAGGAAAAGTTAACCACCCTCTCTGTCCACTCAGCCAGTCCCTCCCAGGAAGCTCTAATAAGCCAGGCTGGGCAAGGGTCCAGCTGGCAAGCGGATGGCCTCACACTCCAAAGAAGCCTGTCTACATCCTCAGGCTGTACAAGTTGAAAAGAATCCCACAATACTGGACAGACAGTTGCCAGGGGGTACATCCACAGATATAGATACTAATGTGTCATCCAAGTAATTACGAATTTGATTGATTTTATCTGCGAAATATTTGGTGAACTCACCACAGCGGGAGACTGTGTGTGCCTCTTTATCCACTAAGGGATCCACCACACGAAACAATCCTGCCAGGTGGTTCCCTGCAGACACAATGACAGCAGAGAAGAAAGATCTTTTCGCTGCTGCCACTGCCATGGAGTAGGCTCTATAATGAGCTCTACACTGTGCTGGGTCGGATTCATCACGGGTTTTCTGCCACCGTTGCTCTAAATGCCTGCCCTGCCACTTCATCAATCGCAGCTCCTTGGTAAACCAAGGTGCAGCTCTGAGTCTGCAACAAGGCAGGGGTTGCTCAGGCACAATCTCATCCACTGCCCTGGCCATTTTGCCATTCCAGAGGTCAACCAGGGCCGTGGATGAGTTGGCGGTCTTGGCAGCTGGAAAATCCCCCAGATCCCGCAGGAAACCATCCGGTTCCTTGACCCTCGGGGGAGGACCATAGAATATGGTCCCTTGCCTCTGCGGAGGGGTGAGGCCACAACCAGCTTAAATCCTACCAGGAAGTGATCTGTCCATGACAATGGGATGATGTTGATGCCCAACACATCCAGATCAGTGCCCTCTTGTTGAGTTGTAAACACCATGTGCAGTACATGTCCTGCTGTGTTTGTTGGGGCCAAGATCTTCTGGGACAGGTCCATGGTTGTCATGACGACCATGAAATCTTGAGCTGAATCAGTCTCAGGGTCCTTGGCATGAACATTGACGTCTCCCAGTACTAAGAGGTGGGGGGACTCCAATGCTACCGCTGAGATCACAGAGTTCAGCTCAGGAAGGGAGACTGTTGGGTTGCAGGGCACGCAGTACACCAATAGAATCCCTATCCTGTCCGGTCCACTCAAATACCACATATAGACACTCGAAACCGGTGAACTGCTGAACTGGGCACCTGGTAAGGGAGATGGACTCACAGAAGACCAGTGTGACACCCCCTCCCCGCCTCTGCAGTCGAGGCTGCTGCAGAACCTGGAAACTTGGAGGGCAGAGCTGGGAGAGACTAACCCCTCCTGCCTCATCCAACCAGGTTTCCGTAATACACACCAGGTTGGCTTTCTCATCCAGGATTAAATCTTGGATTATCTGAGTTTTGTTATTGACCGACATGGTGTTCAGCAGCAGCAGCCTCAGATCCAGAGAATCACAGCTGCCAAGAGCACTGGGCATCCGGGCATTAGGGGCTGGACCAGGAGGAGAGACAATCTGTCTTTGATTGACCCTCCTCCTCCTGTAATGGCGTGTCCGACCACTACCGCCATATCTTCCTTGGCCCATCACCTTCTGAATGGTGGCACCACTTCTTCCCTCCCCAACACTCTCCCCCAGACACAAGGCACATGATAAGGCAAGCCTTCAGGCTGAACTAGCTGCTAAACAACAACAAGTCCTCCTAACCCTCCTGAAAAAACTGAACCAGAGGAGTCTGGAAGTATCTTCAAAAGCAGCTATGCCTCCCTCAGTCAGGCTCAAGCCTTGGGTGGTAAGAGGGAGAGAGAGGCTTGTATATTACTGGGAACTCCTTTGAATACAAGGAAATGGCTGAAGAGGAAGTACCCAGGGGCTTATTCTCTGTTTATCATATTTGCATCCCTAGGTCAGCAAAGCAGTTCACAATATAAAGTAGAATAATTGCACCATCCATAGTATAGTTGGATATAAATGTCTCCCTATATTGGGGGGGATGCTTAGGTGCTGTAGCAATGTTGTTCTTTTAAAACAACTAAAATCAGAGAACATGATGGCTTGATCAATAATTTGGAATGGTTAATCTGGGATTTTCTTATATTCCACAGGAAGCTTGTGGGACCCCGAAATATCCGCATGCTACACAGAGTCAGAAGTGGAAGTTAATTTTACAGCTAGTGGCTTTTCTCCCAACTATTTCATTTTCCTTTGTGAATCTGATGATTGCATTGACCATACTGTGTCTAACACAAAGGTATGGGGCTAGGTTTCCCCCCCCCCTTGTCTCAGAACAATTTGAGATTGGCATAAACTGTATTTTTCAAACTGTATTTTTATGGGTAAGAGGTGACAATCAAAAGCACATTATTTTGTTTTGTTTTGTAACTATAAGTAATTATTGGTTACTGACTGGGATCTGAGAATTGTCTTTTAAGAAGACAAGCAAGGTAAAAATATTTTAAATAAATAAATTTAATGGAAGCTAGTTAACCAAATATTGCAAGAGAACGTGTAGAGTTCTCTATCTGTTTGAGAAATTGTCCCTCCAGTATGAGGTGCCATTTGGATTTCTTGGTGGGAAGATTATTATTATTTTTAAAAATCTGTTACTGTGCAGGGATAAATCAAGTTAGAATATACATCTATTTACACAATATGTTTTCCCCATGTTTTTCTTTACAATAGAAGAATGACACAAGAGTTTCTGTGAGAATACCACTGAATGATCAAAGCAGGAAGACCTCGATAGAGGTAAGGTTTCATTTGACTTGAAAAGAAAAATAAGTCAAGCAATGAGAACTCCACACATGACTTCTAATAAATATTTAATATACATCTTAATTTAGCACTTAAATATAATAATGGGGATGTTATCTCCAAAACGTTTATTCATCTTTTGGGAGAGAGGAATTTAGAATGCGAGGTCAGGGGTTATTAACCCTGTCCCAGCCTCCCCCCCTTTCTTTCCAAAACACTATGAACAGCTACCACCACCACCACCACCACCACCACCACCACCACCAAGTTTTTCAAAGTGGAGTTGAAAATAAAGAGCTGGCATCTTCTGGTAGAGCTTTAAAAAACACACAGATCTTAGCTATTGTAGATTATTGCTCAATTTATCCATAGAAATGTACGCCAAACACCATGTGGTTTACAATCCAGTTCTTTGTTTCAACTAGACATCGCCCCCCAGGGGATTGAAGTGAGGTACCACCCATGCCAAGGAGGTCTGTTCCCTCCCCCCAAAAACTTTCGGGCCCACTTGCCTCTCGGGGCACACTGTGCTCGCCCGCCCACCTCCTGAATGCACCCATTGCAGAAGCAACTGTCCATCACCTCCCCAACTCCCTGGGCAGCTGGCTGCTCGGCAGCTGAGCAAGCAAGACGCGTTATCCTGCCTCCTCACCGAAGTGGTCAACTAGGCAGGAAGGCAGTGAAGTGCCAGATGGGCTACTTCTGCAGTTGGCATGTTGGCAGCAAGGATGGCCGGGGGCATGGTGCACCAAGCAGTCAGTGGACCATTCAGTGTGGGGCAGGGGGCAGGAAGGAACAGGTCTCCTTGGCACCTGTGGTGCCCCACTTCGTATTCGTACCCACTTGGATATGAATATGAAACAACGGTGTCTAGTTTCAACTAATCACTATTAGGAAAAGAAAAGTGGTAAGATAGAGAAGTTTGCACATATTGCTGTTGTTACGTAGTGAGCTAGGGATAGTGTTGCCTGTGAGGTCTGTGCACATTGTTTTGTTGGTCAGCTGCAGATAGTTGGACAAAGGGAGAGGCAGCACCTCTGGGAAGTGTTTACATCAATGCACGTCTGTTTTCTACTGCTCTTGCTGTTAGCTCTACTTTCTTGGACTGGCTGAATAAAGACATGTTGATTTAATGTCTGGCTTCATGAACCCACTATACAGAATAGGTGTTAGAAAAAGCAATACCCATCTAATATACCCAAAAGTTAGTGAGATTGGCGGCCAAAATCCTGTTCTTTAGTATAATTCCTTGCTGCAGGATGTGGTGATGGCATCTGGCCTAGATGCCTTTAAAGGGGGATTGGACAGATTTCTGGCGGAAAAGTCCATCACAGGTCATAAGCCAATGAAGGGGACATATGTTATTTCCAGGCTTAAAAGGAGGGTACCTCAAAGTGCCAGATGCAGGAGAGTAGCACCAGGAGTCCAGGTATCTAGTTGCTTCATCTGCTCCCATAGGAATCTGGTGAGGCCACTGTGAGATATAGGAAGCTGAACTAGATGGGCCCTTGGCCTGATCCATCAGGGCTGGTATTTTGAAGTACCCTCCTTTTAAACCTAGAGGTAAGATTTATCCCCATTATGGTTTGTAACCTGCAGTGGACTTTTCCTCCAGACATCTGTCCAGTCCCCTTTTAAAGGGATATAGACCAGATGACACCACCACATCCTGTGGCAGGGAGTTCCATAGACTAACAACACACTGGGTAAAGAAATATTTTCTTTTGTCTGTTCTCACTCTCCCAACCCTCAATTTGAGTGGATGACCCCCTGGTTCTGGTATTGTGTGAGAGGGGAAAGAGCTTCCCTAGATCCACTCCACCCATCCCTCGTATAATTTTGTATTTCTCAATCATATTCCCCTAAGGCACCTTTCTTCCAGACTAAAGAGACCCAAATGCTGTAGCCTTTGCTCATGAGTGAGGTCCCCCAGCCCAGTAATCATGTAATCACTATCTTCTGCTTCATTTCTAGTTCTACAATGTATTTTTTAAAGATGTGGTGATGAGAACTGAGTACATCATACTCAGGGTGCAGCCTTACCATTGTTTTGTACAATGGCATTATAATATTGGCTGTTTTATTTTCAATCGCTTTTATTGACCCCTACCATGGAATTGGTCTTCTCCACCACCACACAATGGATTGACACTTTCACCAAGCTGTTCACCAGATTTTTTTTGACCCAAAGTCCTTTTCTTTATATTTTCTTACATTGAAACACATTTGCCATTTTGTTGCCCATTGTCTGATTTTGGAGAGATCCTTCCGGAGCTCTTTGTAATCCCTTCTGGTCTTCATCACCTGGAAAAATTTCATGTCCTCTCTAAATTTGACCACCTCAGTGCTTATCACTTCGGTCTCCTGGTTGTTTATGAGCAAGTTGAAAAGCATCATTCCCAGGACTGATCCCTGGGGCACACCAATTTTCGCTTCACTCCATTGTGTAAACTGCCCACTGACACCTAGTAGTAGAACTGAGAGAAGACAACCTTTGGAAATTCCCAGTCTCTTTCTGAAGCCCACATCATTGCATTTTCTGCTGTAACAGAGTTTCACTTTTCTTGCAGTGCATATTTTCAGAGGAGAGTGGAAAGTAGGCAGGGAAGAGGAAACAGACAACGTTTGATTCCTCCTCTCTTCCGTTTGCCCCAGAACCCAAGGGGATCAAAACTCTTTGGTGTGAGTAGCAGGAAGTCTTCCATCTGTGACAGGCTCATACTTTATCCTGCTCACTAAATTTAGTGGCGCTTGCTCCAAATTAGTATATTTAGGAGCGTGACCTGAAAAATTGAAATGAGTTAAAAACAGATAAGAGGCTGTTGAAATGAGAGAATATTCCTGCAAGCTTTGTATTTAGTTGCATCATTTTCTTTTCCCTCCAGTTAATTCCTTATTTTCCAAAATGCCAGAATGATTGTGCAAGATACTCAGATTACATGGAGATGTGTCCGGAAGAATCTGTCAGTGGTATGTTCAGGTCTGCTAATATAATTCAGTGAGTAAACAGTAAGCCAGTGTGGTGCAGTTGCTAGAGGAGGCATGAATAACTTTGTTGGATTCAGAAGCTAATTTCAGTCAGCCTTGAGACCTCAGTGAGGTAGATCTTCACCCTGACACCTCCCTTGTCCCTGACCCCAAGGCAATCTTTCTGCACCATGTAAATGATACTGCATCCCCACAAGCTTCAAGGAGGGGCCTGTGAGTAGAAATTTACAGGCTACTACAAGTCTTCCCTGGCTTTTAAAGGAATATTGTTTTAAGAAACACAAAGCGATGGTCAGTTATTTTATTTCCAGAGTTTAAGCAATGCTGTTTTTAATTTAAGACATACTCCTTTCGAACTGTCGGCTACAAAGTCAGCAGCTCAGTGGTTCAAATCCCAGGTGCCACGCAGCAGAGCGAGCTCCTGCTGTTAACCCCAGCAACTGCCAACCTAGCAGTTTGAAAGCATGTAAATGCAAGTAGATAAATAGGTACCGCCATAAAAAGCAGGAAGGTAAAACAGTGTTTTCTTGCAGCCATGCCGGCCACGCGGCCACGGGCTTGCACAACACTAGCTCTTCAGTTTGAATACGGAGATGAGCACCGCCCCTAGAGTCGGACACAACTAGCACTCATGCGCAGGGGGAAACTTTACCTTTAAAAAGTAAAGTGTTCTGCTTATATACCACCCCATACCACTTCAAGTAGTCTCTGGGCAGTTTACAGTTTTTAATTACAGTACACAAGCTACACATCAAATAGCCAGTCATGCCAACTGGTGGTTTCTGGGCATTCAGAGGGCCATTTTAAGGCCTGCAAAACAGTGATCAGTAGGATGGGTGTTCAGAAGGGGAGATGGGGAGACACACTGAGGGTGTGTGTGGGAAAATGCACAGGCCATACTTTCCCCATTCCTAAGCTGTGGACCAGGGCTATGAAGAGGGGGGAGATTTAAATCCCTGCTGAACCATGAGGCTTCCTGGGTAGGTTCCTTGGTAGGCTAGACTCAAAACTCAACCCATGTTTTGCTGCTTCTATTTTTCCCTGGCAGCTGCAAGCTATATTCTGGGACAAGCAAAACATCCAGGCACTCCTGTCACATCTGGCTCTCAGAAATATAATGCCTTTGAACATAATGGTTATACTTACCTGACAGCACTATGTTGTGTGACTAAGCAGCCTTCACTTAATTATGTCGCCAGCTCTCCCTTTTTCTGCTTTATGATTTCAAAGTACAGTATCATCATAGGACTGTGCTGCTAGCCTGGTGAAACCTATTAAGTTGGGCTGTTTAAGCTGGCCCTTTGAGACCAAATTGGCCAGACAGATAAAAATCAATTATTATTATTTTTAAATCAAATCACAAGATTGAAATAAAATGATTTTTTTAAAAACACTGTCAATTTTTTTTAAATTTGAATTGCGATTTAAATCAATTTGATTCAAATCTAATCCACCCTTGGCCTTCATGCTCCATTGGTCATTTAGGCCCCATTTGTAGAATCTCTGTTTTGTGTCTCATCCTCCCTTCATGTAGTCTGGTACACCAAAATCATTAAATACATAGAATAATTATTTGATGAGTAATATTGCATTTGATTGTAGCTGTCTTGCATATAAAAAGTCCAGGTTGATCCTTACAAAAATTTAGGTCTTTGTTTAACTGTTCTTTAAAAGCATGTTCTTTTGACCATCAGTCCCTTCTTTCCTTATAGATCCAGATGTACCAAATTTGTTAGGAACGTATCTTTACGCACTGGCTGCCTTACTTTTGGTTGTATGCGTGCTTGCTGCTATCCTGTATCTCAAGAGAAGGCACGGTAAGAGTTTCTCTTGTTCTAAAAATAAAGCAGTGAGAACCTTCCAGAAGCTTTTCTTTTACTAAGGCATTTTATCCTGGGTCCCTTTTTAGAGAGTGGAACAATCTTAAAGGAGAAGAATCTAAATATGCTCGGTTGAGTGTTCCATTTGGGGAATAGGCAGAAATGAAGATACTATAAAAAGGGGATTTTTTTAAAATTGCACTGCCCCCTTTTCTGCTTTTGCCATTTCTCAGAGAAGATGCAAGGGGAAACATGCAGAGGTGGTATTTACTGATCAATCTTTACATTGTCCCATGCTTATTTAAGAGATGAAGAGAGAGAGAGAAAAGAAAAATTGTAACTGTGTACTCAGATGTGACCCTCATTGGGGAAGAGAAAATGTGAGGATTTCTGATGGCATTAAATCATTGAAGCCGAAGGATAAACTAATTTTTGTCTTCACTTGTAGAATGATTTAGATTTGAAGAGTTAACAAAATTGCCAAGTTAATAGGACCTCTGTGGGTTTAAGGTTATCTCCCGCAGTGTATCAGCAATAAATAGCATGGTAAGACAGCTGCAGGGCTGCAGGGCCTAGTTATTGCACTTTACAGTAGATGCACTACTTCCCATCTACAGTTTCAGCCAAATGTGGAGGAGCTCTCTGTGTGTACAAATACATGTGCATAGGCTTTCCTGAGAAAAGAGGAGACCTTGGGATTGGCTCCTGCTGATCCCTCACATGGAAAAAATCTTCTTGTAGCTATATATATATAGTACAGTATATAAAGCTTTACTGCACATTCGCTGTGTGAGTACAGGCAAAAGGATGGTATGCCTGTAGCCGTGTTTGCAGGTGGGGATAGCCCTGTTCAGAGATTTTCAGTATGACTGAGAGAAGGTGGGAAGTATTTCTACTTGTTTCCTTTCATGAATTCATTTTATGGAAAAGTTATTTATTATATTTTAATAATAATAAATTTATATACATTTGTATTTTACATATTCTGAATGAAAACCAGTGGTGTACAAAGATTCTCCCACTCAGGGACAAGGGTTTTCCAGTCTTCTCCGTTTAGCAATCCAGAGTGAATTTTGAGCGAAAGGAGCACAAGGGGGGGGGATAGGGAATGGAGGTCATTCCCACCCGTGGGAGGGATTAACCATCTGCAACCCACTGCATTCTTTTGTAAGATGCTGTTTGATGTGGTTTTCAGTGGCCAGAATTCTATTGCCAATTTATACAGTGGACCCTTGTATAACAAATGGTTTGTATAACATAAAATCTGTACAACATAAAAATTACGGAGAGAGGGGAAATTTGCTTAACAGAATTGCCTATGGGGTGAATCTATACAACATAAAATTGGTCACGATTAGAGATTACTCTGTTTTCAGTGCATTCCTATGGGAAATTTGTATAAAGGAAAATTTGCTTAACAGAATTTCATTTGGAACAAATTAATTCCTTTATACAAGGTACCACTGTACTTGGGTAAGGCAAATGAGCTCCATAATCTGGCTTTAGCACCAGAGGTTGGGAGTTCAGTTCCCCCCACTGGGCCTCCAGGAAGAACAGCCAGCTCAGGAGACCTTGGCCAAGTGTCACAGTCTCTGGATACCTTTAGAAGAAGGGAACATTAAACCACTTCTGAATACTGTGCTCTCGACCTAAAAAACCACCAGAAAAGGGGCACCATACGTTTGAATTGACTTGATGGCACACAATTATTTATTATTAAAGCAAATCACATTAGACTAAGCAGCCAACTGCTGCTGGTTAATGAGGGGCTGGTTGTGTTATTATGTTGAGGGATGCAAACAGCAGCACCACAGTAATTTAGCAGTACTTTGCCAACTGGATGTGCAATTTTCCCTTACACATGCACATAATCGGCAATAGGGCTTTGCCCAATGTTCTGTTACTTTGGTGCAGAGCTGTCCAACTTTGAACAGGCCAAGGAGCACTTTTTCCGGCCCGAAGTGCCTGAGGGCTACTACACTAAAACCTCTACTTAATGGATTTTATTCGTTCCGAGCACATGCTCATAAGTAAAAAAATTGTAAGCAGAGCAGTAGTTTCCCATAGGAATGTATTGAAATAGGAATGTATTGAAATGTATTGAAATAGGAATGTATTGTTCTGGAGGGAACAGATTTCCATGCATTCCTATGGGAAGGCTGACCATGCACACACTTCTCTTGCACCCGCTTGAACCAGTGTATGCGGGTACAAGGGGGGGGGGCATGTGCATGCTTGCGCAAATTGCCACTTCCAAGGGGCAACCCACATGACCATGCACATGCCTCCCTTGCCCCCGGCTCAAACAAGGGACTGTGCCATGGCCCTTGAACTGCCCCACTCGGCTGAGACAGTGGGCTGGCAGACTGAGAACTTTGCTGGGGTAGTGGTGGTCCTTGAGATGGGGGAGAAAGGGCTGGAGAACTTATACCCTCACTTTTTATTGATGGCTGGCAGGCCACTTTTGAACCCTTTGCGGGCTACCGGTAGCCTGCAGTCTACCTGTTGTGTAGGCCTGCTTTAGTGTACTTAATATGCACTCTACAGGTATCTGACTCTTATTTTCTCTTAACAGATACAGCCAAGAGCCGGGGATTCTTGTATCCTGCCATGAACAAATACCCACTACTACAGTCCTCATTGTATACTCTCCAGAAGTATGTTTCCAGCACACTGTCCTTGGTTTTGCAGATTTCCTGCATGAACGCTGTCACAGTGAGGTGATCATAGATGCATGGCAAAAACGGAGAATTGTTGAAATAGGACCTGTACAGTGGTTTGCTACTCAGAGAGAAATTGCTGAGAAAATAATTTTTCTTACCCCAGGCCCCAGAAGTGCCGCTTGTGATGCAGCTTGTGAAAGAACTATAGAGAGCCATAAGAAGGATTCTGAATGTATGTTCACGCTTGCATTTAACCTCTTCTGTAGTGATCTGAAAAATCAGTCTTCTCTCCACAAGTACATGGTTGTTTCTTTCAATGAAACAAACCTTGCTGAGCAATTACCAAGTCCTTTGAACAGCTGTCCAAAGTATTTTCTAATGAAGGATATTGGCTCCTTTTGTAGAGACCTCTGTTTTTCACAGAATTTGGGGAGTGGTGAAGAAAGAAAATCAAAGTGCAGCTGGAGATTCAAGATTAATTTAAAACCATTAGTATAGGTCACTATCCAGACCCTGAAGGTGGTTTTCTTCTCTTCATTGACTCCAAAAAAATGAATGTGTTTAACTAATTTTAGGTACCTCATGAGCTACTGCATCCACCTGTGGCAAGGACAGTTTACTACTCAGTGAACCCAGTTCTGAAATGACACCCAGTTAAGTTTCTTGAGTACAGGACAAAGCTATGAGATTATTTGCACATTTATCAATACAGCAGCAATTGCGACCAATGGCAGCGAGGGGGGCGGAGTTGTAGATACAGTATTTTGAAAACATTAGGCTTATGGTCTTGTAGACCTTATGGACATATACTTCTATAATGTCCCAATACACGCAGGCAGATTCTTCTTCCCTAATATAGGTCATGCCCAGCGACCACAATACTTAGCAAAGCCACAACATGGTACCAGTGGCATATAATCCAACCCTGCACCCCAGTACCCCCTGAATCTTGTGATACATCCATGGTATATGCTGGAATTATATCCATGGTAGATTACTGAAACTCTACATTGGGGCTGTCTGTGAAATGTGCAAAAAATGTGTTGGTGTACAGCTAGAGTATTGGTGGGTACTCATTTTGGAAACATACTATACCCGTTTTTATAACAGCTGTATTAATTATTAATTCATTCTGGGCAGTGCACAATTTAAAGCATTAAAGATCTTAATTAAATGGCTACAACTTAACTGTGCACCTGGCCAAACCCGACTGCATCTACAGGGTTCCTGTATTCCATTGTCTGCTTGATAAATCAGCATGGAGTTTGAAGCAAAAGGGGGTTTATTAAACTAGGAGGGGGTGGGGTTTGAACAAGCCAAACCTGTTCAGGAGGGATGGGTTGCACTTGAATCATGACGGGACCAGATTGCTGGCACTCAACCTCAAAAAGGCAGCAGAGCAGCTTTTAAACTGATAACTGGGGGAAAGCCGACAGGAGCTGTGTGGCATCCGGTTCGGAACACCTCATCCTTGGGGAATGAGGTTGGAGAGGGTAGAGAGTCACATAGAGATGACATAGCAAGTATTAACACTGGCAGAATAGCGGAATGTGACAGTTCGTCTACTGAAAATAAAAGCTGTGGGGGGAGAAGAACAAGGCAGCAGCTGTTGCGGGACCCACTGTACAAGTGCTTCTACGCCAATGCTCGAAGCCTCCGAGCAAAGATGGGAGAACTTGAACATCTGGCAGCTAGGGATAACATTGATATAATAGCCATAACAGAAACCTGGTGGAATGTGGAGAACCAGTGGGACACAGCAATCCCAGGCTATAAACTCTATAGAAGGGATAGAGAGGGGCGGGTTGGAGGAGGAGTGGCCATCTATGTCAAAGAAGGCATAAAATCCAGCAGAATGGAGATTGACAGAGGGTCTGACTCCGCCATAGAATCACTGTGGGTTAAACTACCAGGTCCAAGGAGTGATGTGATAGTTGGAGTATTCTATCGTCCACCAGATCAAAAACTCGAGGGGGACCTTGAAATGAGGAGAGAAATCATGGAGGTGGCTAAGAGGGATAGGATAGTAATCATGGGGGACTTTAATTATCCCCACATTGACTGGGCCAATGCGAGCTCTGGGCAAGAAAGAGAAACTGGGTTTCTCGACTTGCTGAATGACTGTGCCTTAGAGCAACTTGTCATGGAGCCCACCCGAGAACAGGCAACTCTAGATCTAATATTGTGTGATACTCAGGACCTCGTCAGGGATGTGAATGTCACTGAGCCTCTGGGGAACAGTGACCATGCTGCAATTACCTTTGCCATGCATGTCGGAGGAAGAGTGTCAACCAAATCAGACATAAAAACCCTTGATTTTCGAAGGGCAAACTTCCCTCAGATGAGGAAACTAGTTAGAGAGAAACTGAAGGGGAGGGTTAGAAGAATCCAATCTCTTCAGTGTGCATGGAGCCTGTTTAAAACAACAATAATAGAGGCCCAGCACAAGTGCATACCACAAAGAAAGAAGAGCTCATTTAAGTCCAAGAGGACACCGACATGGTTAACGAGTGGAGTTAGAGAGGCTCTAAAGCACAAGGAGAGGTCCTTCTGTAAATGGAAATCCTCCCCAAATGAGGAAAATAAAAAGGAACACAAACTCTGGCAAAAGAAATGTAAAAAGATGATAAGGGAGGCAAAGAAAGACTTTGAGGAACGCATGGCTAGCAATATAAAGGGTAATAATAAAAGCTTCTTTAAATATGTTAGAAGTAGAAAACCTGCCAGAGAACCAATTGGGCCTCTGGATGGTGAGGGAGGAAAAGGGGAGGTTAAGGAGGACTTGGACATTGCAGAGAAATTGAACGAGTTCCTTGCGTCTGTCTTCACGACAGAGGACCTTGAGCGGATTCCGCTGCCTGAGCCGCCCCTCTTGACTAAAGAATTAAATCAAATACAGGTTAAAAGAGAGGAGGTTTTAGGACTAATTGATAAATTGAGGATTAACAAGTCACCGGGCCCAGATGGCATCCACCCAAGGGTTATTAGGGAACTGAGAAATGAAATTGCAGATCTCTTAACGGTTATATGCAACTTGTCTCTTGGAACGGCCACAGTGCCGGAGGACTGGAGGATAGCAGATGTCACACCAATTTTTAAAGGAGGAAGGAGGGGGGACCCAGGAAACTACAGGCCGGTTAGCCTTACATCTGTCCCAGGGAAGATGGTGGAAGGCCTCATCCAAGAGAAAATCTTAAAACACATAAAAGAACAAACCTTGCTGAGAGAAAATCAGCATGGCTTCTGTAAGGGTAAATCTTGTCTTACAAACCTTTTAGAATTTTTTGAAAAGGTCAACAGGCACGTGGATTTGGGTGAACCGGTGGATATAGTCTATCTGGATTTTCAAAAGGCTTTTGACACAGTCCCTCACCAAAGGCTGCTGAGAAAATTGCATAGTCAGGGGATAAGAGGGCAGGTCCTCTTATGGATTGAGAACTGGTTGAGATCCCGGAAACAAAGAGTAGGTGTCAATGGGAAATTTTCACAATGGAGAGAAGTGAAAAGCGGTGTGCCCCAGGGCTCGGTCCTGGGACCGGTGCTTTTCAATCTGTTCATAAATGACCTGGAGACAGGGATAAACAGTGAGGTGGCGAAGTTTGCAGATGACACAAAACTTTTCCATGTGGTAAAAACCAGAGAAGATTGTGAAGAGCTCCAGAAGGATCTCTCCAAACTGGGGGAGTGGGCTGAGAAATGGCAAATGCGTTTTAATGTAACCAAATGTAAAGTAATGCATATTGGGGCAAAAAATCCAAACTTCATCTATCAACTCATGGGCTCTGAGTTATCTGTGACGGATCAGGAAAGAGATCTTGGTGTGTTGGTGGACAGCTCCATGAAGGTGTCTCCCCAATGTGTGGCAGCAGTGAAGAAGGCCAATTCCATGCTAGGGATTATCAAAAAGGGGATTGAAAATAAAACAGCCAACATTATAATGCCGTTATATAAAACAATAGTAAGGCCCCACCTGGAGTATTGTGTACAATTCTGGTCACCGCATCTCAAGAAAGACATAGTGGAACTGGAAAAGGTGCAGAAGAGAGCGACTAAAATGATTACTGGGCTGGGGCACCTCCCTTATGAAGAAAGGCTAAAACAATTGGGCCTCTTTAGTCTGGAAAAAAGGCGCTTGAGGGGGGATATGATTGAGACATACAAAATAATGCAGGGTATGAGTAAAGTGGATAGAGGGAAGCTCTTCTCCCTCTCTCAAAATACCAGAACTAGGGGACATACACTCAAATTGAGTGCTGGGAGAGTAAGAACTGACAAAAGAAAATATTTTTTCACCCAGCGTGTTGTAAGTCTATGGAACTCCCTGCCACAGGATGTGGTGATGGCATCTGGCCTGGATGCCTTCAAAAGGGGATTGGACAGATTCCTAGAGGAAAAGTCCATCACGGGTTACAAACCATGATGGAGATGTGTAATCTCTAGGCTTTAAACCAGGGTACTTCAAGGGCCAGATGCAGGGGAGTGGTATCAGGAGACAGATATCTAGTCTCATGCGCTCCCAAACGCATCTGGTGGGGCCGCTGTGAGATACAGGAAGCTGGACTAGATGGGCCTTTGGCCTGATCCAGCATGGCTCTTCTTATGTTCTTATGTTCTTATGTGATCATCAACAACAGTTCTGAACTAATTTACGACACATCTTGGTTATAAAGTTCTGCATTTTTCACCTCTAGGCCTTTTACCTTCGTGGTTATCACTTGCAATGCAGGTCTTAGTCCTGCCTTCACCAGTGGGGTCACCTTGCCTGCGGTACACAATAGGGATGACTTGTTAGCCCTTACTGGGAACAAGGCCACTGATCCTGGTTCCTACTTTCTATCCATCTTACAATCACTCTCACTTTTCTCTCTCCCTTCTGCTGCCTCTGAGCTGTCTTTTATAGTCCCTTTCTCAAGTAGGTCTCCCCCCCCCCCACACACACAGTGCTCATTCATTCCTGGGCCTTCTCCATTTCTAGGCCTGATCCTTGACCTGTGCCTTCTGGCATTCCTGGATGTACTCCCCCCCTCCTTGTCTCCAGGGTCCTCCTGGGTTCCTGATGGGAAACCTGGCAGGACCTGGGGGAAAACGAGATAGCCCAGGCACAGGGAGCTCTACCTCTGTGCCATGCCTCTGTACTTAGGATAATAAAGAACCCTTTTCTCTTACAGTAGTTTGTCCCATGCTCTTAGCGAGGCATTTCAGTCTGGCAGTGGCCAAGACAAGCCTAACTGGGCACAAAAATCTCTGGATGCACCTAAAATAGAGCATTCTTAAATTGGGATATGGCTTTTCCTCCTTAGCCCCAATTTGTGCTTCCAGGCCAAGGCTCGTCATTGAACTAAGTATTTTAACCTTCTCCATTCCAGTTTTTAGTGCCTGATTTTAGAGCTGATATTTACCTCATTCTCTCGATTTTACTGTAAAAAAGTGTTAGATGCTATCTACTATGCTATATGTAGATTATATGAGAAACACAGAATCAAAGAAAAATAAAATAAAATAAATGCAACCCCTAACAACTTAAGGCAAACAAGGCTATGATGGGTTGACAACCGAATTCTCTCCTTTACTATATTTACAGCGTGGCATTATAATAAAAATAATGACCTTTGAACTGTATGTCCATATGAACATAATTCTGGCTTACGTGAACACCCAAGAACCTTTGGAAATTCTGCCTAATATCAGAGAAGGCTGAGTGATATTGTGTGCGTGTTTGTCCTACCATTTCCAGTAGGACCTGATCCTCTTTAGGGTTTCAGAACATCTGTTCACACTGGCAAAGGGAGGGTAACATCACACATACTCATTTCTCGTGATGTAGCATTATCCCACTTCAAATCAGACTGAGATTTTTTTAATAACAGGGTATCTGATCTATTTCCAGAAGACTCCCTTTGGCTCTGATTTAGACCAAATTAGCTGCTGGTCAGCTCCAGTGAAAGAAATGCTCTGCTGATTTTAATAATCCACTCCACTGCCACCCAGAATATCTGAGTCTTTGGTCCTTTCTGGATGTAACATAGAGAACCTTCTGTTGTCTTGTATCACCTTAAAAACTAACAGTTTTATTTTTACATGAACTTTATGTGGGTTGTAATTTAAAACAAATACAGTATGTTGAGTTGAAAGATACCAACGGACAAAATATTTGTTCCTATAGGAAAATGAAAAGATAGTTTGACATCCTACGCTTTCTCCCCCTTTCCACATCCTCTCCCCACACTGCCCCCCACTAATACCCCAGAAGTCATGATCTTCATGTGATAAGCACTTCTGTACAACTGTGACTGATTACGTTACTGCTACAGATTTCACTGAGACCTCTCCAAGGTAGACAACTTGAGGGATTGTTTTAAGAAAACCTAGTTATGTCCAATTTTTGAAATATTTCTAAGGAAACATGGTAATTATTTTTGTTTTATTAAAAAAAACAAATTAGAACTATAGGTTTGTGGAATGGGGAAAGTTTACATTCAGGATTCCATCACATTTAAAATTTCAGTGGATCACCATACGAAAGCAGCTCTTTCACGCAACATTCGGACACCAAACCGTTGCCATTCTCTTTGATATATCCATAGTTCTTGTGTTGTATCCAGGCAAGCTAAAACAGCACCTCCTTTCCAAGCAATCAAACGAGGATCCATGTCCTAAGATTGAAATACATACGACATGAATAAGAAAATGGACATTTTCACTAACAGTTCTCAGCTGAACCCACTGAAATGTATTATCAGTGTGCTATACTCCATCCTGAATAAAGACACTTCTTACTGACAGACCACCACCCATAATCTTAAAGAACTAAAGACTAGCTAGAAAAAGACACACAAGGCTACAAATGCCTGAAAGCACAGATTCTAATTCTATATTAATATTACTTTAGTAAAACCTTTTATCATGCCTACCGGTGTCACCTAGATTGAACATCAGAGGATGATACATTTGCTTATCTTCCAATATGAATATAATACTCTTTGAAACCTTTGCAATATTAATAAATACACAAACTAAAAAGTTTTTAATTGATCAGAAAAACAAGTAGGACTTTTTTTGGTAAAAAGGATCCTCGTGGTGCAGTGGTTAAATGCCTGTACTGCAGGTAAAACTGCTCGTGACCTGGGGTTCAATCCCAGGTAGCAGGGTCAAGGTTCACTCAGCCTTCCATCCTTTCGAGGTTGGTAAAATGAGAACCCAGCTTGCTGGGGGGTGGCGACAATGTGTAGCCTGCATACTGTAATGAAACTGTAAACTGCCCAGAGACTACTTGTAGTGGTATGGGGCAGCATATAAGCAGAACACTTTGCCTTTTGCTTTGATCTGATGCAGTAGGAGGTAGTGACTAAAGTAGGTCTACTGAATCAATGGAAATTACAAAAGGTGACCCATCATATTCCTGCCGATTCAAGGAGCCTACTCTAGTTGTCACTTACTACTGGATTTTGGCCAGAGACAAATGATATGTGTGTAATATGTGTGTGTGTGTGTGTGTGTGTGTGTGTGTGTGTAAATGAGAGAGAGAGAGAGATGGGCTGGTCAATATATTTAGTTTAATTCTAAAATCTGCAAACATCAAACAGCATTTTTGTCTCAGTGTAAGAATCAGTGATTTGCATTTCATGAATGTTATGTCTAAGTGCAGTGGTACCTTTGGTTACAAAATCAATCTGTTCTGAATGCATTTTCTTAACTCAAAATTTTCTTAACTCAAAACGTCTCCCAAAGGAATTCATTGGAAACGGATTAATTCATTCCAAATGGGAAATCACCCTCCCACCCCCAAAAGCAAAAAGCATAGTTCACAGGCAAGCAAACAACAGAAGATGAGCAACCTACCCTATAACCACTTGAGAAATCCAGCAAAGGTCCCAAAAAGTCCCCAAAATCATGCCAAATATTTCCAAAACAGGGCACTTCATGCAGGTCATTGAAAAACAGAAGCCCTGATTCTCAGCTTCCCTTTTCAAAATGGCTCCTTCTTCCCAATAGCAACACTGTAGTCATGTGGCCACAAGATGGCAGTATTACTACTGAAACAAGCAGGAGCCATTTCTAAAATGAATCTTTTTCTCTTTTGTAACCCTGGTTTTTTGTAACTCAAAATTTTCCTATACCAGCATTTTCTATTTGTAACTCAATTTTTTTGTAACTCAGGGCGTTTGTAACTCAAGGTACCACTGTAGTGTTGTATATTGTTATGTGAAAACATACACAGATGTACAGATAAGTACCTTTGGTCTTGTAATAACTTCTACGTTTTCAACAACTCTTCTGAAAGAAGGAGGCATTTTATTGAGAATTCTGTGTTGAAGAAATTCCTGGGCTTTGTGAAACATCAAACCACCACCTACTACCAGGATTGAACTGTACATTTTCTTTTTCGTATCATCTGATGCTGGAAAAATACAAATACAAGAACTGTATGAGTAGTTGGGAACAGAAAAAAGTTTCCATAGAAATATTTAGGGAGATCACTGTGGTTTGTTTTGGAAACAAAAGAAAAACACCTCAGAAATGTGGCACCTTTAAAACTGGTACATTTATTTCAACCTGAGCTTTCATGGACTAGGATCAACCTCATATACAAAATGTGGGTTTATGTAGTACACTTTCGTATGGGGATGGAAACAGAACAAAGAAGAATGAAAAACAGGAAATGCCAACAGCACGCAGAATGAGCAAATGGCTACTTTAAGATAAACTAGCCACTAGCAGGAGATGAACAAGAATAATACCCAGACAAATCAAAAAGCTTTCACCACCAAGGCCATATCTAACGATCCATATTTTATAGGTTTCAGCACCTGGGGCCATTGTTCATCTTAAGGCTATGGATACTATTGTCTACCTAACAAGCCTATTCAGGCCACTGTTCATCTTATGAGCCTATTTCAGACCAGGGTGACAAGAGGTCAAAGCGGACTATAAGATGGAGGACTCGCACTAGCTGTATTCAGACTGATGAAGCTGTTTGGATGAGCAGTGAAACGTTTCTATCTCAAGAAAAAAGAAGTCCAGTAGCCATGACTCAACTTCCAGATAAACTCACAGACATAATACAGAGAACAACATTTTTTGCACACTGATGAAACCTTAAGCTAGGTTGAACCACTTGGATTAAAAAAAACGAATGTATACATTTCTTACCACAGCAATCAATACTGTGCAGAATTGCTTTATCAAGGCCTAAAGCTTTCCCTTCAAACTGGGATACAGCCGTTTTTCTGGACATGTGAGTTGTTAGCGGTTCTTCAGACTCATTTCCCCCAATGATACAGTCACCATGAGAAGGACCTAACTCCACTTCTGGGGGATACAGATTTTCACCAACGCTTGCAGACTGACCACGCAACTCTCCTTCAAATCCACCAGGCTTGGACATGGACTTCCGATCAGCCGTTGCCTTTGCAGACTTTGAAAAGCCAAAACAACAGTTATGCTTAAAGAAGATCAAATTGCATTACATGCAAAACTTATACAACTTGTTTTAAAAATACGTTTGAGCAATCTTGCAGATGACACATGGGAAGGGGAGGAGTGTGGCCTTCCAGATACTATTGGACAACAGTTCCCATCAGTCCTTAGCACAGCCAACACTGAGTAATGCTGAGAGCAGCAATCCAACAACCTCTGGAGGACAACAGTGTCCATCACTGGAATTAAAATATATATATATATCTCTGTAACAAGGAGCTGGGCAGCATATAAAGCCTTCATTTCCCCAGTGCAGTTCTATGCTACACAAATAGCTCATAAGGCACAAAAGCCCATCTGGAGTCTCCTATTTCCACTGGCTCAGACAACATAAGAGATCAAGTATTCTATAAAGAAGTTGTCACTGTAGCTATATACGTGCAAACTACTTTGTGTCCCATCCAAACTGTACATACTTGTAGGATCAGCAGGGCAGAATAGGAAAAATGACTAGGGATATTTCTTTACTTTCTAATTTAAAAATGCAGCTATTTTTCACATAATGAAAAGGGTCTTGCATGTGGCAAGAGTAAACCCCCCCCCAAAAAAATTCCTTTCTTTTCTTTTTCTCCCTATTGTTTTGTATGATTTGTACTTGTGTTGTTTTTAACACCATATGTGTTGCTTGTTTTATAAACCGCCCAGAGTTCTCCTGGGAAAATTGGCACAGTAAACAAACAAACAAATAAATAAATAACATGAACAAAACCAGCTAGATTTCTTTCAATACTTGAGATCATGGGTTTCCAACCATGGGTCTTCAGACGTTCTTGGATTGCAATTCCCCAAAGCTCTTGCTAGCACAGCTATTGGTGAAGGCTTCTCAGAATCTTAGTCCAAGACTATCTGGAGACCCAAGGTTGGGAACCAGTGGTTTCGTTCCTGCTTGCCTATGCTGAGTGTACTAAGTGAATGTCATGAGACCCCTCCAGTCGTGTGATCTGACTTTATAATGGCTATAATCCAACCTTCACCGTGCTGAAATCAAGTCCGGATACCAGCAAACATCAAGGAGCAGAGTATTATGACCGCATCAAAGCCTCTATCAGGAACATTCTGCTCTGACTTGTTCTGCCATCTGTTGTAGAAGGTATGTGTAGCAGAATTCCCCACAAACAAGCTTCCAATGTAGAATCATGAAGTAACTAAAGCAGGCCTGCCCAAAGTCTGGCCTGGGGGACAAATCCGGCCCGTCAGGCCATTCTGAGTGGCCCACGGCTGGCTGGCCCACCCCTCCTTCCCCCTCCTTCACCCCATTTTTTTAAAAAAAAATCTTCCTCTCTTGGTTTCCACCTCCCTCCCTCCCTCCCTTGGTTCCCCACCTCCCTCCCTCCCTCCCTCCCTCCCTCCCTTCCTTGTTCCCCACCTTCCTTCCTTCCTTCCTCTCTTGGTTTCCACCTCCCTCCCTCCCTCCCTCCCTTGGTCCCCGCCTTCCTTCCTGCAGGTGGGGTAGCAAGGGGTCAGTGGGTGGGGCTTATGGGTCAGTGAGTGGGGCTTGCAGTGGGGTGGCAGGGTCGGGGAGCAACCGGCCCCTGACACATTCTCAGCCACCAAATCTGGCCCTCCTTGCAAAAAGTTTGGGCACCCCTGAACTAAAAAGCATTAACTTTAATCGGATTGAGATGGGGGCACAATCACATATGTGCACTACATTCAGTTACACTGATAAGCCTTGAAAAGCCTGGGCATCATGTCCTACTCTTTCTGTTGACATAACCTTTCCATAGTACAGATACAAAGAGATAATCTCACAGCTGAAACAAGCTATCTTAATAAACAGTGGTCTGACATTGACCTCTTTTTATTAACTACTGTAAAATAAAACATGGTTAATTGCAACACATGATGATAACTTCAAATAGAAGCAAAGCTTGCGGGCAAAAGCAAACAAAAGCAAAAGTAAAGTGTTCTGCTTATATACCGCCCCATACCACTTCAAGTAGTCTCTAGGCGGTTTACAGTTTAATTACAGTATGCAGGCTACACATTGCCCCCCCCGCCCCGAACAAGCTGGGTACTCATTTTACCCACCTCGGAAGGATGGAAGGCTGAGTCAACCATGAGCCAGCAGCTACCTGGGATTGAAGCCCAGGTTGTGAGCAGTTTTACCTGCAGTACAGGCATTTAACCACTGCGCCACGGTGGAAATGAACAGATCCAAATATTTAGCATGAGATCTGCTAAGTTTAGCTCTTCATGTGCAACAGACCTAGTTGTACAATTCTAAGAATCCTAATAATTCTCTGAAAATACAACATTTAAGTATAATGAAATATCCTTATGATGGGAGCAATTTCACTGGAAAAGGAAAGACAAGACAACCCACACACCTGTTCCTGCTTACTTTGGGTAGCTAAAAGATAATGTTCATCGTGTGGGTCCTCAGGATCACCTTGCGACCGTTGTTGCAACAATGTCATTTTCTGCCCCACAATTCCAAATGTTGCTGGATAAAACAGTGCCATGGGAGCCTAATCGTGAGAAACGGGAAGTTTCAGATTCTTGCACTTGCTTTGTTATTAAAAATTAGTACACCTACTCATCAAATGATGTGACTGTTGCCAGCAGCACATGTAAACTGAACTACATATTAATAATAATATTATAATACACCAATATCTATATTACAGATCAAAATATTAAAATGACATAATCTGTTCTTTCTGGCTCTGAATTGCTGTACATCCTTTGATGGTTGAATAAGATTATTAGATTGGGACTACAGCTACAGTAGGACCCCCGTATCCAATGATTCATTTATCTACAGTTAGCAGAGGAAATAAATAATTCAGCAGCCACAAAGCAAACTACTATCACAAACAGCAGCTGTAAAGAAAGCAGCAGCCGTAAAGCAAGCCACTGTCACAAACAGCAGCTGTAAAGCAAGCTACTGCCGCAAAACAGTAGCCATAAAGAAAGCTATGGTCACAAAGCAGAAATTGTGGGGTTTTGGCATTCTCTCTTATCCATGGTTTCCATTATCCACGGGAAGGCCTGGAACCGATCCCCAGTGGATACTGGAGTCCTACTCTACTGTGGAAAGCCAAGGAACACCTTCCCCCTGTCTTTGGCACATGCTTATCCAACTGCAAAAACACTTCGTTGTCTTTTACCTGCAATTTTTCATCTCCTAAGCGTAACTGATATAGCAAGGCTGGAGAATCAGGGTGACGGACTTGGAACTCATGATCTTTCAGTCCAGATAAATCCTGGTAACAAAATACATAAAAGATCATGGATGCTGTACAGCGCATCCTACACATGTCTGCTCAGAAATAAGGCCCACTCATTTTATCTGGACTTCCTTCCCAGGTAAGCATGTACAGTACACAGGATTGAAGCCTAAATGAGTTTCTCAGTCTCTCAACATTAAACTATGAACAAGTCCCCATTATAATGCAGGGATTTTTAGTTTCTCTGAGATCCTTTTAACCCTCTTCACAGAATTTATCTGAAAACAAGGCAGAATGTCAAGTCTGCATTACATGAAAGGCCACAGCCAATGCTGGAAAGCTGCTACAAACATACTACCCAAGAAGTTGAGCTGAACAGCAAGCCAATGAAAAACCCAAGTGTAGCTTTTCCTAAGGACTGCACTGTGTCGTAAATTCCCCAAATATCCTTGGTTGCCACCCACCCCTGGCTATGTGAACAATCGAACCCTTACCAAAAATAAATAAATATATAAATCTTCAATCACTCGAGAATGGAGGAAGTAACTATTGTTACATATATCAGACTTTTCCATTTTCTAGTCACTTAAAAAATACAGTATATGCATATATATTTCTGGTTGAAGCCAAGACTTCATCTTCCCCAACACTGTAATTCTAAATAATGGCTAGTCCATATCCCTATGAGTTGCCATCATTAGAACTGGGAACTGTCTACATTTTTTTGGACATGCGTCTTGATGTTTTGCTCTCTCCCTACATCTGGTAATGTTTATAGACCTCATTTATCATAGTTTATCACACACCTACAAAGTTCCATGATCTCTTGGTTAAAAGAGAGTGACCAAGTGGCAAATGTGCAGCACGGGGTTACTTTACCTGATCTAAATGGCAAAATATTTCTTTTAAGTGCTGGAGGAGAAGGCAATCTGTCTTTTTAGCTAGCTGGCAGTCTCTGTAAGGAAATCCAGCTCGCTGCATAAGCCAGTAGAAACACCTGGACACATCAGACCCTCCATAGGCAAGGCGTAACCTACAACAAAATAAAGAAGCAGTTGATAGGCTGACACTTCATCCAGAAATTCACATCAAGTTATTACTGCTCCAGCCCTTGACTGAGAGATTAGCATGCAAGTAAGGGCCTTTTCACACGACCCCTAAACTCCGCCGCAAATGGCTCCCAGCTCCGGAGCTTAAAATTGTTTCCCCACCAACTCCGGAGTTTACAGATAATTAAGTGCGACCACACCCACCTAAGCGCGTCCCAGCGCAATTTTCATGTACCTGCTCTCGGAGGGTGAAAATTCCTGATGTGGATATAACAGTAGTGACTGCCGGGCTCTCCTTGCTTCTGTTTGTTCTTTTTTTGCCCCCCGCCCCTTTAAGAGACCTGAATGCAGTGCCGGGAGCAAAGCGAGATGGCAGAACGGAGGTGAGCGGCATTCTTTTCTTCCTTTTTTTCTCCCTCCCCTCACGCAGCCAGCAGCCAGGAGTGCGGAGGGGGTGGGAACGCAGGAACGGCGACAAACCCCTAAGATCTCTGGTCCGAATTTAAGTGGCCAGCGGATCTTAGGGGTTGTGTGAAAAGGCCCTAAGTGCTTCACTGGCTACTTGAATCTTTTGAGTCACAAACACAAGGTTGCAGCAGGCATTCAAGAAGGTATGCAGTGCTGAGATATGTTAAGAGGGTCTGCTCAGTATATCATTTTTGGCACAGGGTGACTCCCTTTCACGTTAGGGAATGCTATAGTACAGGTTCCTGCTTTAAGATAGCTACCTGGTGTTACGATGTGAAACACCATCTTCAACACAGCAGACACTTGTCTTCTGGTCTCCCACATCAACAACACAAGCACTACTTAAGCCACTTCCAAAGGTAGCACAGACAGACTCCTGATGCACCACTATTCCTGAAAATAAAATGGCAATATGTTTATGGTACATACAGAGATGCTAATTCATCCAATATCAATTTTTGTATCTGAAACATTTCTGATGATGGCTCATCCTTTATAAAAACCTGAACATGGGGTTACCAGAAAGAATTTTGTAGAAATGAAGGAAAAATATGATTATGGTTACCTAAACATTTTATATGTGGGTTACCTGGGAGCATGAGAGTAACTTTAAAGGCATCGCTTCTACACTTAATATTGAATCAGTGTTTTAGGACTGAATCAAGAGATTTATAAGCCTTGATTGCCAATTGTAATTAGACCTCACATTTTGCTCCGTGTACGAAGCACCAGTAAGGAGAGCTTCTTGAGACACAGAATGGTTCAAAATTGGAAAAGGCAAAAGGGTTGTATTTATTAGGGTTGTGTTCTATCATCGTCATTATTTCATATGTATGCAGAAGTGGTTATCAGAAAAGCACATCTGGAAGAATCTGCCATTGGGTAAAAATGAAGCAGGAGGGGAGACGGCTGGAGCGCAAGTGGAGAAAATATCACTGTGAGTCCGATCGAACACGGCTTAGAGCCCATTATCGGGCCTATTCCGTGGCGATACGGTTTGCGAAAAGGCAATATTTCACAAACCGTATTGCTTCTTCAGAGTGCCGTCCAGCAGAGCTGTTTCGGGTGGTCCAGGACCTTCTTCAACCGAGAAATACGATGGAGGTTCTGGACCACTCAGCAGCCCGCTGTGACGAGTTTGCTGTCCACTTTGAGGAAAAAATCGCTCAGATTCGCAGGGAATTGACTCCACTATTGGTGCAGAATCAAGGGATGTGTCCAGTGTGCCGTGCTTAGGTCCAGTATTATTGGATGAGTTTCAATTATTGAGACCCGAGAATGTGGACAGGGTGCTTGGATCTGTCCGTGCTACCACTACGCCACTCGACCCTTGCCCTTCTTGGCTAATTGAAAGATCTGCCAGGGGAGTTCGCACCTGGGTCCAGGAAGCTGTAAACGCCTCATTAAGAGAGGGAGTGGTCCCTGCTGCCTTAAAAGAGGCAGTAATTAGGCCACTCCTTAAAAAACCTAACCTGGACCCAGGGCTGGTGGTTAACTACCGTCCTGTAGCGAACCTCCCTTATTTGGGCAAGGTGTTAGAGCGGGTGGTGGCCAGGCAACTCCAGGCACTGCTGGATGAAACGGATTTTCTGGATCCATTTCAATCTGGTTTCAGGCCGGGGTTTGGTACAGAGACTGCCTTGGTCGCCCTGTATGATGACCTCTGCCGGGAGAGAGACAGGGGGAGTGCAACCCTGTTGATACTCCTGGACCTCTCAGCGGCTTTCGACACCATCGACCATGGTGTCCTTCTGGATAGGCTGGCCAGGTTGGGAGTCGGAGGCCCTGCTTTGCGGTGGTTCCATTCCTTCCTGGCTGACCGTGTCCAGAAGGTGGTGCTGGGGGACAGTTGCTCTGCCCCGTGGCATTTATGTCATGGTGTTCCTCAGGGCTCTATACTGTCTCCCATGCTGTTCAACATTTACATGGAACCACTGGGAGAGGTCATCAGGAGGTTTGGGCTGAGGACTCAGCAATATGCTGATGATACTCAGCTCTACCTCTCGTTTTCCACCAATCCAGGTGAGGTGGTTTCTGTCCTGAACTCGTGTCTGGGCCAGATAATGGACTGGATGAGGGTTAACAAATTGAAACTCAATCCAGACAAGACGGAAGTGCTGTTAGTGGGTGCTTCGCCAGACAGGTTAGAGGGCCACTTCCCTGTTCTGGACGGGGTTGCACTCCCCCTAAGGGACAGGATCCGCAGCTTGGGGGTGCTTCTGGACCCCGGTCTAACTCTGGAAGCCCAGGTGGACTCGGTGGCCAGGGTGCCTTTCTCCAGCTGCGGAAAATATATCAGCTACGCCCCTACCTGGATGAATGGAGCCTCATAACAGTTACGTATGCACTGGTAACATCCCGTATTGATTACTGCAATGCGCTCTACATGGGGCTGCCTTTGAAGACGGTTCGGCAATTACAACTGGTTCAGAATCGTGTGGCGCGGCTAGTAAGTGGTGGAGCCGCTAGGGATCACATCACGCCGATTCTACGTAGCCTACATTGGTTACCAGTTGCTGCCCGAGCCCAATTCAAAGTGCTTGTTTTGACATATAAAGCCCTAAATGGCTTAGGACCTGGATACCTGAAGGACCGCCTCCTTCCATATGAACCTACCCAGCAATTAAGATCAAGCCAGGGGGCCCTCTTGAAAGAGCCATCCCTCAAGGAGGTAAGAGGGATGGCTTGCAGACACAGGGCCTTCTTGGCAGCTGCCCCCAAGCTATGGAATGCCCTCCCAAGTGAGATCCGCCTGGCGCCAACACTGATGACATTTCGGCGCCAGGTAAAAACCTTCCTGTTCCAGAAGTTTTTTAATTGATACAATTTAGATTGTGGGTCTTCTGATGGCAATTTTAGTGTGATGTTTTAGTATAAGGTTTTTATTGTTGTTTTAATTATTTATTGTTGTTTGATGTTTTTAACTGTTTTAATTCCTTGATTGTAAGTCACCCAGAGACCTTTGGGTAGCGGGCGGCATATAAGTTGTAAAAATAAATAAATAAATAAATAAATAAATAAAAATTGGTGGTAGGAACATCAACAACCTTGGGTATGCAGAATCAACATCACTGGCAGAAACTAATAAAGATCTAGAACTGCTAATCCTAATTGTCAAAAGATGAAGATTTAAAAAGTTGGATTGTGCCTCAATAGCAAGAAAACAAAAATAATGACAACAACAGAGAATGTGCAAGTCATTTTAAGACCAACAGCGAGTTAACTGAAGTGGCAAAGAAGCTGTAACTTCCTTGGCAATAAAATTAAATAAAATGGTGACTGTAGTCGGAGATCAAAAGATGTACAGTCGTACCTTGGTTTACGAAAGCCTCAGTTAATGTGATTTTCAGTTCATGAAAAGAAATCCATTGTAAATTATGTCTTGGTTCACTAATTTTTTTGGCAATACCCCAGTTTATGAATTTTTGTAGAAACGAAGGAAAAATATGATTATGGCGCCCAAAACATTTTTCTGTAAGGCATTGCAAAAAAAAAAAAAGGACCCGGGATGCATTGTGCCCCCGTGTGTTTCCGGTTTACAAATTATCCAGAATACAAAACATCCCGGAGAACACATTAATTTCGCAAAGCGAGGTATGCCTGTACGTATAGCGATGTGAAGAACAGCAATTATCAGTATGAATAACATCTGGAAGAATAAAGGCATCAGCCTCCTAATCAAAGGCTGACTAGTGAATTGTATCATATTTCTAAGAGTTTCAAATGGTTGTGAAACTTGGACTATGAGGAAGACAGCTAGGGAAATGATAGATGCATTTGAATTGTGGCGCTGGAAAAGACTACCACACATCTCATGAACAGCAAGGATGAGCCATGAGGAAGGCCTATCCCTAGACAGAATCAAACCAAACATATCTCTGGAAGCCTAGATCACCAAACAAAAACTGTCACATTTGGGTCATATTATATGAGTCAATGCACTCAAAAAGACAATTATCCTGGTATTGGTCAGCAGGAAAAGAAGGGGATGCCCAAGGACTCACTGGCTTGACACCATCAGAAGGAACACTGGAATTACTTTAATGGAACTAAAAAATGTCGTAAGAGTTAGAAAGGCACAGAGAGCATAGATCCACAAAGTGACCAAGACTTGGACATGACTGAATGGATAGAAGAAGAGACAAAGCAACACAACACTTTTGTACAAAATCTGAGCCACTGGTCTTCCACTGCAAAATCCCCCAAGCCTATATGTGAAAGTATGAACCAATCAGTGGAGAAAAACACAATTATTGCAGCAGCTTTCAGAAAATAATAAAAAAGAGTTACTGTTATTATTAAATCCATTTCTACATGAAGACTTATTTATTAGCAATATCCCACAACCACATTAACAGAGAATAATGAGGGACAAGTGCCCACATGGCTTGGTATCTGCAAAGAAACAGCAGCAGATATTTATAAAGACCTCATGTATATGGCTACCATTAGAATATAAACTCCTTGATCTATATAATTCAGCTCTTAGTAATATCTCCCACTGCTAGATGGGCAGTCCTCAGCTGACTACATATAGGAGACTGCAAGCCACCAGTCAACTGTGATGAAGATAAAGAATACAGTAGGACCCCCATATACGCAGGGGAATTGGTTCCGGGCCACCCTACGGATAATGAGCTCTGCGGATAAGAGCGAACACTCTTATCCGAGGGTGACGGCACCAGCAGAGGAGAGGGGGCAGTAGTGACAGTGATAGAAGGGGTGGTGGGGTGGCATTGGTGAAAGCAGTCATGCCATGTGGCCACAGGCTGGCCCCTAACACTGCTGCAGTTGGCCGGCCTGTGAAAGAGCTGCTGGGTGGACAGGTGGAGGATCCGGGTCACCTCCTCTCCTCAACGGCTACTTTACACACCCAGCCTGGCCAGCCAGAGGAGGAGGAGGAGGAGGAGAAGAATGAGGAAGGCTGGCCCGGGGCCTGAGCTGCCTCCAAGCCAGCCAGCCCAGTCACCCTGCCCACTGCGCTCCCTTGCCTGTTCACCTGTTGGTTTGCCTGGCTGGCAGGCGATGGGGTTCTGCTGGTGCTGAAGGCAGCTTCGGGGCACAAACGGAGTGGCGGCGCTCTTGCCCGGGCATCTCTTTAGGTGTGTGTGGATGGGGGGCGGGGCGGGCAGGAGCAGGAAAAGGAGGGGAGGGTAGCATTGGGGGCTGATGACACCAGGAGATTTAATTCCCCCAAGGAGCTGCTGCTACTGCTGAAGTCTCCCTCCCCTTCTCCTCCTTCCCCAATCTACACACACCTGAAAAGCCTCCGCTCTGCTCGGGCCCCGAAGCCGCCTACAGCACCAACTGAAAGGAATGTTGTCCTGCATGGCTGCATGCAGGAATCTTGCAGTGTCATGTGTGTGTGTGCCGGCTGGCCTTTTGCACCACACAGCCACAAGCAGGAACCTTGCACCGCCCCACACGTGCACACTGGCTAAACCTTCATGCCGCGTGACCGCAGGCAGGGATCTTGCAGTGCTGTACGCGTATGCCTGCTGGCCTTTTGCACCGCACGGTTGCAGGCAGAAATGATGTGTTGCATGGCAGCCGTAGGCATGACCTTGTGCTGCTGTGTGCGCATGCTGTGGGGATCTCTCCACCTGCTCTATTAACTTGCTAATTCCCCAGACCCGCTGAGAGAATCAGGGCGAGAGAGATGACTGAAGCTTCTTTTGACTCAGCGATTCTTTTCGCCTTGCTCGGGATGATGAGAGAGACTGAAGTTCTTTCTCTTCCCCTTTCCAGGCTGTTTTATTACATTCCACACATCATAGATACGTAAACAGACTCCAACCAATGGTCATACAGCTTCAATTCCCTGGGCATGCGCATTTGTAAATCATTACCTTACAACAAAGGCATCTGCCCACCCCCTTTTTCCTTCGTCGCCATCTTTAGAAAGAGCTGTTTGTACGCTCCTGATTTGCTAGCTTTCAACCAATCAGGAATCATTACCATGGTGACATATAGACACACTGAGTGTCTATGCCTTTTCAGTTCTCTCCTCCCACAGCATGGGTATCGGATTCCCACAGCATGCACCAGCTAACCCTTCATGCCGTGCAGCTACAGGCAGGGACCTTGCGCTGTCACGCACCAGCTGGCCCTTTGCACCACACACCTGCCCGCCACCTGGCCCTTCACAATGTGTACCCCCTGCTGCCATCTGCAGATAACTAAATCTGTGGATGGAGAGTCAGCAGATACGGGGGTCCTACTGTAAACAGATAGTATAGGTGACCTGAAGAAGAACCATTTCCTTCCTTCATTAACCATGTGTAGTGGTTATTACAAGGCTGCTGGAGTTACTTTGTTTAAAATCTATAATATCTCTGTTTAACAGGACAGAATGTATCCTTGCTGAAACTAGAGGATACATGTGAAGTTTTTTTACAATACAAGTAAAATGTATAAGAAGACCGGGGCAAGAAAGAACTGACTCAAAAGCAAGGCCATAAATACTGTAAATGGTACAGCTCTTTTCCTGAAGTTTGGCCATTATGCTCCACCATATTAATTCTATAACAGTTCAGCATTAAGCAGAGATATATTTATCACCTAATTAATCTCCAAGTGGCTGTAAAGTCAACAAGAGTCACTTAAAAAAACTTTAAAATTCACGTCCACGGATAAAGATAACCACAGATCCTTCATTTTTATTACCTGAGAAGCCCATCTTCATCAGGATCATATTTACTATTTCTTTCACATGTTGCTTGTTATAGATATCTGGAACTAGCAAAATGCACCTGTAATACTGAACAAGAGAAATACAAAATCAGGATTCCTCTTTACAAGGGAAAACGAGCAGATCGAATAATTTGCCTGGCGTGCATCATCTAGCCAAGAACTTTAAGAATAACCTCATGGCAAAGCACATCTTTTGCTATGTTTGAACTTTTGGGACCTGCTTTGAAGAAGAGTGTGTTGCACACAAAAGCTTACAGTGTTTTTTGTTTTTTATTAGTGGCCTATAAAGGTATCACCTGTAGCCAAATTATTCAGAAAAATGAATAATGGGTGAAGAATTAATACCAATGCCCTTATTTAACTCTTCAGTTCTGGGCACCAGCAAATGTAACAATTATTCTTCAGCGTTGTTAGACTATATTTTCTCCTGGTTGTTCTGCTACTCCATTGAATAAATGCAATATGGATAACACCTTAATTTGCTCTACTCCTGACCCCACATTCTACTTTCACTATAAATGCTCCTATATGCCTTCTGAATCTCACAAACATGACCTCACTGAACATTTCCTCTCAATTTATGTCCTACATAATTTTTTAAAAATTAATTTACAGCACTTTTAATACAGTACCCCCCACCCTTTCACGGTTCATATACTGTGGTCCTGCTATATTGCAGGACTGCAGTATATAAAAAAAGCCCCCTGGGGTAAGCTGGAAAGGCCTGTTTCAGGCCTCCTGTACTTACCTCAGGTTTAGTGCTGCCGCAAACAGGCCTGCAAGGGCCTTCCTGGTCCTGTTGGAGGCTCAAAAAAGGCTTCCCAACAAACCGGAAGTGACTTCCAAAAAACAGGAAATGACCTCCGGATCACTTGAAAGCACTTTTGGGGCCTCCAAGGGCCTTTCTAGGCATGTCAGAAATGCTTTTCTGAAAAACGGAATTGACCGGAAGGCTCTTGCAGGCCCATTCGGGGCAGCGCCAGGCCTGGGGTAAATACAAGAGCCCCCAGCTAGGCCCCCCAGGCCCAACCCAACCTGAATCTGCATATGGCGGATTTTCAATCATTGTGGGTTGGGTGAGGTCCCGAACCTGCACAATAGGCAGGGGCTTACTGTTTCCATTTCTTTTTTCTTTTCTCTTTTTTCTTTCTTTTTTGCCCAAACTCGCGTTTTTAAGCATACTTTGGCACTTTTTCATTTAGAGCTCTCAAATCTGTTCTTGGCCAACTTCCTCTTACAGCTCATAAAGAACGTGTTCGTTGAACTGAACTCTCATTTTCTAACATGCAGTTCTGTGCCACACTCTTAAGGCGGTAAAGGGCCTTAGAAGACCTTGAGACAGTGGACTTTTAGGGAAGCAAGTGCTAGCTCACAATACATGATATTAGTGGCCAAACACAGCTGTGGAATTAATGGTAGATTATTTGGATCACCATCACATTTCACTGGCATCACTCAAAACTCACCTTCAAGTCCTTCAAAGGTATTTCTAAATATTTCTGTATTGCATATGACCATATAACTTCAAGATCAGCTAGGACTGCAGTCAGGGAGCCACCAGGCCCTGGGTGAAGGTTCAACTGACCTCGACGAATAGGCCAATGGATATTGTAACAGTCCAAAGGGTTAACATATAATGCCTGGAAGGAATAATCCAATATCATATTATTGCGACCCTGTTTGCATTTTTCTCTTGCTGTGGCTTTGACTTTACTATGTAATGTTTAACTTTATCACCTGCTGCTATTTTATTAATTGTTGTTTCTTTCCCATACCATATATCATCAAAAAGGGGCTGTCTGCAAGTTGATTATTATTATAGGGTTTCCCTCCCTCTATGAAAGGCCACTGAACAAATGGAGCTAACAAAAGAACTACTTCTCTCTCTCTCTTTTTTTTAAATGTATATTAGGCCCTCTGTGTGCCTAAACAAATAGTCTAGGTCCAACTGAGAGGGAGAAAAGCCTTAGCAGATAAGAAGACACAACATACAAACCAAGTTGCATAAGGCTGTACAGGTGTTAAGTGATTTATGGGAGGAGAATGATAATTTTAGTAAAGGGAGATGGATCATTCTTACCTCCTCTCCTATGACATATTCTGGATGGTGGGCAGTGTTTGTCCATTTTGTCCCAGAGCTATGATCTAAGATAGCTGGTCTCATCTGTCTATTATAAGACCGGGCCTGAAATGCAAAGTCAAACAAAAAGAAAGAAAGAAATGTACCGATGTGTTTGAAAAACAAACTACCAAAGTATTTTCTAGTTATCTACGCAATTCTTTGCTTCATGTACTGTTAAAATATATGTGCAGCTAAATAGGAATAAATATCTCTAACTATATATTGAGTCTGTCATACCAACAGCAGCAGGGTCTGATAAGAACCATCACAGCAATAAATCAAGGGTTCGTTCACCCACACATATTCCAAAGATAACATAGCCCATCATGTATGACAAACGCCTTTGCTTGATTCACCCAGACTAAATGGGGCTATATCAAGAAAAATCAACAGACACAGATCACGTTTCAGTCTGAATCCTCTTGGCAATTTAGATGTGCACAAGTGAATTCAGAGAAGCCACAATGGGAAACTGCTATTTAGCAAGGTTCCATCCAAATGTGTTCCTGGTGCTTTCCTCAGGAACGCACCCAGCACCTTGTTACTTAGTGGCAATATTCTGCCATGACTTAGACAATTTCATTTACACGTGTTTAAATCACTAATAGGATTCTGGTGACGAGGTACTCATCTTGGGCATGCTCTTAGATTCATCCCTAAGACTGGAAGACAAATCTTGGTACTGGCTAAGGGTGCCTTTGCTCAGTTAAAATACGTGAGCCAGGGAAACCGATTACAATTAGTCAGCCAGAAGAAAAGAGCACTCAGATAAAAAGCAACTGGTTTCAACAGATCCAGATTTTAACAAAATGTAAATAACCTATATGTGACTTCAGGAACTATTAGAGTATTAACATAATTAGAATTTATTATATAAGAGATGCTACAACACAGAGATGGGATACCTGATCAGGTGACACCGGTATACGTCTTGCACCATTGGACATCTTTTTAGACCATATTGCTTGGTCAACCATTTTAAGACCATTTTGTCTTTGTTCAGTACTTTCCGGTTTCTAAATAAAAGCAAAGAATAAATTGACTTTAAAACAGACATTGTTAAATCAGTAAAACACATAGAGAGAAAATACTCCGATTGTCGGAAGCGTTTCGGAACAAATACAGTGGACCCTCATATAACAAATGGTTTGTATAACATAAAATCTGCACACAACATAAAAATGCCAGAGATAGGGGAAATTTCCTCAGCAAAATCGTTTATGGGGCGAATCCGTACGACATAAAAATGGTCACGATCAGGGATTACTCTGTTTTCAATGCATGTTTGTATAAAGGAAAATTTGCTTAACATAATTTCATTTGGAACGAATTAATTCCGTTATACAAGGTATCACTGTAACAGCTTGAATACTTCTGAGATGAACTCATGTGAGTAAAGAACATCCTAATTTAAGCATGGAGCCGTCTTTCACAGCTCAGCAGCTTAAATGAAGCCCAAATGAAGCTTTAATGAAGTCACAAGTAGATTTGGCAACACTGTTCCTCAGAGTGCAAAATTGAAACTTAAGTTTCGGTGGGTGCTAGAGACAGTAAATAATTCAGCTTTGAATGTCAAGGTTGCTGTTAAGTAATTGGATTTTCTTCTTTGGATATTCTTTTCTTGGTCGGGACATTTTACAGGCTTTACTGTTGTGTTGACATAAAAGCGACTGATAAGAGTTGAGGCTGGGAATCAGGCTTGAATCAGAGGCTGTTTTCCTTTTCTTACCCTTTAATTGCTTTGAACTTGGATGTCTAAATAATATCTGCATTTCATTTGGGGAGCATGTTTGCCTATATCCTTTTAAAGAAAAATAATTTTAAGAAAATAATCAAGATCTAAAGTCTTCCGAGGGTGGATTGTGGGAATTATAAATATACATTAAATGTGAGTAAGAGTTTTGTATTCTTTTGTGTAAAATGAGGGATCAAAATGATGTGTAGATTGGAGGAGAGAGGAGTGAATGGAGTGAAGTTGAGAAAACTGAATAGCAGTGGATGGATTAAAAGAACAAAGACTCAACTACATTGGGATTTGCTACATTATACATCCTCCTGGAGACTTAAGAATTAGAAAATTATTTGGTATGCAAGTCAGTGTGTAGGTGTGTGGGTGTGGGTGGGTATGTGATTGTCTGTATGTTTGGCATATGTATAGGTATGTGTATGTATTTCTACATGCATACAAACATTATAGTATAATGAGGAGACATCTGGTAGAAATGGACGAGTAGACGTTTTGGGTATATATTGAAACTAGAACTAGTGAATATTTTTCCTTCCTTCACAAACTGGATATACAGTAACATTAAAGCCTCATTAGTACTTGGCAAAGTTGATTCATCAACCTGAAGAGAAAACTTGGTGGGTATCAAAAGTTTGGATAAGGAAGCTTTAACATCTTCAGCCATCTGATCAATTCGTCGTTGCACTGTATCGTTGCTTAATGGGACATCTTTTATAACACTGGATGCAGCTGGATGGTGTAAATCCGTTTCTAAAACTTCCTTGACAGCCAGCAGTATCAACTCTTCACCAATGGTATGAGCTTTCCACAAGTTTTGATGAGATTGCTAGCAAGCCTGAGACAGACGGTGCCTTCAGAAACTTGTCCCTGATGTTCGTGAAAAATTACATAACTTTATTTTGTTTATGAGGATGAATTTCTCATCTATTTCTCAAAATTAATAATTCACAACCACAATAAAGAACTACCGTGTTACCCCCAAAATATAAGACACTGTCTTATTTTTTGGGCGGGCTGTGAAAAACCACATTGGGTCTTATTTTAGGGGTAAGTCTTATTATTATTATTTTCAATAATATTTTATTGGATTTTCTAAAACTAAAACAAATATATTGTTTGTGTGTTTCTGTGTTACATGTTTTGTAGCCATGCTGGATCAGGCCAAAGGCCCATCTAGTCCAACTTCCTGTATCTCACAATGGCTCCACCAAATGCCTCTGGGAGCACACAAGACTAGATACACTGGTTTTAAGCATGGAGATTACACATCTCCATCATGGTTTGTAGCTTGTAATGGACTTTTCCTCCAGGATTTTGTCCAATCCCCTTTTGAAGGCATCCAGGCCAGATGCCATCACCACATCCTGTGGCAGGGAATTCCACAGACTAAAAACATGCTGCGTAATTTTTTTTTCTTTTGTCTGTTCTCACTCTTCCAGCCCTCAATTTGAGTGGATGTCCCCTAGTTCTGGTATTTTGTGAGAGGGAGAAGAGTGTCCCTTGTGACAAACCCTGCCGACAGGAGTGATGAATATGCAAATCATCAGCCAATCCCAGCAGGAGGGCGGGGAATGGTAAGATATAAAAAGGGTGGAGCCTAGGCAAAGCAGTTCAGAGAGTGAGTTAAGTTAAGTTGAGAGTGAGTGCTGGGAGAGAGCACTGTTCTCTGAGAGTTCTGTCAGGCAGTGAGGGCTATACTGTTTACTAGCTATTTAAGACAGGGAGGCTTGTGGAGCTGATCAAATCTGTTACAGTATATGTTAAAGGCAATGCATACCATCCTCAGATATTGTTATAGTTATTATCTTCTCAATAAACTTCGTCATTATTTTTATATTATATATCTCTGAGTCAGTCCCAATTCATGAGGCGACGAGTGTAAAAGGTGGCAGCGGTACCATTTCCATCACAGAATTCAGTGTGTAAAAGGGAGGTGTCATCACAATTTAGTGGCACAGCAGTGGGATGTCGAAATAAACCCGGTTGTGCCTCTGAAAACCACAGTCTGGGAAAGGGGAACGTCACAATTTGGTGGGCAGCGGTCGGATTTCGAATATATCCAGTTTGCCTGAGGGAAAAAGTCACCAGCTTAAAATATTTAGCCTCTACCCTGTGAAGAAATTGAAACTGGAAGTTTAAAAAGAAGCCTTTAGTAAAAGTTAGCCCTCAAGTGTTGTTGGTAGTCTGTGGAAGTTCCTCTGAAAAGGGGTTAGGACTGAGAATTAGGTGAAGCTAATTTCAGTTTCTTGGAAGCCCTGTGTGTGAGAGAGGAATTCAGACTTAAAAAACCTGTAGTGCTATCTGGTTTTCTTTGGTGGGCCTGTTAGAGTCTGGAGGTCAGGACTCCAAAAGGAAAAGGAGTCTGGCTTGACAAAATTATAGGACACCTGGAAGAGAAAATCTGAAAGGATAGACTGAAATCTACAGTGGTTTGTTTGAGGAAACTGCCTGAGAGTCAAGGAACTCTGTGCTGTCCAGCAGCCTGAAAATTAAAAAGGTGCTGAGGCAAATTTCCTTTGAGGGTGAAAGACCCAAAGTGTTTGCCCTTGAATTCAGGGTGGCTTTGGTGAAGGTCTGGAAATCACCCTGGGTTTTAACAGAAAGAAATCTCCAAAGTAAAAGGTCTGTGACAGAAAATTTACCTCAGAAATTGAAGAGGCCTGAGGAGATTTAAAACTGACAGAAGCTCTGTGAGAGGGGGAGTTGGCTAATTAGAATTCCTTTTGGAGGGAAAGTGAAATTGTAAGGGCCAGAGAAAAGTTACAGATTAAAAGCCGAAGAAATATATTTAAATCTGTGTAGTTTAAACACTGAAATAATATTTTAAATAAAGAACGTTTGAAGTCTGGGCACTGTGCCAATCTTGCCCTTGGCAACAGTTGCTTAACAGGAGTCAGGAGCTGGGAGCTGAGGCAATTTTTTTTAAAGTTGCCATTAAAACAGCTGTGACCTAGTCTGAACCTTCCTTTTCTTAAGAAAGAAAGAAATAAAAATATTTGATTTCATGTCAATTCCAAAAGTAAAATCTAAGAAGGCAAAGAGGGGAATGGCGGCTGAGGGGCCGGTAGCCATTGTGTCTGAGGAAACACCAATTTCACCCAGAGAAGCAGAACCTGATGAGGACCAGAGTCTTGAGAGGTGGCGATTGGGACAGGAGTTTAAATTGCAACAATTAAAACTAGAAAAAGAAAGAGAGATGGAAAAAGAAAGGATGGCCAGAGAGGAACGGGAAAAAGAGAGAGAAAGAAAGGAACGGGAAAAAGAGAGAGAAAGAGAGGAACGGGAAAAAGAGAGAGAAAGAGAGATGGAACGAGAGCGGATGGCATATCAATTAGAGCTGCGAAAACTAGAGTTAGCTAGTCAGGAAAATACCAATAATAATAACAATAATTTGAGTGAATCTCCCAAGAAAATAGATTTGAAAAGGTTCCCTAGCTACAAGAAAGGAGACAACATTGAAGCTTTCTTAGTTTCTTTTGAGAGAACATGTGAGGATTTACACGTGTCAGACGAAGAGAGAATGTCCTATTTGAGGCCATTATTATCTGGAGTATTGGAAGAAATATATGCTCAAATCGATAGCGAACATGCCTGAGACTATACCCATTTTAAAGAGTTGTGTGTTTACTAGAATTGGTATTTCAGCAGAACAGCTGAGGAGGAGATTCAGGTCAATTACAAAAGCGCCGGGAGATACATATGCACAGCTAGCTTACAGATTGACAGAGGTATTGAATAAATGGATGAAAATTGAAAATGCTAACACAGCTGAAGAAATCAAACAAGTGTTTGGGTTAGAGCAACTGTACAGTTTATTCCATCCTGAGATCAGATTTCTAGTAAAGGATAAAAAGCCACAGAACATGATTGAGGCTGCTAAAATTGCAGATGAAATTAATATTATCCGAGACTCTAGGTTTTCAGAAGTGACCCCTAGAAATAGGGACTATCAAAGGAAACCCTTCCAAAGTGAGTCTGGGAATGCTAAATCCCCTCAGAATAAAAGAAGGCAAGAGAAACTAATTGGATCCCAGTCACCAAAGTCGGAGAGAAGGGAAGGAAAGGTTAAGAACGGGAGCCCTGAAAACAAACATAAATTAACGTGCTGGGAATGTTTTGGAGCGGGGCATACAAGACAATTCTGTCCTAAATTAAACAAATCACAAGACAAAACTGAGAAAAGGGTGTTTCATATTCGAAAGAGGAGTCATGAGGAAACTCCCAAGCCCAAAGAAGGGGAAAAGTCAGAATCAGAAGGTGAAAATGAGGGAGAGACAGAGCTTCCCTTAGCTGAAATAGTTCATTGTTTTTGTATACACACTGATGAGAAATTACTAGCAACCTCAGGAGAGTCAGTAAACATAAATGACAAACCTTACTTGGGTTTGATTGATACTGGCTCCAGAGTAACCTTAGTACACAAGGACATTTTAAAGCCTGAAGATTTAAACCCAGGAAAAACTTTAAATGTAAAAGGAATAGGAGTTTCTAAGGTGGAATTGCCTATGGCCAGAGTGAAGCTACAGATTAGAGGTTGGGAAGGAATCTTGGATGTAGGAATTTCAGATCAAATACCAAGTGCATGTTTAATTGGGATAGATGTCTTAGAGCATGTGCAGAGTGCTTTTGAAGTAACACGAGCTCAGATACATCCAGCTGAACCGAACAATGAAAACAACACAGTTATAAATCAAATGTCAGTAGGAGAACTTGAGAAGGAAACTAAACAGTCTGAAATAGTAGGAGAAGGAGATTTAGCCGACATTATAAAAGGGCCAGCAGCAGACGTTAGTCTAGAACAAAGGCAAGATGACAGTTTGAAGGGATGTTTTGACTTAATGGAATTGAATACACACTTCTTAAGTTATAAACACCCTGAAAAGTTCATAATAGAGGAGAAAATGATACAAGCTTGTGAGGAACTTCGTGTACCAGCAGAGAACTCCAGACTAGAAAAATATTTTAAATTAAAAGGAGATGAAGAAAAATTAGCACAACTTGAAAAGGTACAAAATGAAGCAATAGCAGAAGAGCTGAAAGAAGCTAAAATTCTGCAGCCATCAGTTATTGGTGAACTCCAGAGTGAAATTTCACCTTTGAAAGCACTTTTAGGGATGAAGAACAAAGTGGCTCTGGGCAAGAACAAATGATACAAGAAGAGAATAAGATGGCTAATGAATTTAGAAAGCTGCAAGAACCTGAAAAGCAAATAGAAAACTGTGTAAAGAAGAAACCCTACTTGGAAGTGAAGGATGCTAATAACAGACCTGATTCGGTGGTTGCAAAAGACGCCTGGGAAAAACAACGACAGCCTGTGAACATCATGCTTCAGCGGATCCGAGAGGCCGAGAAGACGAAGGGAGCATCCAAGTGGCAAGTAGGAAATCTAAACATCAACTACCTGAGACACATCGTGGGACAAGGCATGATCGACACCGTGCAGAGGAAGATCGACGCGATCGACTTGTGGCCAAGGCAGACCAACAAAAAGAAGGTGAGATCCTTTTTTGTGTCTTCCGGGATAACACAGGAGGTTTAGTACACATTTGAGCACCATTGCAGCACCGCTGACTGAACTGATAAAAAAGAAGCACCCGTATGCCATACAGTAGTCATCTGAGTACCCAGCTGCATTCGAGGGGACTATAATGAACTGTACCAGGAGTGGTGACAAAGAACCCAAGAAAAAATGGCATCACTTTACTGTGAACTGGACTTTGAATTTATGTGCCAGAGGAAATGGTCACCCGTGGCGTATCATCGTCCAGCCGTTGCAGCAAGAAGCGGAAGACATTGATTACCTAGACCATGGTTAAATAATGATAATGTAATATTGTTATTTTATTGCTGATGTAAGGGAAAGTTGTTTAAAAAAAAAAGTATGGAAATGTAATAAAATGTGGAAACCATAACTTAATGAGTTAACTGTAAATGAAAAATATTGCATTTTAATAATATTATATGGTAAGAAGGTTGAACATAGTATAAAACAGTTTTTAGATATGTATAGTTGAATATGATAAACAGAAGAATGTATGTATTAGTTAAATAGGCTCCAGAAGAGAATTTTAAGTGAGCAAACCGAGGTAAGTTTACTCCCTTAAAATTTCTTTATAAGGGGGGAGGTATTGTGACAAACCCTGCCGACAGGAGTGATGAATATGCAAATCATCAGCCAATCCCAGCAGGAGGGCGGGGAATGGTAAGATATAAAAAGGGTGGAGCCTAGGCAAAGCAGTTCAGAGAGTGAGTTAAGTTAAGTTGAGAGTGAGTGCTGGGAGAGAGCACTGTTCTCTGAGAGTTCTGTCAGGCAGTGAGGGCTATACTGTTTACTAGCTATTTAAGACAGGGAGGCTTGTGGAGCTGATCAAATCTGTTACAGTATATGTTAAAGGCAATGCATACCATCCTCAGATATTGTTATAGTTATTATCTTCTCAATAAACTTCGTCATTATTTTTATATTATATATCTCTGAGTCAGTCCCAATTCATGAGGCGACGAGTGTAAAAGGTGGCAGCGGTACCATTTCCATCACAGAATTCAGTGTGTAAAAGGGAGGTGTCATCACAATTTAGTGGCACAGCAGTGGGATGTCGAAATAAACCCGGTTGTGCCTCTGAAAACCACAGTCTGGGAAAGGGGAACGTCACATCCCTCTATCCACTTTACTCATGCCCTGCATTATTTTGTATGTCTCAATCATATCCCCCCTTCAGGCACCTTTTTTCCAGACTAAAGAGCCCCAAATGTTTTGGCCTTTCCTCATAATGGAGGTCCCCCAGCCAAACAATCATTTTAGTCACTCTCTTCCTAGATGGTCTAGACTCCGGTTGTTCTAACCTGCCCTCGATTATCCTGAGCACTGCACCCCCTCGGTCTCCTCAGTACGGTTGAGTTTGGGCCTGTATCATCAGCTGAGGCCTCCAGGGTGCTGGCCCATTGCAGGCTGGCGGCTTTCCCCTTTGACCCTTGCCCATCTTGGCTTATTAAATCTGCCCGAGGGAGCATGCCAGAGTGGGCTTCTGTTATTTTCACTGCATTCTTCAGGGAAGGGATTTTTCCTTCTTGCCTGAAGGAGACAGTGGTGAAGCCCACTGTAAACAAACCTGGTTTGGCATCGGATGATTTTTCCAACTATCGTCCGATCGCCAATGTTCCTTTCCTGGGCTCGGTGATTGAGAGGGTGGCCGTCGTCTGGCTCCAGACGTCCCTAGAGGAGGATCGCATCCTGGACCCATTCCAGTCTGGGTTCAGGCTGCATTGGGGGCTGAGACTTGCGCTGGTTGCACTGCAAGATGACCTCCTCAGGGTGGCTGACAAGGGTTGCTCTACCTTGTTGGTCCTCCCAGATCTGTCAGCGGCCTTTGATACTCCTGACTATCTTGCTGGGCCAGTTTTCCGAGGTGGGGTTGGAGGCACAGCTTATAGCTGGCTCCGGTTCTTCCTTGGTGGCCATTCCCAGTGTGTTCAGCTGGGGAAAGAGTTGTCGTCCCTTTGGAGGCTCCCTTGTGGGGTGCCTCAGGGGTTTGCAATCTCCCCCATGCTATTTAACATCTATATGAGGCTGCTGGCTGAAGTCATTAGGGGATTTAGCGTCTGCTGTCATCAGTATGCTGATGACATGCAGCTCTATCTCTCCTTTACCACCTCTGCAGTGGAGGCGGTGCGGATCCTCAACTCCTGCCTGGATGCGGTTATGGAATGGACCAGGACTAACAGGCTCAGACTCAACCTGGAAAAGACCGAGGTTCTGTTCTTCGGGGCATCCTTTGCTGGGTGCAGTGGCCCTCACCCCAGTCTGGGGTTGGCGTGCAGGAACCAGCTGCCTTTAGTTTGCAAGTAGGTATGGACTCTTTGTATTTCATATTAAGAGATATGAAGGTATGAACCATGGCACCACAGGTGCTGTGGTGGTCCATTTCCCACCCCCAGAACCAGCTGCTCCACTTAGTGGGTCAACAGCACCAGTGCTCCACTCTGCGAAGGAACCTGGCCACTCCTTCCCCACTTCCCTGCACACCCCACCACCCATCTGCTGAGAGGAGGGGCTCCCCATCCTGCCTCCTTGCCCAAGTGGTACCGTGGTTCACATTTTGTATCCCTTAGTATGAAATACAAAGAGATCATGTATATTTGCAACACCTGAACAGGGTTGTTCATGATATGACCTTCTGGAAATCATTGATTTATAGAGTACCCATAAGACAGAAGTGACAATGGTACATAAACAAAAAAACCCACAGAGATTTACAGATGTGCCTGGCCAGTGCCAATTCCCACATGCTACTGGTTCAGATGATGCAAGGCAGACACATGTGACTATAGTGACCAGGTGATGTTGTGCAATCCAAGCACAAAAAATGACAGATATAGATGATTAGGCATCAGGCACATTTAGCATTCTAGGGGGAAAGAAACAACACACATCATATGAGCAACTGTTGATTCAAATCACTGTAATACACAAATGAACAACACTTACATTCAGCCCTTCCCGTAGAAGCCAACTGTCTTTGTAGGTAGGTTGTCCTTGCTGTTTGTGTTTTCTTGCAATAATATGAGGAATGCTGATAGGAAGTGTGTCTGTAGCTCTTCCAAGCCTTAATGTCATTGAGCCAGGATGTATCACGACAATGAAATTGCTCTGTATTTGCTGAAATCAAACATCAAACAATCTAATCTATGGACGTTTAAGCAAAGAGCCTACTTTTAAAACCTACTCCCCACACATACAATATTAGGAAATGGAGTAATTTTATCTTCAGTGAGCAAAACACAAAAAGAAACAAGAACAACAAACACACACACACACACAATAAAACAAATGCCAGTATTTTAATGGCAAAAAGTAGATTTGCTCAAAAGCTTTTTTCACAAAACCAGGAGTGAACCAGTAGAGATATAAACAATGTTATCTAGCACTTTCCATGAACACTGGAAAAGCCAGTCATGTTAGGAAAAGTTGGAGCTAGTAGGAACAATGCTCCATGGTGAGATAGATAGGGTCCCTTTGGGGAGAAAGGTGGCATAAAAATAAAGTTTATTATTATTATTACAGTATTATTATTATTATTAACTCGCAGGTAAGCTCGCATTAAAATATGTTGGTCTTTAAGGTGCCACGTGTTGTTGTTGTTTTTTGTCTTGCCTGTTTTGCTTCTTTGCATTTAGCCCGATACTGGATAACTTCAACCAAGGAAGCTATCCACGGACCCCTTCCGTTTTTGAGCAGTTTCATGCCAGGCCCTTTCAGAAATCATTTATGTTCACAGGGTGGCCAGAGAGGCCCCCAGCCCCCAGGAGGGTCCCCCTTGTGAGATCTTTCTTCCAGGAGGCTTGTGCCAAGTCCCATCGAGCGGGCATACCTGCCCGGAGTGGTGGGGCCAGGGGCTGCGGGTGGTGGTGGTGGTGGTGGTGGTGGTGGAGGAGGAGGAGAGGGAAGCCCTCGCCCCTGTTGCCACCCCCTCTTCAAGCAGGCTCGGCCCTTAAAAGCACGACGCGACGGGCCCCGTTCCTCCCCGGGTGTTCAGGCCGCGCCAACCTCGCCGGATGGCGCCTGAGGCGCCTGCCTGGAGAAGCACCGCCGGGCGCCCCTCAGTCCGCCTCCTCCTTCAACCCACCTCCTGAAGGGACTCCGGCACGGCGGCGGGGACGATGGGCCTCTTAGTACCCCGCTGCTCCTTCTCCTTGTCGCCGCGCTCTTTGTCCTTGCCGTTCTCGGCCGCCGCCGCCGCTTCGCCCTTCTCCGCCTGGGTCATCGTTGCCGCCGCCGCCGCCGCCCGCCCGCCTCAAGGCCCTGCGCCTTCCGCAACCGGCCCGGCCCGGCCCGGCCCGGCGCGAGAGGCTTCGGAAAGGCGGCGGCAGAGGCGGCGCCGACGATGACTCCTCCCTGGGAGAAGAGGCCTGGGGCAAGGCCGGCGCCCGCCTCCTTCCCTGGGCCCCCGCCTCCGGTGGGCCTGTGGCGGCCGCTTCTCCCTTTGGGCGCTGGTAGCCTCCTCCTCCTCCTCCTCCTCCTCCTCCTCCTCCTTCCTCGTCGTCCTTCCCCACCTCCGCCGCCCCAGGGAGAAAGAGGCTTCCCGGGAGGAGGGAAACTCAACCACCGGCTGCTGGATGCGGGTTGTTTTTTTAATTGGTTATTAATTATGCGGGGTTTGACTTAATAGAAGAGTAATCACTCCGTCTGTCACTGACAGGACTTTTTTTGGAGTTCGCCTGAATCATCGCCACCGTCCTAGAATTGCAGAACCTCATGAGGAGAGAAGAGTCCTTGGAAAAGTCCCTGATGTTGGGAAAGATGGAAGGCAAAAGGAAAAGATGACGGCAGAGAATGAGATGGTTGGACGGTGTCATCGATGCAACCAAGATGGATTTGACCAAACTCCAGGAGGCAGTGGAAGATAGGAAGGCCTGGCCAGCTCTGGTCCATGGGGTCACGAAGAGTCGGACACAACGACTGAACAACAACAACAACAAGCGCCCCTAGGGACCAACGAGGGCTGCCCCTGTCAGGGAGTCGCAGTGGGACTCGAACTGCCAACCTCTGGCTCCACACCCATCAGCCACTGAGCTATCACGTTGGAAGTGACTTGACTATACATAATGTAATTAAAAGCTCGTTGCACAGCCTCCGGACGTTTTGTTTTCCCAACCGTAGGTACACATACTACCTACCTGAAGAATATCCCTGTTGGAAATTGTAGTGTGATGGAGGGGATGATTGACTCGAACTCAGGAGGCCTGGATTTGAATCCCTGCTTAGCCTGTGCTCACCTCACTGTGCATGTTTGTGTGTCCAACTGAGAAAATCTCTCCTTAAATATTTCATTTACCTTGAAAGTCTTCTTATGGTTATATACAGTAAGTTGGTTCCAATGTGACAACATGTAACAACAGGGCTGGACCGTTGCAGTAAAACACTAGTTATGGGGGACTTGCCAGCCTAGGATTTATAAAAACAAGACAGTCCAGTTCTCTAAATGCATGCAGCAGATTTTGTGCCTTCCGACGTGTATAGTACATATAGTATATCACAGAAGTGAGGACACCCATTCACATTTCATAAATATTTTAGTATATCTTTTCATGTGACAACACTGAAGAAATGACACTTGGCTACAATGTAAAGCTGTGAGTTATGCAGCGTGTATAACAGTGTAAATGTGCTGTCCCCTCAAAATAATGAAACAGCCATTAATGTCTAAACTGCTGGCAACAAAAGTGAGTACACCTCTAAGTGACAATGTCCAAATTGGTCACAAAGTGTCAATATTTTGTGTGGCCACCATTGTTTTCCAGCATTGCCTCAACCCTCTTGGGCGGAGAGTTCACCAGAGCATCACAGGTCTTCCACTCCTCCATGATGATATCACAGAGCTGGTGTATGTTAGAGACCTTGTGCACCTCCACCTTCCCTTTCAGGATGCCCCACAGATGCTCAATGGGGTTTAGATCTGGAGACATGCTTGGACAGTCCATCACCTTTATCTTCAGCTTCTTTAGCAAGACAGTGGTCATTTTGGAGGTGTGTTTGGGGTCATTATCATGTTGGAATACAGCCCTGCTGGCCAGTCTCTGAAGGGAGGGGATCATGCTTTGCTTCAGTACATCACAGTATATGCTGGCATTCATGCTTCCCTCAATGAACTGTAACTCCCCAGTGCCGGCAACATTCATGCATCCTCAGACCATGACACTCCAACCATCATGCTTGACAGTAGGCACAACACACTTGTCTTTGTACTCCTCACCTGGTTGCTGCCACACATGCTTGACACCATGAACCAAATAAGTTTCTCTTGGTCTCATTGGACCCCAGGACATGGCTCCAGAAATCCATGTCCTTACTCTGCTTGTCTGCAGGAAACCAAATGTGGGCTTTCTTTTACATCATCTTTAGAAGAGGCTTCCTTCTGGGACGACAGCCCTGCAAACCAATTGCATGCCATGTGTGGCATATGGTCTGAGCACTGACAGGCTGACACACCCAACCTTTCAACCTCTGCAGCAATGCGGGTAGCACTCATATGTCTATTTCCAACAGCCAACCTCTGGATATGACCGCTGTATGGTCTTGGTCACGTTTCAGGGTCTTGGCGATCTGCTTATAAGCCATCATTATGTAGAGCAAAAATTCATTTTTTTCAGATCCTCAGATAGTTCATTACTATGAGGTGCCATGTGGAACTTCAAGTGACTAGTAGGAGAGAGTGAGAGGTATAACACCAAATGTGAGTGAGAGTGATAACACCTGCTCCCTTTTCACACCTGAGACCTTGTGACACTAACCGGTCACATGACACCAGGAAGGAAAAATGGCTACTTGGGCCAATTTGGACATTGTCACCTAGGGGTGTATTCACTTTTGTTGCCAGTGGTTTAGACACTAATGTCTCTGTGTTGTGTTATTTTGAGGGTACAGCACATTTAGTTATACAAGCTGTATACTCACTGCTTTACATTGTAACCAAGTGTAATTTCTTCAGCGTTGTCTTATGAAAGGATATACCAAAATGTTTACGAAATGTGAGGGGTTGTATTCACTTCTACAATATACTGTACAACACATAGTAGGATGTACGCCTGCAAAACCCACATAATAAATCTAATCATTTAGTTTGAAACATGCTATTGAACTCCTTCTTGCATCAATGGAGAAGACTTGTGCCCACAGGTCTAACATAATATTGTGCAAAATGTCTAGCAGCCAGCGGTATTGTTCCTCTTAATCAGCCAGCAAATTCCCAAAGAATGTGTGCAACTGTGTTGCTCTGAATCAACAAACCTCTAACAGTTCTCATCTCCGGGAGAAACGTGTCTTTTGTTAAGCTAAAGTATTTTAAATGCCCTTTCAAAACTAAGCTATTCCCAAATACTTTGGCATTGCAGAGCTAGTTCACGGCAATATATAGATGCTAGAAAAATCTGTTCTCTGCTCTTGAGACTTCTAGCTAGGCTGAAAGGCAAGAGGGAAGTTTTACAAAGTAGCTGTTGATATCACATTACTCAAAAAGTCAGTGTGTTTTGACCCTGGAAACCCTAGCTCTAGAGGAGGCAGCTCAGCATTTTGATAAGTAGTGTATCATGAATAATATATTCTCTCAACAAAAGTACATATGTACTTTAGATTTAGGTCTGTTTTCATATTGGAGGGGGGAGAAACAAAGCAGAAAACTTGATGCATTTGCAAACAGGGAATTATTTCATAACAATCTATTAGTCTTTATGGTCCCCTAAGATTTTGTTGTCGTTGTTGAGACAAATACAGGATCTTACGGAATGAATTCTTTAAAAAATCTGGATTTTTATCCATGGAATATGGTATCAAAACTCTACTGCCCTGAAAGCAGCCGGAATCAGTTAATTGGTAGAGGTCAAATCATGATTACTCGAGGGACTATAAAACAAAGAGAATCATCAGACACAGTTTTCAGGATGAGCAGCTATTACATTTGTACTGTACTCTGTTTTGCATTTGTCTATTCCTTCTCATGGATGGATGGTGAAGTAATTTATGTCATTAAATGTCTGTACTCAAGATTCCTGAGCCCGCAAAGTATTTTCCTTTTTCAAATAAAAAGATCTCAACCCTGTATTTTGCAAAGTCATTTTTTTAATAATACTACAGCTACAACAAAATATTCACAAGCTATACAAAAAGGCTTAAAACAGACAGTCAACAGGTGCATTGGATTTAACAGAACTGCGTTTCAGTTACACTGGATCCTAGGGAAAGGAATTCCCAGCACAACTTCATTGATCTGCTAATTCACAGAGCAGTGAATAAACTCAGACGACACATTCGCAACCCTCAGCTCCAATCAGACCCTTCCTTAGCTCTTCCGTCTTGCAAATGTGTATGTCCAGGTGCCTGCGTCTTAGAGCAGGCATTTATCTAAGGGGAAAAAATACTGCTTTCATTAGGACTGCTTGGAGTGGCTACAGTCCAAATAAATCATTCCAGAAAACAGAGTCATCTTTAAACATGTTTTCCCCGCCATACAGTAGTGTTCCCCCTGTAATCCCTTATAACAAAGTTACTTTTGAGACTCATTTTTCAAAAGCAGTTTGCAATATGGCAATATCAGCACGCCTACCTTCTGGCAGAGGTCAAGAAAACCTAGGAGTCTAAGTAATGAATGAAGCACCCTTGCAGTAAAATATCAGTTTTGGCATTTCTTTTAAATAAATGTTTCCTGACATATTTATTTATTCATTTATTTTAAATATTTTTACCCCAACTTTCTCCTTAGAAAGGACTCAAGGTGGCTTGCAGACTTGTGGCAATACTTACGAAGCTAAAAATGGTATATAGACACATATATCCCAGAGTATATCTTATGCTACCCATGCTGCTCTTAAATGGTAGAATTCCATCATTGCTGTTCTTGAAGAAATCCAGATGCCAACGTTGAGCAACATCTGTATTACGACCCACAAAATACCCCAGAATCATGCAAATTGTTGAGTTTTCCCTCAGGTGAAGTGGTATGAAAAGCAGTAAATAGTCAAGAGAAGCAGAAAGGTGTAAAAGATATGATGGACATAGTGGCTGTGAGGTCTTCTTTTATATTCATCTTCAGAATCCTCTGAGACTGCAGACTGAATGAGCATGCTGTCTTTGGTGTGTATAATTTTTATGTACTGGGAAACAAAAATGTACTGGCCTACAGATTTCTATACAAATAGCTCAGCCCCTCCCCACAGCCAGAGCTGTCAACAACAACAACAACAACAACAACATAAAAAACAACAAAACAAAACAAAACACCAGGGGTGTGGAGGTGGAGGCAACAACGGGAGAATGGATTAGGCAGCGGGATATTCAAAACCATTTTCCACTGTGCTCTTCTCAGCCAGGCAAGGGTCGAGTGAGTGTACACAACCCGCCCACCCCTTGCATGGACGAGAAGGGCACAGCAGCTGGGTGGTATTGGGGGGGGGATCCCAGCTTCCAAGGACACAGCAGGGGGGCTGACAGGTATACATCCTGAAGTTTTTAACACTATGTCCAAGGTACATCCAATTACACATTACCTTCCTCATCCACCTCCAGCCATGGGTGGGGGACTTGGACCTCCAAAGTGATTTATTCGACCCATTCGACGACGAGGAAATCCTGGAGGTCTAAAAGAAACAAAATAGAGATTAAAAACCCCAAATGGTCTTCGGAAAATCATAATTTGAAAACACCCATAGTAAATTCTTCCTATTTTTCTAACACGTCTTGCCTAGTCAGTGAAGAACAGAATGAAAAATGACACCCCCCAACAATTCTTTTGAAGTGTTTCATAACACAAAAAAATAAATTCAATTAATTCTTCCTCCCCCCTAGCAAAACACAGATGTCAGGTAAAAAAAATTATTTCAGCTCTATTGTCCAAAAAGAAAAAGTCCAACATCAAGTGGATTAGAGAATTCCCTGATCAGAAAAGTCTTCATTTAAAACTGAACACAACGATGGCACTATTAAGAGCCATATTATTAGAAGAGACTTTTTCAGAACAGACTTAACAGATGATAAACAATTAACTCAAAAGAATTATTTTACAATGCAATTATTTGGTCACCTTGGAGGATTCAAACATTTCTGGAGTTACCAATGGGGAGTTCACACCATGGCTCCTGCCTGCAGGAACCCTAGACTAAACCATTCTAAAATACATGGAGAACATTTACCACAAAGCAAGGCTTACACAATTAGCCCCCACTCATGAGATCAGCCTGCTTTGGAGCACATGGACAGACTAGTTCCAGAGCCTATTCTAGAGGCATTTTTTTCATAGCCAGGTCTAAACAGATAGGGAATGTTGCACTGAAAGTTGACTTGCTACCACTCTCCATCTCTGCGCAAACTAGATTTATGTGTCTTCCATCTTACATAGACACAACCCATTTGTAAATACATATGGTTCAATAAGACACGCGACAGTGGGACTTTCAACAGAGCAGCAGGATTTCTCTCAATGTGTACCACCTAGAATACAGTGAAAATGCTATACCCTCTTCCATCGTCATATCTTGAAGAGGAGGAAGAGGAGTAGCCTCTCCTCAGGTCTGGATGAACAATGCTCTGAAAACTGAAATAAAAGGAGAGAGGATTTTAATTTTATTCAATGTCAGCCTCCCATGTCACACTTTTTTTTTACTATTGTGAACACCTGGCACATTTGCAACAATGTAACATGGTGCTATGTTTCAACAAACAGGATTTCAGTCAACATCTTTATGACTTTTTACTTTAAGACAATTCACTTCCAAAAGCTGCACTGTTTGTATTATGCTTCCATAAATTCCAGTAGGATTTCTGCTTAGGTGGCACAATTTTTCAAAAATATGGTCAGGAGAGGATGCTCCCATCCTGAATTCAGACATTTTGTGCAGAATTCAGATACAGGTCATCCTTAGGGAATGAAATTGGGAAACTCAGAATTTTTATACCCTTAATACTGATGCCTGAGATCAACTCATGACACACGCTTAACAGTTTAAAATAGTACTGAAGATTGTTAAATCAAATATTTTATGCTGAAGCTATTTAATCAAGTCTATGCAGAATGCGAGCTCTATGTATTTATCCAAATATCTCTGGTTTGGATGGAACACTGTTTCTTAAAAGTTGGCCAATCCCAATCAAACAGACTGATCCACCACCACCCCATGACTCAGTTTCTCATTTGCTTTCTTTTTTGCAGATTGCTCAAACACCTCTACAAAATGTTTTTACTTACTGATCAATTTTATTAATGGGGTTATTATATTATTTTCTAAAATTGCAAAAGCTTAAGACAATCAGCTTGTGACTGCCAACAAAGAAAATGATTTTTTTTCATCAAAGACATGTTGTTTCTCACAATGTGAGTTTCAGGACCTAGATCTATAAAAGCCCAAAGGAATTTTGTCAATGTGCTTAATTGGTTAACGTCCTACTATGGTTCATCCTACTATTTGTTTACCCAGCAATTCATAAGGCTAGATGGGCCACAGGTGGCTCTTGGAGCAAACCACACACATCAAGATTTTAATTAGGACAACTGCACTACCTGCAGTTGTTTATCAATCTGTTGTACACCACCCAGAGTTCCTGAGGGAACGTTGGGCAGTTAATAAGTAAAATAAATAAATTAATAAATAAAGAATACTTACAACATAACTATGAAGTCTGCTATTCCCCAAAAGAAGTCAGTTATAAATGACAAACTCCAAGGAGCCCGACTCCGGCTATCCAACACTTGTCCTATAACATACAGAGAAAAATATCACTTCAAAACCGGAAGTAGATATTCATATGAATGAGGAAATACTAATTTTCAAAAATACACATTCAACTAGTTAAAATGCAGCACTTATAATTTCCCATTGTTAAGCATGGCAACAAAGCTAAACCATGACTGAAAAAGCGATGGATAAGGGGCAAATAAGAATAAGTGGTGTTCAAAATAAGCTGTCAGCATCCAAGTAATTATTTCAGGCACAATCAGAAGCATGAGTGCATCAGGTTTCAACTTTGTCTAGCAGGATCCCAGTGCCATGGAGCAAATGCAGTTTGCAAATGTAGGACATGGTATCGCTGTTTTAAAAAAAATGCCAAAGCCATCTTTGGTGGTTTGTATAGCCAGGTAGCACTTGAACTCTTAAGCTAAAAAACATACTTCAATAATTGTTGTGCTTCCTTAAGATCCATAATTAGAAATAACATTTCCCCTAAATTCATTCACCTAAATTGTTGTAAACTGGACATTTGTAAGTTATGCCAACTGCAATTTTCAAAATTTGTTCAGTTTTTAGATATTTACTTCCAATTGTGATTCCAATATACTCGAAATGCATACTCATTAAAACAACAATATTATTTCTAGCATCGCTGGTTCTATATCGCAGCTGCTATGCTTCCAGGTACCTATTCGGATTACTTTCAGCATAATCCTTTACAAGTCTCCCACATTGATTTGGGGCATTCCAAATTAGATTCAGTGCATCCCAGGGCGACAAATCTTTCTGTTGAGAAGCTGGATGCAAAATGTGTTTATCAGACATTACTCAGAAGAAGAGTACCCATTCCTAAATAAAGCACGTGCATGACTGCAGGCTTGTGCCACTACACGTGCTTGCTGCTTTCAATGGATTCAGCTGCTTGAGAAGAATCAAACTGCACACAGCAACTGATTTCTCAGCCCTTCTACTGCTAACCAAACATACTGCAAAGAAAGATGTTTCTAGGCACATCACTAAATGACAAAGCTATCTGCTGTGATCCTCTCTATAAAATTGCTGCGGGCCCCTCTAGCAGTGGCATGGGGATGAGTACTAATAGCCACCTGAATCAAATACTCCACCACTCAAAGCATAAAGAGAATAAATGCACCTGTCCTGCGTGATGTAGTGATGACCTAGAAAATTAACATACATCCGATAAACCAGTGAAGTAACCGAACTGCCAGAAACACAGCTGTCTTTTTAAAGTTCAGCCTGATGTATTCACAAATAAATTCCACAGGATTACTGTACTGTCATTAGTTCACACATACACCCAACTACTGAGTCATACAAACAACTTGGCTAAGATTCACAAGGACCCAGATTTAAATGCTAACACTGCCAAGAAACCCTATGTGGTCTTAGGCTGTCATGTCATATTCTCAGTTTAAGCTAACAAGAGTTATTGAGAGAGGAATGCAAGGAGAACAGCTGTCTGTCTTTTCTTGACTTCACTGGAGGAAAGGAAAGGTATTATTTATCCTCTCATTATTTTGTTGCAATGATATTCCCTACTGATTTTCATAACCAAGGGGAAAACGGAATCTAGTTCTTTCAGGTCTTAGTCTGACATTTGAAACGGCTATAGTATACCAGTTGTAGCAAATAAATTTAAATGTAATACTATTGTAGAAAAAGAAACTTGGGGGAGAATGAAACATGAGAACAAAAATCAGAGAATGGAAACAAAGCAATTAGAGAAAATCATACAACTGTAAACTTCATTAAAAGAAATTGGCTTGATGAAAGACCCGCATCCGGAAGGACTGGGTTTTGGAATGGCTCCTCCAGTCCTCCCCATATTTACAAGAAACGTACGCTAGGCCGACAGCAGTCTGAGAATGCTGCTTTTGAAAGACCCAATTATGGGTTATTTACACTCCTGGCACCTCTTTTTGTTCAAGGAAGGCATTCCGTGACATCCAGGCCCTTTAAGAGATGTCCTTTAGCCACCCTACACCCTGCCACACAAATCCAGCACTCTCTTTCACCCTTTCACTTCACATTTATAGGTGCAATGGAGCCACCAACCCCACCTTAATGACAATCATAATCATATACGCCATCCAGTCAGGGAATTCACAGGAGGGGTTCCCCATGTCGCTCTTCTGGGAGGCGTCCCTGGGACTGTGCAGCTTGCCCAAGGCCACCCAGGCTGGCTCTCCAGTAGGGAATCGAACCCCCAGCCAGAGACCTGAACCCCCTGAGCAATCTTAAGCCACTGAAATGACGGCGGGCGGGAGTCGCGGCTGCCCTTCTCCTGACCGACCGGCGCACGACTGTTGTCATCATTGCCGTGAGCAGCAGCCAAAGGGACAGGCGGGATGGGGAGGGAGGGGGAAGGAAAGAGGAGCCTCCCCGACCCACGGCGCCCCACTGCCCCCCCCCTCGGGCCCCCCCCCCCCCGGTCTCTCACCATTCGAAATGTACACCATCCCGGCGTTCTCCCGCCCGCCTCGAGAGCGCCCTGCCAAGCCGGACCCAGGCCGCTTCGCTGCTCTCCCTCGCCCCGCCCCTCCACCTGAGGAAGTGGGAGCTGGGAAAGACTGATAGGCTCTCTACCCACTGTGACGTCACTCCCTCCGTCTTCCGCCAGGGGACCGCCCTGTGTGGCCCCGCCCCCTCTGCCCCCCCTCCCTCCCTAAACTAGCTCGCCCGGCCCTCGAGACTATAGAGATAAGAAAAAAAGAAGAAGTGTCTTCCGCCACCAACAGACGTGACGTGGGGGGGAGGAGCGACTTCTTGTTCCGTCTGGAAGTTGAGTTCCAGTTGGTGGGGGAAGACGTATCCGTGTTAGTCTGCGCTAGGATTTCAAGCAAAACACAAGAAAAAGAAAGAAAGAAAGAAGACAAAAAAAAACGTTGTGGCGCCTTCAGGATTAACTGGTATATTTTAATGTGAGGTTTCGTGGACGACTGCACGAAAACAAAATGTAACACTGAGTCTTTAAAGTGCCACAACGTCGTGATTTTAGCTAGTGTTGTTTTATTTATTTATGTTGCTTATGTTTTTATTCCATTTAGACGTCTTTTATTTTCTCTCTCTCCGGAATGGAAACGTGAGGAGCGTATATAGACTTTTACAACTGCCCTTCCTGCCTTTAATAAGACTTCTGCCCTGGTTGCAACACCATCCACAGTAGCCATGGATTTTAAGAACATCTAAAAGTTACATCCTGGTAAAGCTCATCTTTTACCATGTCTGAACTTCTGGGACCTGCTTTGAAGAAAAGTTATTTAAACTCGAAAGCTTGCAGTGTTCCTTGTTTTTTATTTTTAATCGTAGCCTATAAAGGTATCCCCTGTAACCTATTTTTGCAATTGAGTTAATAGAATGGGTTGCTGTGGTTGAGGCTGCTGTATCAAACGCTGGTAGTGTATTTTTATTTGTATTTTTGCATTTATGTATCTTTGTATTTTATATTTGCATTTTTATCTGATTCGGTTCTAACTGTTTTGCTTCTTTTTCTTTTTTCATTATTGCAGATTTAACATTGTTCAGCAACCTGATTTCCTTTGGGAAAATCTTGCGGAATATAAATATATAAATAGTGGGTGTTGGGGCAACAAAAGAGTAGGGTTGGCTCCACATGGCAGCAGGTTGTAGCATTCAGATTTTAAAAAATATAACTAAAAAGTAGGAGGTACAATCAAACAACAGTTATAGTGGCAGAGTTTTGTTAAAGTTAGAGGCAGACTTCAAAAGCCCACAGTCTCCAGTGGCGGAACCAGCTGGTGTGCTGGTGTTAAACATGACAGTCAAGACAACCCCTTTGCTAGAGTGCACCAGCCCACCCTCAGATTCTTCCTACCCATTCCTTTCTGGACCCTGGTGTAGGTCGAACCATTCTGGTTTGTTTTGGATCCCGCACATGTGAAAACTGGAACAGATCCAAAGCAACCCTCCTTCTTTCAATCTGCCAATACAGTGGACCCTTGTATAACAAACAGCTTGTATAACATAAAATCTGTACAACATAAAACATTCCGGAGATAGGGGACATTTGCTTAACATAATCGCCTAAGGGGGGAATCTGTACAACATAAAAATGGGATCACTCCGTTTTCAATGCATTCCTATGGGAATTTGTACAAAGGAAAATTTGCTTAACATAATTTCATTTGGAACGAATTAATTCCTTTATACAAGGTACCACTGTACTGTGAAGTAGTTTAATAACCAAGCAACTACAGGAGTTTGGCAAATTAGGGGACAGGAGAAGTGGGCGGGGGTGGGAGGTTACTTTGCTTTGTTTTTTAACCACATACAGTATAGATCTACATCTCCTGTATGTTGATTACATTAGATTACAGTAGACGTACATACATCTGATATATGTAGATTGTTACACCTGATCACTTATAAAATACCATATCTTTTCTTTGCCTATTCTATAGGGCTGGTCAAGAAACCACCCACAATTGATATAATCTGTCTTTATTGATGATTTTCCTGTCCAAATATATGGCAATACCTGATGCTCACCATCTGAGATGTAAGGCATTCTTGTCTCTCTGCTCCTCAGATATGTTTTAGCCTTTGCCATTCCATAAGGGAGATAATGAAACATACATCACAATAGTTGCCATGCAGTAGGTGATGAGTCATGGACTGTACTTGGAGCCTGCTCTGTTGGGGACCTTGTTGTATGTATGTTGGGAATGCAGCCTTGGAGCCTGTTGCTTCACTTATTTACATGTACCTAATCCCCACTAAATGCAGAACCATACTACAAATGTGTATCTCTTATTTTTAAAGGAAGACTGTATATTTATTTTATCCATGTGCAAATGCCCTTGTTGATGGTAATTCCAGTATCTTTATATTTGGCAGCAGAGTAGGAGTGGATTTACACTGTAACTAATAACATGCAGCTCATTTAGTTATCTGGGAGTTGAGTCATGGCTACTGGACTTCTTTTTTTTTTTTTGAGAGATAGAAACGTTTCGCTGTTCATCCAAACAGCTTCATCGGTCTGAATACAGCTAGTGCAAGAGACCTTCTTATAGTCAGCTTGACCTCTTGTCCCCTTGTCTGATTGGCTCATAAGATGAACAAAGCCTGAATAGGCTCGTTAGGGAGACATTAGTGTCCATGGCCTTAAGGTAAACAATGGCCTAAGGTGCTGAAACCCATCAAGAATGGGTCGTTAGCTGTCAAGAATGGGTCGTTAGCTGTGACCTGGTGGTGAAGGCTCCTTGATTTGCCTGGGTACTGTGGAAAGTGCAGCCTGGTAAGTAGCAGCTAGACTATGCCGGAGCCCCCCACCTCTGTTGAGGGAGGGATTTTCAATGCTGACATGAATGGCTTCCCTTACTCTTCTCTCAAACCACCTCTCTTCTTTGTCTAATATGTGTACATCCTCATCTTTGAAAGAGTGGCCTTTTTCCTTCAAATGGAGGTGTACTGCTGATTCTGGTCCTGAGCTGTTACCTCTCCTATGTTGGGCCATTCTTCTGTTTAATGGCTGTTTAGTTTCTCCAATGTAGAGGTCTGAACACTCTTCACTGCATTGGACTGCATATACTATATTGCTCCTTTTATGGTTTGGTATCGGATCCTTTGGGTGGACAAGTCTCTGCCTTAGTGTGTTCATGGGTTTGAAATAAACAGGGATGTGGTGTTTGCCAAAAATCCTTTTAAGCTTCTCCGACACTCCCGCCATGTAGGGAATGACCAGGTTCTTCCGTCGGGTCTGGGTCTCAGACTGATCCCTTGTTCTTCTGGGATGGCCCACTGCTTTGTTGAAGGCCCACCTTGGATATCCACAGGCCTTAAGTGCTGTCTCAACAAAGCAGTGGGCCATCCCAGAAGAACAAGGGATCAGTCTGAGACCGAGACCCGACGGAAGAACCTGGTCATTCCCTACATGGCGGGAGTGTCGGAGAAGCTTAAAAGGATTTTTGGCAAACACCACATCCCTGTTTATTTCAAACCCATGAACACACTAAGGCAGAGACTTGTCCACCCAAAGGATCCGATACCAAACCATAAAAGGAGCAATATAGTATATGCAGTCCAATGCAGTGAAGAGTGTTCAGACCTCTACATTGGAGAAACTAAACAGCCATTAAACAGAAGAATGGCCCAACATAGGAGAGGTAACAGCTCAGGACCAGAATCAGCAGTACACCTCCATTTGAAGGAAAAAGGCCACTCTTTCAAAGATGAGGATGTACACATATTAGACAAAGAAGAGAGGTGGTTTGAGAGAGGAGTAAGGGAAGCCATTCATGTCAGCATTGAAAATCCCTCCCTCAACAGAGGTGGGGGGCTCCGGCATAGTCTAGCTGCTACTTACCAGGCTGTACTTTCCACAGTACCCAGGCAAATCAAGGAGCCTTCACCACCAGGTCACAGCTAACGACCCATTCTTGACAGCTAACGACCCATTCTTGATGGGTTTCAGCACCTTAGGCCATTGTTTACCTTAAGGCCATGGACACTAATGTCTCCCTAACGAGCCTATTCAGGCTTTGTTCATCTTATGAGCCAATCAGACAAGGGGACAAGAGGTCAAGCTGACTATAAGAAGGTCTCTTGCACTAGCTGTATTCAGACCGATGAAGCTGTTTGGATGAACAGCGAAACGTTTCTATCTCTCAAAAAAAAAAGAAGTCCAGTAGCCATGACTCAACTCCCAGATAAACGCACCTGGATGACTGAGAATCTTCACAGAAGCTCATTTAGTTAGGCAGCATACCCAAATACAGGTGAAACTCGAAAAATTAGAATATCCTGCAAATGTTCATTTATTTCAGTAAGTCAACTCAAAAGGTGAAACTAATATATGAGATAGACTCATTACATGCAAAGTGAGATATGTCAAGCCTTACTTTGATATAATTGTGATTATTCTGGTGTACATCTTATGAAAACCCCAAATTCACAGTCTCAGAAAATTAGAAGAGTGTAAAAAGGTTCAATATTCTAAGCTCAAAGTGTCCCACTCTAATCAGCTAATGAATCCATAACACCTGCAAAGGGTTCCTGAGCCTAAATGGTCTCTCAGGATGGTTCAATAGGAATCATACTCATGGGTAAGACTGCTGACCTTACAATCGTGCAGAAAACCATCATTGACACCCTCCATAAGGAGGGGAAGCCCCAAAAGGTACAGATTGCAAAAGAAGTTGGATGTTCCCAATAATAATAATAATAAAAATCAGCACCAAGCTGTGTTCTACATAGGAGAAACTTTGCCATATCTTGACGAACAGGGAGGATTGATGGTAGAAATTTCTAGATCATCTTCTTCCACTTGCTCAGAAGCGCATGGATTTCTTCCACATAGGAGACACCTAATGAGACAATCACGGAACTGGAAAAGAAATAAATTAATATATATTTGGCCCATACCGTATTATACCCATATTGTTTCTTCTTGGCGAGATGTTATAGGGTTATTTTCCTGCAGAAAATGTTGTGTTGTCCCTTAGGTATGCTTGCAAACCTGATATGTATATGTTTATCAGTTTATACATTTCTTCTCCCTTTATTACAACTCAGGTATAGTATCATATTCATAATTCATTTGACAGAGTGACTCATGGATTGGAAGAGGGAGCCTCAAAATCTGAGGGAGATCCTGACCTGGTGCTAAGCTGCCATTGTTTGAGCTAAACTGACTAGAGTTGAGCTATTGAAACAATACAATTTACATGATTTTATAAACCCTAATCAATCCACAGGTTGTCCAGCTTTAGTTGGGACTAACAACTGGATTTAGCCCTTGTGTCAGACTACTATTAAAGGTACAGGAATGAGCTGGTACCCTATATACAGGCTAAGGATGTGTTCACACAGGAGAAATGCCCTTCTTTTAATTTGAATTTGTCCTTTCATGGTCTGTTGCTCAATCCCATCACAGGATCAATATCTGGTGTCAGGAATTCACATGCATATTGTTAAGCAGCATACCCAGAAATTACCTGAAAATGCATCAAAATGATGGAAAGATGAGTCATCTCAATGGCAAAAAAGCATAAAATAAATAAACAAATAAAGGTTCATAGCCAAAGCAGCACCACAGGCCTCCACCAGGGGCCCAAGGTAGCATCAGCAACATATATATTCTGAGAAGATGGGGTCACACGTTGAACCAGTATGATGATGTGGAATATAATGCTGAACAAAAAAGTAATAGGTATCGATTTTGTCATGGATTCAGTGCGATTGGGGGATGCAAGATCCACTTTGTGTGTGAACACAAAACACCCAAACAAACCAAGACTGATGGGGGATACTCAAGTAACATTTTGGATGTCTGAACACAGCCTAAGATCTAGGTAGCTTTTGTCTGACATAAGTTCTGAGGAAGATCAGAGATCTTCTTTGTGTGGAGCTAAAGCCTGAATCTGCAAGTTGAGTTTTTCTTAAACCCCTCACAAAAGTAGGCTTTGGGGATGTAGCAACATGCTCTTTGCATTGTTGAAAGAGGTGCCATTCTGATATCAGTGCCATGTTGTGTTTTGTCGCCAGGAGGTCTGACACAGAGGGGCTGAGCTGGTGTGGTGGCATGAAATGCTCAATAGTTAAACATTGGTTGTCCATCTTCTGTGAGGGAAATGAGAGCTATCAGTCAGTCTAGCCTTAAAATTCTACCTAGGACAAGGTGACGAAAAACAAGATGTCTGGAAAAGGCAAGCAATGGGAAGACCCGAGGTCTGAAAAACAAAGAAAATGGACTGAATGGACTGAGGAAGAAGAACCTGAAGCAAAAGGAGCAAAGTGCAAAAGAATTAGGGAAGTGAGACAAGAGGAGGCGTATCAGAGGGACATTATGAAGTCTCTTCCTACAGTTTGAGGGCCAATATTCCTAATGAAGCAGGTCCTCGAAGGACAACATGAGATACACATATTGCTATATTAAACACATGTTAAAAGAAATGTCGTCACAAGGTGGCAGCACAGGAAACAATTCTGCATACAGCAGGCTACTGGACAAATTAAAAAAGAGAGCATTAGGCACCATCCTTTGTATGTACAAGGCAGTGTTGTACAGCTTGATTTGCTTCCTGACTACAACCGACAACAGTGCATGTTTGATCTTTTAGATTCTAAAAACCAGCAATCTAAAAACCAGTTCAGGCACATATAAAACTTCTGCAATTAAGAACATTTCATCTAACTGCACTGAGTAGGTTCCCTTGAGCCTATTATGGAAGCTTGTATTCATGGATAGATATAAAACAACTTAAAAATGTAATTAAAGAAGTCCAGACCTGTCGAGAAATATAGAAGATTAAGGGAAACGGTTTTATGGGATTCATTAGATAAATTTTCAATTTTCCCCCCAGACTCTACCTTTAAAAATATGCAATATGGACTTTTATTTTACCTTTAAAAATATGCAATATGGACTTTTATTATTTTTATCCAATACAGTATTTATAGTACAATATCTACACTTCTCATTTTTATGCTTCATATTGAGTTTGAACTCACCTGCTTGTTCATAAAAATGTAGATGACTGGATTATAAAATGTGCTGGATTTTGCCATGTACATTGGAACAGTTGCTATAATAGGATTAATGTAGATCTGAGGATTACCCACAACCACCAAGGCAAAAGTTGCATAAGGAAGCCAGCAGATCAAGAATGCCATAACCATCACGATCACCATCCGTGACACTTGAGCTTCTGCTTTAGTTGTGGAGCCTCCTTGTGCTACTCCAATTTTAGCCACCTGGTTAAAAATAGCAGATTAAGTCTCTGTCAGCAACAGAACACAACACTGGGATGATTACATTTCATTGTGTGTAAAAGAGTGGAACATAAAACGCATGTGGAAGTGCTTAAGAGTGTATTGTTCGGCATGCCCCTTCCCTTGAGCAGCAGGAAGTTTAAGCAGACAGCGAGAACACAAACACTGGAGGAAGGGGTTCAGGAGACAGCTGGTGCTTTTGCAGGAATCTGTTTACAAACGTGTAGATGGAACAGGTGGTATCGCAGGGATGGGGAGCACAGAGCCCACCAGGTTTTGGGCTGCAACTCCTATCAGTTCTTGTCACCATGGCCAAAGAAGCAGAACAATGGGAGTTGCAGTCCAACAATATCTAAAAGGCCACATGTGTCCCCCCCCCTCCTTCTGGAGGGACTGGAATACAGAACCAAGCCCATAAGCTTTTCTGGCAGTCTGCATTGTTCTGTGAAAAGAGGAATGGGGACGGCAGTGGTGAATGAGGCACATTTTATGTGAAAGCATATGACTGCAAAACAAAACCTAAAATAACCTTTCAGAATTGAAAGTACTATGCAAATTGCAAAAAATACAATACAATACAATACAATACAATACAATACAATATCATAGCATCTATTCTGATCTTTACTCGGTTGTCAGAGAGATGGGGAAAAGACCTTCCATCAATCCAATTGCAATACAGTGTTTCTTCTCAGGGCTAGTTCCCATGTTAAACAATGACTTGCTTCCCTCTCGTGGATTAAATGATTCATTGATTGGGAAGGCTGTGTGAATAATTAGGAAAAAAACATAACTAGACAGGATAGAGATCCCAATATAATGTGGTGTGTGTGTGTGTGTGTGTGTGTGTGTGTGTGGTATTGGATGACATAATTTGCTGCAACTGCTAGTGAATAGAGGTCTCTTGTGAGTAGGAAAAACATCTGCAGTGTCATGTGAAAATACATAGAAATCATTTGTGGAATTTTGTGGAAATGTTTTCTTAAGTCACTAAAAAGAGGAATGATTTTCTTCAGAATGTTTGGAGACAAGTTAAAAATTGTTATGGATAGTATCGTACAATATGAATGCTTGGATGGAGTGATCTGTTAAGTGTAGCAAGATTGCCCATCTTCAGGTCATGTTTCTGTGTCCTCATTTTTCATGGAATATTATGATATGGTGCTTCAACTAGCCAATCCCTATGCAGTTAAACACAACCAGCTCAAAACTTGAGACCGTTTTACATTTTGAATGCTTCAGCCCATTTTAACCAAACTGTTTCCTGATTCTCTGTTTTGTATTGACAAAATTGTGCTAAAATACTTCTGTTTGTTTGTTTGTTTGTTTGTTTGTTTGTTTGTTGCATTTCTTGACTACATCGACTTTCCCATAGGAACTCTGGGTGGTTCACAAAACAAGGATCAACAAGTGAAGCACAGCATATTGTGGAAAGCAATGCTACCTGGCGTAGAGTCCGTAGCAGATATCCATAGGAAACCAATATAGTAACGAATGGGATTGTAAAGCAGAAGAGAAAGTAGCAGATAATGTAGGAAACATTAATAGGGTCACTGTTGTACCAGTCTGGAGCACAGGAGGTCATAACGCCTTCCATCTGGTATCCTCCCCAACCAAAAAGAGGAGGCGTGTTCCAGACAAGGGACCAGATCCAAGACGCAGCAACTCCAATCATGGCTTTCCTAGTGGTGAAAGTAAGCATTCCCATAGGCTTGGCAACCACAATTGCACGATCAACAGCTATCACGGCTATAGTGCACAAAGCCACAATGCCTGTAATTGCAAGAAGGAAGATGTTATTCATGATTTTTGCTATTGCAATCAAGGTTATATTATTCATTGCTTTTCACAGCTCCCCCAGAATTCCCATGGGAAAAGGATTTAACTAATCTGTGTGGATTTTTTTTATCAACCTCTGTACTCAGCTCATACCTTTGTAGAATGCAGGAAATTTCACTGTTCCACAACAGTTTTACTACAATACTGGCCACCTAACTCACCGGTAATTTTGATGGAAGATAATAAAACAAAAAGTAGTACAGTGATACCTCGGATAACAAATGTTTCGGATAACAAACAGAAATTTCCAGGTATAGGGCTGCCTCAGATAACAAATGTTCCCTATGGGCTGCCTCGGATAACAAATGTTTCAAAATGCCTTGCAAAAAAATGTACCCAGGATGCATTGCACCCTCCACAGTTTGTGGAGGGGTGGGAGGAGTTAGAGTGTTTCTTAATGGTGTTTTGGAGCCATTCTGGACATTTTTTTGCTGATGAATTTGGACCTTTCAAACTTGGAAAAGTAGGGAGCTAGTTCTGGGGGTTTGTGTTCCAGCACTGCATGCCTTTAAAGTGCACTTTATAAAGAGGTCTGGTGGGAAAACAGATTTTTAGCCTTTTTTCGGACCTCTGGAACGGATTAATTGGTTTCCCATTCATTTCAATGGGAAATGTGCCTGTCCCCCGCTCTGACCCCTCGGCTCTCCGCCACGTGTCTGGGAGCCACTCCTCCAGCGCCTCCAACCTTTCCTGCCTCCTGTTAAATGCCAGGTTGGTCCATAACAAGATCCCCATCATTTACGATTCCATCCTAGATGGGAGGGCCGACCTGGCATATATTACCGAGACCTGGGTGGGTGCGGGGGGGGCATCGCTCTCTCAGCTGTGCCCACCCGGGTATCTGGTTCAGGGTGTGGGGAGGTTGGAGGGTCAAAAGGGAGGGGGGGCCGCCATTGTTTACAGGGACTCTCTTTATGTCTGCAGGGCCTCAACGTTGGTTAGCCAGGGGTTAGAATGCCTGCACCTGTTAGTGGGACAGTGGGACAGATTTGGCATTGTACTGGGTTACCGAGCTCCCCGCAACCCAGCCCAATCCCTTCCAGAGCTCTCGGAGTTCATCGCCGCTGCTCTATTGAGGTCCCCCCACCTGTTGGTGGTGGGTGACTTCAATGTGCATGCCGGCGGTGGACTTTCCGGAGTAGCCCTGGAGTTCATGGAATCCATGGCTTCCATGGGTCTGTCCCAGCATATTGGATGCCCCACACACAGGTCCGGCCATACCCTTGATCTCATATTTTCCTCCACATCGGGGGCTTCGAGTCTGGAGGTAGGGGACATTGTCTCCCTACCTGTGTCATGGTCAGACCACCACCTGCTTTCTTTCTCCCTGTCGATCGCCCCCCCCACGGGGACCATCGGCCGTCTGTTTTGGCCCGGCCCCGGAGGCTCATGGACCCCTTGCGGTTCCGGGAGGCCTTCGGGGACCTTCCTGGAGGACTGGCTGGTGCTCCGGTCGAGGTCGTGGCTAACCATTGGTTTGAAACAGCTGCCCGTACCATAGACCGGATCGCCCCCAAGCGCCTTTTCCGTTGCCGAGCTCCGTCTTCACCGTGGTTCACGGCAGAGCTTAGTGCAATGAAGCAGGAGAGGAGAAGGCTAGAGCGCAGCTGGAGAAGAACCCGGACGGTTATGAGTAAGGCTGCTGTTGTGTCCCAGTCTAGTCGCTATTCCAGTGCAATAGGGGAGGCTAAGTCATCTTTTCTCTCCCTGAGAATTGGCGAGGGCTCGAACCGCCAGGCGGAACTCTTCCGGGTGGTTCGGGACCTCTCCAACCCTAGTCTGGCCAGGCCTCCTCCTACTGATTTCAGTAGTGAGCAGTTCGCAGCCTTTTTTTGATCTAAAATTGAGGCCATCCGGGCCGGCTTCGACTCCGGTTGCAGTAGCACTGCCCCGCCATCGCCAGTCGCTGGTCCGCCTTCGTCGCCTCGGATGGATGTGTTTGGGCCTGTTTCTGCTGTCGAGGCCTCTAAGGCTATGGCGCACTGCCGGCCTGCTTCTACCCCCTTCAACCCTTGCCCATCCTGGCTAATAAAAACTGCCGGCGGGAGTATGGCCGAATGGGCTGCCCTTATTGCCACCACCTCCTTCAGTGAGGGGGTTTTCCCCTCTCGTCTGAAGGAGACGGTGGTAAAGCCCATTCTCAAGAAACCTGGCCTTGCGTCGGACGATTTGTCGAATTATCGTCCGATTGCTAATGTCCCATTTATGGGCAAGGTAATCGAGAGGGTGGCGGCGGTCCGGCTGCTGTCATACCTGGAGGATCAGCAGTGCCTCGATCCATGCCAGTCGGGGTTCAGGCCCCGTCAGGGGACCGAAACACCTTTGGTCGCGCTGCAAGATGACCTACTCCGGGTGGCCGACAGGGGTTGCTCTACCCTGTTGGTTCTCCTGGATCTGCCAGCGGCCTTTGATACCGTCGACCACGGTATCCTACTGGATCGGCTCTCTGAGGTCGGAATCGGGGGCACTGCTTGCAGTTGGCTCCGTTCCTTCCTGAAGGGCCGTCCCCAGTATGTGCAGCATGGGGGGGGTTGTCGGCCCCGTGGGTTCTCCCTTGTGGAGTCCCGCAGGGGTCGTCGCTGTCCCCTTTGCTGTTTAACATCTATGTAGGGCCGTTGGCTGGGGTCATTAGGAGTTTTGGAGTCTGCTGTCATCAGTACGCTGATAACACGCAGCTCTATCTCTCCTTTTCCACCTCTGCAGTGGAAGCTGTGAGGATCCTTGATGGGTGCCTGGACGCCGTGCTGGCTTGGACCGGGGCGAACAGGCTTAAGCTCAACCCCGAGAAGACGGAGGTTATGTTCTTTGGGAACTCGCCATCTGGGTTCGGAGGCCCCCTTCCGCGTCTGGGGGAAGTCTCCCTTCAGCTTGCGGAAAGGGTGCGGGATCTGGGTGTGTTCCTGGACCCGGCGCTCTCCATGGAAGCCCAGGTGGCGTCGGTGACCAGGTCCGCCTATTCCCAGCTTCGTTTAATCGCCCAGATCCGCCTGTACCTGGATGGTGACTCTCTTAGAACAGTGGTCCAAGCGCTGGTGATCTCGAGGCTGGACTACTGCAACGCGCTCTACATGGGGTTGCCCTTGACTCTTCTCCGGCGTCTGCAGCGGGTACAGAATGCGGCGGCCAGGCTGGTGGTTGGTGCGTGTCGTTATGACAGCATAACCCCAGTCCTGGCCCGCTCGCACTGGTTGCCCGTTGCAGCCCGGATTAGATTCAAGGTCTTGGTTTTAACTTATAAAACCCTCCATGGCTTGGGACCAGGCTACCTGTCGGAGCGTATCGCCCAGCGATCCACCTCGGCCCGACCTGTCCAGCAGTCGCGAGCGCACTCGCTTCCGGTTGCCACACCACGAGAGGCCCGTAAATCGCTCACGTGGAATCGGGCCTTCTCTGTGGCAGCCCCCATCCTGTGGAATACCATCCCTAGTGAAGTGCGCTCTGCAGAGTCCATGCTGGCCTTTCGGAAGGCATTAAAAACCTTTCTCTTCCGAGAGGCCTTTGGCGAGACCTAGTGTTTTTTTTTAACCCGCCATCAATATAGATTGTTTAAGATTTTAGTTATCAGGCTCACCGCCTTTGGCGATGATAGTGTGTGCCTGTTTTAATTTTTTAATTGTTTTAATTGTTTTATTTTGCACCGCTTATTGATTTGTTTGTTGTTCTTATTCTATATCCTTCTTGCTGTTAGCCGCCTAGAGTTCGTTCCGAAGATAGGCAAGATATAAATGCAACAATAAATAAATAAATAAATAAATAAATAAATAAATAAATAAATAAATAAATAAACAAACTATGTTTCAGATAACAATTTTTTCGGATAACAAATTGCCTCTGGGAATGAATTAAATTCGTTATCAGAGGTACCACTGTACATCCAAAATGCTCTAATATAATCCTCTCACATGGGGCCCTCATACCAACTCCCCATGAGGTTGATCAAAGATATCAGGGGGGGAAATACCTATGACTTATCTTACGTGGTAGTTAGAATATTTCTAATTGGAATTGGAACTTCAGAAGCCAAGCTGCGGGTGAGTGATTAGCACTGCCACGGCTTGGCTTCTAATTCCAATTAGAAATATTTTTTTCCTAGGGGCACCCCCTTTGGAGATTCGTAACTCAGCCCTCTGAGCCCCAAACCTCTCCAAATTTCAGGGGTTACCTAGAATTGCTAGAAGGTGCCCCTGCCATTTTTGGAGCTGAAACATGGCTGGGATCAATATATTGTCATGTTTTAGCATGGACATGGCAGGGTTAGCTTCCTCAAGCGATTCTAGGTAAGCCCTTGAAATTTGGAGAGGTTTGGGGTTCAGGGTGCTGTGTTATGAAGCTCCAAAGGGAGTCTGGATAGTTAATTGAAAGAGTGTGTATGGCGTGCGCTACCAATGTATGGCTTAAACTGCATTAAGTGGAAAAATAGTGTTTCACTTTGTAATGAATTTTTAAAGTAGTTTCATTATGAAATGAAACAAAATGTAACAAAATGCTATGCTCCCCCAGATCCTAAAGGACCAAAATGGTAGGGGAGCTTCCTCAAGCTCGTCCCTGTAAGACCCTGAAATTTAGAAAGTTTTGGGGGTGAGGGGTGTGAATTACTAAGCTCCAAATGGGTTGCCCCTAGGAAAAACAATTAAAACAAACATTTCTAATTGAGAGAGAAGCTGCTAATCACTGACCTGTGTGTGTGTGTGTTGGGGGGGGCTATTATAGGCTTCTTGCTCAATTAGAAATTATTTTTTCCTGGGGGCACCCCTCTGAATTTTAATCTCAGCCCCCTGACCCCCTGGGGGGGTTTACAGGGAAGAGCCCAAACTTGCTCCCCAGAGATTTTGGTGGCAATACAGCAGCCATTGGGCACCAAAATTGCTGGGGAGCAAGTTTGGATTTTTCCCTGTAAACCCCTGAAATTTGGAGAGGTTTGGAGCTCAGTGGGCTGAGCTATGAAGCCCCAAAGGGGGTCCAGGTAGTTATACCCATATCTAGTTAAGAAACATTGTGAAAGATGTAATACAAGGCAAAAAGTTTTCTTATGCAAACAAGAAAAATGAAAGGGGTACAAACTTGATAATTGGGATGGGCATTTCGTTTCGGAACCAGTAGGTTACGAAATGAACCACACGAGCCCAGGTGGTGCTCAGAACCGTCTGATACATGCGGAGCCAATTGCTTTATCTTTCTCTCTGCCAGCACGGAGCTGAGCTGCAACGAGGAAGCACGCTGCAACATCATCTTTCCTCCTCTGTGGGTGCTGGCTAATCAGGAGCTGTGCAGATAATCCCACCTCCCTGTCTGATTGGCCAGCACCCACAGAGAAGGAAAGATGATATCACAGTATGCTTCCTCATTGCAGTTTAACCTCATGCAAGCCCAGAGAAAGGTAAAGCAATTGGCTACATGTGTAACAGACAGTTTCGAGCACCACTTGGGCTTGTGTGATTTGTTTCATAACCTACTGGTTCCGAAACAAAATGCCCACCCCTACTTGATAATAAATCTCTCCAAAAAAGAGGTTCATTTTAAAACAACACATTGCTGAGAATATATATCTCCATCTATCCATCCAGACCCCCAAACATCCAAGAATTAAAAGGTAAAGTTCTGGAAGAAAGAGGCAAACCATAAAGTAACTTGCCTATGTGTAACCTAATGTATGCCTGCCAGGACAACAGGCCCTTCTCTCCTGCTGCCAAATTTCTTCCATAACTTGAAAACAAGCTCGGGAGGGATTACCAGGTGCCTGAGACAGTTTTGAATGTGTGTGGAGCCGGAACATCTGCTGACAGAAACAGTGTTTCCCCCTACTGGATTGTGGTCCTTTGTCAAATAAGACTGCGAACAAATCAAATTCCGAGTTTGGGGTTATGGTATTAGGAATCACCTTGTCCCCATGCAAATCTACATTGCCCACGGCTTTTGAATGCTGGGCTGGAAATGGTGCAGAAAAAGTTTAATGGACTGGAGAACTTTTCCTTCTACAAAGGTGGAAATATTTGAGGCTTTTCATGGTCTGCTGTAGGCAAAAGTAGGTCTCACTGGCCAAAGTCCTACTCTGCCTCTACCCTTGTGCAACTTGCGCCTGTGACAGCTACATGAGTGCTGAATCAGAAGTGCTATCCCTGAATAAGTTCCACCTGCACACTGCACACTCAGTTGTGCTGGAAATGCATGGCTGATCAAACAATTGCACAGCACAGTTCCTTGTTGCTGAGTGTAATGGCTGCCAACAGAGCTTCACCGTACACTGTCATGAACAGGGAACTGGCTTCTGCATACCATTCTGTTTTCTCTCAGGTAAATGGCAACCTCTAAAGATTGCAAGCGTAAGAGAGGAGATGTGATAGATACTTTAAAAATTCCACATAGTGTTTAGACAAAGCAAATAAGGAACTTTTCTTCTTCAGCTGGAGTAGCAGAACATGTGGCCTCAGAATGAAATCACTCAGCTGATCAGATGCACCTGTTGGCAGAACTATCTTTCCAACAATCTTACCCAGATTAGCAAAATGGGACCTTCATGGAGAGAACCAGGGTTTGGATATCACAGAAACCCATAATTTATCATGCAAGATGAACCTCAGGCCCTACCTCTTTACACTTTTCCTGTGGGAGTGGCCACATGGAAGAGTCTGGAAGCTCTTGCTTTCAACATATCACCGTCAATAACCACACATAGTGTCATCCATGTTTTTAAAAAGGCAGCTTCATCACTCTATGAGTTGAAGTTGCATGGTTTCTAAAGAAACTAATAGAGCACAATTTGTTGGTTTGAATGACATGAACTAGGGTGAGCAGACGTTTTTAAATTCCTCTTATTGCACGGGAGTTACCAAGGAGGGAAAGGGTACCAACCAAAGGACTATCTGGTCTAGATCTTGCCACAATAAACTGTAGCTCAGCTGCATGACTTCTGAACAATCATAGGAAATATTGAAGTAAATTCACAGCTGAACTGTGAATTAAATTGGACATTTGCTAATGGAAAAGGATAACTTTACTCTGTTGAATTTTTAAATGAAAATAATTGACTTGCATTTACATTTTTGTATTGTATTAGCATTTCTTTAGAATTAGGTCAGCATTAGAATTGGTAGTGCTTTAATGATATCAGGGAAACTGCAGGGAACAAAGCGGGGGACGGGGGGGGAGGACTCGTCACAGATTATAGGCGAAGAGGGGGGGGGGAGCAGAGCTCAGCTACTCCCAGAGATCCACATTCAAGTCATGAAACTCATGGGAGGCCTGCTCTCTCAATCTAACCAGCTTTGTAGGGCAGTTTATTAGATCAAGCGGAAGGGAGCCATGCATTGCACACTGCTTTGTCTCATTGTGCAAAATATTTGAATAAATGTAGATAATAAACATCTATCCAAATTCCAGTTAAGGAACAAATGTACAGATACATATTTAAAAGTCCCAAATTGATTTGGGAGTTAATCTGCAAAAAATGTCTGAAGGTTGTGCATTAAAATGGTTATTTTCGTTTTGGATGCAGCAACTCTAAACAATGAAGTTGTGATGCATTCAACCTCATTTCCAGGGCTTCTCGCCTAAAAACTGCTTCTTCCAGCGCTTATTCGCCCATTTACTTTACCTTAAATGATTAGGTGTAGCTGTGTAATTTTGCCTTACACAATCATGGATGCAGTCTAGTTTTCTGTATTTTATGTCTTTTATGAGTCCTTAGCACTTTGTGGATTTTGATCCAAGAACATCTTAGAAGTATGAATTAAATCAAAGTTTCAGATCCTTTTAACTTTTTAAATACTGGGCTATGTTACACAGTAGAACCAAGAATATTAGCACTCTCCAATGCACATACTTAAAGGCAATTTAAAGATTGTGTTGCAGATCATATCCTTTATTTTAAGAAAGCTGCTCCTGCCATTTTGCTGAAGGGCTACACTCGTACTGTTCATTCACAAACACAATCCTTTGGATTTATTTATTTATTTATGTATTCATTCATTCATTCATTCATTCATTCATTCATTCATTCATTCATTCATTTGGCTGCAGTTGTCGGGCTAGTTGCTTTTCACTGATAACTAAGACCTTGGTTTCCTTAACATTTCTTTTCAGACTATGTCAGTCACATTGACTCATGGGGGCCATTTTATCAGTTTGTGATCCTGATAAAATGGTCCGCAGGTGCTATTGTTACTCTGTATTTGCATCAGTTTCTAGTATTGCATTTACAAGTAACTTGTTTATTGACAGTAGTTTTAGAAGAGGTAGCCATATCTGTGCTAACATATCAGACAAAAACAAAAGAAAATATAAAGAAGACAAAAATGTTGTGGCACCTTAAAGTTTAACTGCTATATTTTAATCTGAGCCTTTGCACACAGGTTCATGAAAATAAAACATAGCAGATCGTCTTGAAGGTACTACAACATTCTTCTCTTTTTTTCTTTTCTATGTTTATATTTTGTTTGACTTATATGTTTTCCATTGAAAGTGACCTCATCACTCAAGTCAGCTTATCTGAAGATATTCTCAAGTACAAATCATTAAGCAATGGTGAAAGGAGCCATCCTTGCCATGTTCCTCTTCACTTATCTATATCCGTTGTCACTAGAACATCAGCTCTTACTATAACTGTCAGTTATACAAATATCCATTGAATCAAGACCTTAGTGTATTAACAACTTGAGAAGGGCCTTCTCAACTGCTGCATCCAGACTCTGGAACTCCCTCCCACTAGAGGCCAGGACTGCCTCATCTTTGTTGTCCTTCCGGAAACAGGCAAAGACCTTTCTCTTCAGGCAAGCTTTTCCTGAATAATGGACTATCATGTGTATTTTATATGAATCTATAGGTTCACATAGACCAGTGATGGCGAACCTTTTAGAGACCGAGTGCCTAAACTGCAATTCAAAACTCACTAATTTTTCGCAAAGTGCCAATACAGCCATTTAACCTGAATACAGGTGGCTGTAAAGGGGGCAATGTCGGGTGCCCACAGAAAGGGCTTCCAGTGCCACCTTTGGCATCCGTGCCATATGTTTGCCAACACTGACATAGACATTGTGTTTATAACTACTTATAACCTTGTAGCTTTAATGTAATGTTGTCTATTAATGCTGTAAGATGTCCCTCATTTCCTTGTCCTCAAATACTTGAATATGCCTTAATTGTACTGGTCTGTATATTATCCCTCATTACTGTAAACCACCTTGGGTCCTTTTCCAAGGAGAAAGGTAGGGTAAAAATACACTTAAATAAAACAAACAAACAAACAAACAAACACACACACACACACATACATACATACATACATACATACATACATACATACATACATAGTCAGATTGCTCTCTTGGGATTTTTAAAACGCTTCCTTGTAGTCAACAAAGCAAACATGCATATCACATCATCTCTGCTCATCTACAAAGTAGATCTTCCTTTTTGGATTTCTGTTTTTCGGTTCATTGTCAAGTAAATATATTCTGTTGGTCTGTTTTCTTCAAACACCTCTTTTTAATATATATGCTATGATTTTGCCGTGTACATCAAGGATCAGATAATTATTCCTCTCCATTAGCAGAAGGCATTTATTTTTTTCTAATATGCCTATTTCCTCTTTGATATTTCAATGCACGTTAAAAGAAGAATCAATCTTCTCTAGGTCTGTTTCTGTTCATTGTTAAAACTACATATTTTCTTCACTCTTGTGCAATTCTCCATACTTGATGTTATGTTTGTTTTTCCATTACCTCTCTTCTCTCTTCCATTAGCTGTAATATTTCCTCTTACATCCACTTCCTTTTATCATTTGTATGTCTACTTTTGAGGTTTCTGTCCATCCTAGCTAATAACAAATTTGTTAATTTAAGCCCAGATAGCACTTATATCTGAGTATCCTGTCTTCTAGATGCCTTCATGAGTCCCTTATTTACCAATACTGTAATAGATATAGTCAGATCATTTTTTCAATGTTTATGTTGTTCCTATTTTTCCATATATACAGTGTATTTGTCATCATGGCAGCTCTAGCTTGCATTTTCACCAGTTTACCCTATTTCAGTACTTCTGGTTAAACAAGATGTATCTGGTTCCTTACAGTGTCCTTTTTAGTGCTATCTTGGAAGGATTTCCATGTATGAAGTCTCAGTAGCAGTTTGAATATGGTGTTATTGACTACAGGTTCTTCCCTTTCTTCAAAAAACTGCATTATCGGTGCTCCACATTCCCTTTTGTGTTCCTAGTTCATATTTCCCAAAGAAATTTATGCAAGCTCCTTTTTCTATCTTAGCATTGAAATTCCCCATAATGTAATTATTGCTGCACTGGATTTTCTATAATAGTGTTGAGCTCTTTATTCAATACTTCTGTGCTTTCTTCATTTTCATCAGCAGTCAGAGTATTTACTTCTGAAAAGTAAAAAAAAGGAGTAATATATGGATGGGATTTATTTATTATTTATTATTTATTTATTATTTCCATTTATATACTTTCCCAAAGGGAACTCTGGACGGTGAACAACCAAAGCCAATCACACAGAAATAAAAACAATAACAATAATTTTAAGACTGGCAAAGAATAATAGCAGCTGAAAATGAATAGACCACAAATAATCAAACCAGTAACCTCAGCAGTCACCAAAAGCAGCTTTAAACAGCCAAGTTATAAGATAGTTTTTAATAGTTGGAAGGGATTAGCAGGTCTTATCTCGCCTGGGAAGCTGATTCCAGAGGTTCATGCCAGCCACAGAGAACTATGGGCCTCCCCTGGAATGACTACCCTAAGTGAGAAGGTTTGCAATGCTCTGGTGGGCCGGGCCAAAACTAATTGTTGGGTAATACACTCCGCCAGATATTCTGGTCCAAAGCCATGGAGGGTGTTATAAATCAAAACCAGTACCCTTGAACCTTAACTGGAAGGCAATGGGTAGTCAGTGCAGGCAAGCCAGAATTGGGGTGAAGCGATCATTCCTTCTCGCACCAACCACCAATCTGGCTTCCGCATTCTGCACCCACTGAAGTCAGCAAACAAGAGTCAAGGAAAGCTCCATGTAGAGAGCATTACAGTAGTCTATCCTCAAGATAACCAGCACTTGCACAGCCATCCACTAGAGATGGGCACAAATCGAATAAATGATGTTTTGGTTTTTTGTTTTTGTTGCAGGTTCCGTTTTGGTTCGTTTTCATTTTTTGTGAATTTTTTGAAAAAATTTCATTTTGTTGATTCGTTTTTACCTGCTTTTTGCGCGATTTAAAGCATTTCTGCGTGCGGGCGTCCCCCATTGCACCAGACCAGAGGGAAAACACTAAAAAAATTGATGCTGGGAGAGACACAGTATAGACTAGGTATGCAGGGAGACTGCAAAGGCAGCAGTGGGTGTTGCCTAGGGCGCAAGGCCTAAAGTGAAAATAATGAGTCGCAGAGACAGCAATCCCACCCTAACTCCCACCGGAGACTGCAAGGAGGATGGGGGCTGCCAGAGCTTTTTATGCCCTCTGCTGCCAGACCTGCCCGCCCAGTCTGCAACCCGGGCATGCTATTGGTTGAAGTTGTCCAAGAATTTACATGATCCCATCACATGGCTTGCATCCATTTTGTGGCTGGCATCCATTTTGTGTCATCCTTAAAGGGAAAAGAAAAATACATCGTGATGGGAGAAAAACAAAAACAAACATTTTAAGGACCCCCCGGTAGGTATTATCAGGTAGAATAAATAATTATTGCTGTGGTTTTATGGATGTCCAGGGTGTTTTATACTCAAGAAATCAATATTAGGCATCTGGCAGCCATTTTGGTTCGATGTCCCCTAACTCCCCTTAAAGGAAAAAAATACAGCGATCTGAGAAAAGGCATAAATGCACGTTTTTAAGGACCCCCAAACCCCCTGGTAGGTATTATCAGGCAGAATAATTATCGCTGGGTTTTTACAGATATTCAGGACATTTTTTAACATTTAAAACAGCTCTTTTCATCGCGCATCGCCATTAACGAAAACGAAACGCAACAAACCTAATTTTCTTGGTTCTGGTCTGTTCGTTCCAATTTCATCGCCAGGTTTGTTATTCGTTTTGTTACATAATGAAATGAATAACGAATAACGGAACGAAAAAAATTCATTTCATACCCATCTCTTCCATCCACAGAGAGTCACCATCAAGGTATGGGCGAATCCGGGTAATAAGCCTAAATTGATAAAAGGCCAACCTAGAAATGGCTGCCACCTGGAATTCCAGGGACAAAGCCGGATCAAGGATGATGACCAAATTCCTCACTGTGTCTGCCATCTGAAGGGTGGACTCACCCAGACTGAGAAGAGGGCCACTATGCGCATTTGGTCACCCATCCCAAAGTACAGAACCTTGGTCTTCTCTGGGTTGAATCTGAGCCTGTTAATTTTAATCCATTCCATGACTGCAGCCAGGCAGCAGTCAAGGGTCCTAACAGCCTCCATTGGAGAGGTAGAAAAGGAGAGGTAGACCTGCGTGTCATCAGTGTACTGTTGGCAGCACACCCCACCTCTCCAAATGACCTCAGCCAGTGGCCTCATATAGATATTAAACAGCATGGGTGAGATTGCCGACCCCAGGGCACCCCACAAGAGAGCGACTAAGGGGCCAACAACACCCGCCCCCAGCGTTACTCACTGAACATGGTGCTCAAGGAAGGAGCAGAGCCAGCTAGTTACCTATGCTCAGTGGACTCTCTTGTTGTCAGTAGTGTACCGAAATAAAACCACCAACCCTCAAATGCCTGCCCTTTGGGAGGTTGGCTTAGTCGCTCCTGTATGCAGTTAATCCATGAAGGAAGTTAAGGAAGGATGCAACATTGGCTTTCTGGTGCCATCCATGTCTCTCCCCCCCACCCCATTCTGAACTCTTTCTGCCTGAGACTCCTGGCTCAGTTTCTTTTTAAAAACTGAGATTTGCTGACTTCATATTCACAGACCCTCTAGCTTCCCTTTTCAAAGCAAATGTTTTCATGTTGTGTGTGTGTGTGTGTGTGTGTGTGTGTGTGTGTGTGTGAGAGAGAGAGAGAGAGAGAGAGAGAGAGAGTATTTCCATTTGAGAAAATTCACTTGTCCTTTGCATCTCAGGTACAGTTTTTTTTCCACAGTTTGAACAACAAATGGAGGCAGGAGGAGGTGGGAATGAGGAACCATTTATTTTCTGAAACATACTGGAGTAGCTATTTTTGATTTGCTTGCCTGGAGCTGAGTTTCTATCACAACTGTTCTCCAGAAATACTCCTCAGTTGTGAAATCCTCTTTGGTACACAGACAAACTCCTGAACACACTGTCTCCCCCCTCCATCTTTTTTCTTTCTTCTCCTTTAAAAAACATCCAAATGCAATAGCCATTGGTGTTGCAGACTGGAAAATGTGGTTTTTAGGTTAGCAATTATTTCAGCTGAGTTCCCTCTGACAAGGAACATAGAATTTTTGACATTGTAGCAGATGACATTTCATTTCAAAGAGTCAGGGAAAATATTTTGAAAGAAAGGCAACATTTAAAAGACAGTGTGGGACCACCTTGATGAAGCAGACAGCGTCCATGAAAGCTTATACCAAAAACAATGGGTAGTCTCCAAATTTAGTTGCTTAATATAATAATAATAATAATAATAATAATAATAATAATAATAATAATAATAATAATAATAATAATAATAATAATAATAATAATAATAATAAATGTTTTGTTCATTTAATCATTTGTTATATTATCCCACCTGTCCAATAGCACACATAGTTCATTTATTCTCCACATATTCCTCACCACAAGACTTTGTGGTGAGAAACAGTGACCAGCCCGGGGTCACTCTGTGAGTTTCATGACTTCATCAGGGCATGAATCAGGAACTTTCTGGACCAGTGGTTCTCAACCTGTGGGTCCGCAGATGTTCCTGGACTGCAACTTCCAGAAGCCTCCACCACTAGCTGTGCTGGAAGGGATTTCTGGGAGTTGCGGTGCAGGAACATCTAGAACCACTGTCCTGGACTCAAGTCAGCACTCCAGCCACTACAGCACACCAGCTGTTGCTCAGAGTGAAATGGGTTCAACCTTAGACTTGATTAGACTAGAGTAGATCCATAGAAAAATGGGTGTTATTTTGAATTATACACTGATTTCTGTGAATGTAGTTTAAACCCACCCACCCCCAGCATTGCAGAGCATTACATTGGCTGCATGTTAGGTCAAGGACATATTATATGATTTTTGTCCTAATATTTAAAGCACTACACTTTTCTTGCACTAGTTATTTAGCAGAGTTTTTGACATGGCAGATCCCTCTTAGGAGGACCCAATCTGCAGATTTGGGACTCTTCCTGATCCCTTGGACCAAAGTGTGAAACTCCATTCTTATAGCATTTTCTCACTTGGCTCCACAATTGTGGAATTCTCTTCCCCAATACCTTCATATGGAACCACACTTGTACACATTTAAACAAGGCATGAAAACCTATTTGTTCAAACTGGAACCAAAGGTTAGCATTAGTGCAAATGTATTTTAATCACCATCTTGTTACTATTCTGTTTATTCTACCTGAATGAAAGTTGATTGCTAGTGGTGAATTCAGATAAACGATTCATATTGATGTTGTATATTTTATTAGTGTATCATTGTTACCTTTATATTTAATGTCATGTTTGTATATTGTATGTGTTTGATCACTGGAATGCTCTCTGGTATACCGCACAACAGCAGCAGCAGCAGCAGCAGCAGCAGCAGCAACAACAACAACAACAACAACAACAACAACAACAACAACAACATACAATACTGCTGGAGTCCTTTCCCAACAATGCAGCATTGCTTTAAAAATATGAGAGAAATCCAATTTCTCTGATGCAGCTTATCTTGTGGAATGTTGCTACCCCTGCATTGTTGTTGCTTATTTGTAAGCAATTACAAGCTAATGGAGGTGGTGACTGTGGAGACTCTGATCTTTGCAATGAACTGAGATTCCACCTCCTACCCCACAAGAGATGGGGGAGATAAACATACGTGGGAAGGCATGGATTTGTTATGGCACTATTACAGCAAAATATGCTCTGTGTGGATATGCCCAAAATTACTAATGTTCTGCTTCACTATTTTATCATTAATAAAAGCATTCAGTATGAGCCTGGAAGTTATTGATTCAAATCTAAGTAATGGATTTATTAAGTTCAGGGTAGAGCCCTATAATTCTGCCCTTGGACTGCTCCCTGTGCTGTCTTTTTACTACAGTGGTACCTTGCAAAACAAATTTAATTCATTCTACAAGTCAATTTGTTTTATGAAAAATCCATCCTATGAAAAGTGGTTTCCCATAGGAATGAATGGGAAACCAATTAATCCGTTCTGGAGGTCCGGAAAAAAGGGCAAAAAAAGAGAGCCTTTTTTGTTCAGACCTCTTTATAAAGTGCACTTGAAAGGCATGCAGAGCCAGACACACACACACAGAACCCTCCCCCTGAAGTGCAATGCAAAAGCAAAGTTCCAAGACATACCCCAGGTCATTCCTGCCAAAAGTGCAATGAAAACCAATGCAAAAACACAAAAGAAAGCAAGGAAACCTCAGCTCTGTACCTTTCCAAGTTCTAAAAGTCCAAAACCTGCTGCAAAACAATGTCCAGAATGGCTTCAAAATTTGATGAAAAAACTCCTCCCACCCCTCCACAAACTACGGGGGCACAATGCATCCTGGGTAGCTTGTTTCAAAATGTGGAATGGATTTTCATCTTGCAGGACATCCTATAGGGAATTTTCATCTTGTGAAGCATGCCTATTCCCAGAAATTTCATTCGTTTTACATGTTTTTCATCTTGCGGGGCATTCATCTTGCAAGGTACCACTGTATGTCAACTACAAATATACAGGTATTTATTATTTATTTATTTATTTATTTATTTATTGTATTTATAGACCGCCCATCTTCCAGACGGAACTCTGGGCGGTTTACAATTAAAATAAAGCAACAATATAAGAGCAAAAAAGAACAAGGAAAAACTAATAAAATGAGGAGGGACCCTCCACAAGAGGCGACATGGGTGGCAAAGAAGAAAAAAATTAAGTAATAAGGTCGCCATATGCCTCTTTAAAAAGGAAGGTTTTCAGAGCCTTTTTAAAGGCAGGCAGGGACTGTGCAAGGCGCAGCTCACTAAGGAGATGATTCCACAAAGTGGGGCCCACCACAGAGAAGGCGCGGTTATGCGTAAGCGATTTCTGCGCCTCCCTGGGTGTGGCCACCCTAAGTGAGCCTGCACCATTCTAGTGGGCCTGATCCCAGTTGACCTCTGGGAGATACGCTCCGACAGGTACTCTGGTCCCAAGCCGTGGAGGGTTTCTGCTGATCAGGGACCTCTTCCACATTGTGACTGGAGATGCCACAGATTTATTGGAAGGTTAGGCCCCCAAAGAATACAGTAGTACCTGAACTTATGAAATTAATCCATTCCAACTGCATTTCCGTAAGTCAAAATTTTCGTAAGTTGAAATGCAGTTTCCCATAGGAAAGCATTGGAAATGGATTAACTAATTCCAGGGGCTAGAAAAAAGAGCCATGGGGGTGTCAAAAACCCTCCACTTCCAAATATGGGAAAGTGCTTTTGCTGACTATAGAGAGGTGGGTTTTTGAAAGCCTGCCGCAACCTAGCAAAGCATCTCCCCTTTGCTGGGTTGGGGACAAACCTCTTCAATCAACTGGCAGCAGAAGGCTGGTCTTCCCAGCCCAACACCCAGATGATTTTGACAGCTTGGAAAATCACCTGGCTGTTGAGGAGCAGTGGCTGCCAGTTGATTGAGGGGGTTCCGCCCAACACAGCAAAGGGCAGAAGCTTTTCCCCTGCTTTGCTGGGTTGCGGCAGGCACCCTGCTCAGATTTTTTTCCCCTTCTCCTTCCCTCCTTTTTTTCTCTCTCTCTTTTTGCTCTCCCTGCCTCTTCCAAGCTTCCCCTGTTCCTTGCACCCCCAAAGCCTTTCTCTCTCTCTCTCTCTCTCTCTCACACACACACACACACACACACACACACACACACAGAGAGAGAGAGAGAGAGAGAGAGAGAGAGAGAGAATTTTATTATTATTATTATTATTATTATTATTATTATTATTATTATTATTATTATTATTATTATTATTATTATTATTATTATTAGTAGTAGTAGTAGTAGTAGTAGTAGTAGTAGTAGTAGTAGTAGTAGTAGTAGTAGTAGTGTGTATGTGCCTGCCACAACAGAAGGTGGGGTAACCCAAAAAGTCTTCTGTTGTGGCGGGTGCATGAAATGCAGTGGGGCTGCCATGCCTGCAGCAACACAAGTCTCCCGCCGTGTTGCAGTGGGCACAAAAACCTTGCTGCCTTTACCCATTTGTGTGCCTGCCACAACAGACAGTGGGGTAACCCAAAGAGCCTTCTGTTCTGGTGGGAGGATGAAACACAGCCCCCCCCCCCACACACACTGCAGAGTTTCAAAACAAAATGAAACAGGAAACAGTGTGTCATCCTGGACTGAAACAAAATGATGTTCAGAGGAACTAGACCAGGGAGCCACTGCCAGATGTTTCTCTGCTCATTTCCTGCCCACCTCCCAGCTGGTTTTGACAGCTCAAGCTGACAAAAAAATCCTGCTGGGAGGCAGGCAGCTAGGGAGAATGGAGCAGCCAGACAGCAGTAAATTCATTGCCTGGCCTGAGTATTCCTTTCTCCTCTACCACCCTCTACTCCCGGGGTGTGTGTTTTGGACAGGGAATGCTTTGGGTAATGGGGGATGCCCCCTCTGCTCAAAGCACTCCCTGTTCCACCCCCCCCCCCCCCAGAGAAGTGGAGAGAAAGGAGCAGGGGTGTGTGTGCTGGAGGCTTTTGAATCCCCCGCAACAACAGGTACTGAGGTCCTAAACTGTTTGGGGTTTTCTATGGCATCATCATCACATTGAAGTTGCTGCACAAATAAACTGGTAATTGGTGCAAGGATGCCAGAATAGGAGTTATATGTTGGTGCTTACTGTCCCCTGTCAAAAGTCTGGCCATTGTCTGAACCAATTGTAGTCTTCCATGGTTAGTGTTGGGTCCGAAACAACACTCAAACTGTGAACCTCAGTCTTATTACAGGGATGAGCGTATCAGGCTTCTTTACCCTGTAATGGGAGGTCTACCAGGCAGATCCTTGGACTGGTATACATCTTCTAGAAGACAGAAATAAGTCCATTACAGAACTCGTGGCCAAATTCCTTCTCTTAGCCTAAAAAACACGAAAGAGAATTCTGGTGCTTAACTAATTTTAAGTTTCTTTTAATTATTGGAATGTGTACTTGTTGGAATGTATACTGTATTTTATCGGGCCTTTGGCTGTAAAATAAAATTGATTGATTGATAGTCGTTGTGTGTGGGGGGGACCTCAGCAGGCCGCTGATACAAATGCTGCCAGCTCCAGAAGGGAGAGCACTAAGTCACGGGGAGTGTAGTAAGCCAGCAAAATCCCAACACCATCCCTGGTCCCAGTCAACACATTTCAGTTCTTGTGACTTTCCCTCAATTAAAGAGCTCAGGTAGGATAATAAAACAGGTAACCATGAATTTTAGATGTTAAGTTAGTTCATCAATAAATAAATTAATTTCATCAGTAAGATTCATCAAGGTACACTTGGGTACTAACTGTCTTCGTATCCTCCCCCCAATCTTTCCCAACTCATCCAGATGTTACCACTTCCTACTGATTGTAATACTCCTGCACAGGATTGTTATCTGTCCAAACTAACTATTCTTCAAGGATGGTGAAGAATGTGCAAGATCTAAAAACTACACATACTAGCATAGTTCTAGTTGCATTGTGGAGAAATAGGATGGAATAGCATTATGAATCTTGAAATACCAGTGTAACCAGCGGTCTTGTAAAATGGTGAATTCTCCTCTAATCTACAATGCTGAACAGAGAGTTTGTGAGCAGATCAGTCAACCCCTTCTAATCCTTGAGTGAAACAAAGCAACTTTAGATGTGTACTCACCAAAAAACGCCATGGCGAAACCTTCGGTGACGCAGCCAACTCTACCCAGGTTGTAATACCCAACGGCATTTGTTTCCACATTGAGACTTCCTCCCAATAAGGCCGCTCCAAGGTCTGCTATAGCTAAATTGACCAGAGAATAGTTGATAGGCTGACGAAGCTGCCGGTACTTGATAGTGACTGCAATGACAGTTGTATTCAAAATTACAGATAAAGTGCAAGATGTTGCCATAATAATGGCTATAATAGTATAACCAATTCGGGGCATCAAGATGGCTCTTTCAGTGCTAGTATTCATTGATGCTGTGCTAGTGTCCAAGGAATCCATTTGTGGTTAGGATACCCAAGTGAAATGAAGAATTGTTTTTCTGCCTGTACTTTTTTTTTTTTTGCTACCTGTCAGTCTATCCTTTTCTCTGGATGACTACAAAGCATCCTTTCCCATTCAACGTTTCCAGGCATACAAGATGTGATATACCACGGATTAAGCAACAGTTAAAGCAAATCCTTAGATCCGGATTTCTTTGATCATAATTCTCCCTTCTTCATTCATTTTCTAATTAATCTAACACCACACTCATCATAATTACAGCACCAAAGAAATATTCCTTGCATGGAACCTTATATTCTTCCTGGGGCGGTGAAGTGCATAATTCATTTGAAGAATGAATCCAAGAAAGGTCAATGCATTCCAAAAAAGCAGTTTTCTTAGGAAGAAGAATCAATTATGGGGTCCCCCCCTCCTTGACATGATGAGTGAATCTTTCCACCTGCGCTCCTCATGTCAGTTGAAAAGATAGAATGAAAGGGGACAGAATAGAGATTGTAGATCTTTCCATTTCATTCACTGCACACCCTCTGCAGATGGTCTCCATGACAAAGTAGCTGTCTGTTAATTGGCCCAGTATTTATTTACTCTCAAAAAGAGGCACAGTGCCTGTGTGACAGCCTTGACAAGCAAACAGGCTGAGAAATAACACTACTAGTTGTGTGAACATTGTATGTCATCAATTCTGCATCAAAGATAGCATGAACAGCTTCTCTTGTGGCTTTGCCATGGCAGAAAATCAAAAACTTTACGAAAATAAGCAGTCAGGTGCTCAATACTAAGCAGTAAGCACATACCAACTCAGGTCCAAAATACGTGTGTGTGGGGGGAGGGGCTGAGTCATCTTTTAATATAATTGAGGGGAATTTGTGCTGTAGATATGTGTTTGTGCTCTGCATATCAAAACTCACAGACTTTCAATATGGTAGATGCATATTTAAAGTTGGCCATCTTGCTCAGTAGCTTTAGTATCTGACTGTGAAGCCAGAGGTTGGGAGTTTGATACTCCACTGTAACTCCTGAAAGTAAAGGCAGCCTGTGTAGCCTTGGTCAAGCTGCACTGTCCCAGGACACCCCCAGATGAAGGGCATGGGGAATCACATTTGAATATTCTCTACCTGGAAAAGGCCAAAAAGAGTTGCCACAAATCAGAAATGACTTGACAACACATTTATCATCATCATCATCATCATCATCATCATCATCATCATCATCATCATCATCATCATCATCATCATCTGAACACAGCTGCCAGGTGGTAAGCTGGAGTTGGCCTTTTGCAATGATCAAGCTCTTTCCAAGAGCCTAGGATGACTGGAGATATCTTTGTAGAATATATGCTGTCCCTAATAATGTTGCCATTTGTAGTTGACCACAGGGCCAGCGCTAGGGTTTTTCGCGCCCTAGGCGAGGGGTGGGGGGCGGGGTGGGCAGTGGCGGCAGCCAGGGGAGGGGTCAGGCAGCAGCGGGTGGGGGTCCGGGGGCGGTGGAGGCAGCGGCAGGGGGGCGGGCAGCGGCGGCAGGCGAGGGTCCGGGGGCGGTGGGGGGGGGTTGGCAGTGGCAGTGGGCGGTGGGGGGGAAGCAGGCTGGGCAGCGCCCCCTGTCCATTTTGGCGCCCTAGGCAACTGCCTAGTTCGCCTTAATGGACGCGCCGGCCCTGGTTGACCAATGTTGATCTTGTCAATGCCAAGGGTTTTCAGATGTTGATCCAGGTCTTTTGGGATTGCACCCAAGGCACCTATTATTATTGGTATTGTTCTTGCTTTCTTTTTCTATAGCTTTTTGATTCCTATTTCTAAATCCCGATATTTGGTTGTTATATAGCTTCTCTAGTGAATGAGTTCTGTGGTATTAGATTTCCCTTCATCTCTGAAAAGGAATGGTCATTTCCCCGAGGCAGTCTTTTAGGCCAGTGGTCTCTAACCTTGGTTGCCCAGATGTTCTTGGACTACAACTCCCAGGAATCTTAGCTAGCACATGTCATGAGCACAGTTACAGCGGCAGTGCAGCCGTTTGACTACTGCACCATGAGGCTCCATAATGCTGCTGCCCAGTTAAATGGGAAGAAGCAGATATGTTTTTGGAGAAAGGGCTGGATGAAAATATAAACATCACAAGATGTCACTGAACTGGCTTCTCATATTCAGAAACCTGCCTAGACAAGCCAGTATTCATACCAGGACTTAAATTATGGGAGCCACCAACTTACTGCAAGCTCACTTTACCAGCAAAAACAAAAACAAAAAAAATTCCTACCCACCCAGCTAAACAAGCAAAGCAGAGCTGTAATTCTCTCCCCCAGCCCCCTCAAATTAACATTAAGCCCATTAATCACAGCAGGATTCATTTATGTAAACAGTTTCTACTTAATATAATGAAATAGCTCAGATGTTGAAGTGTATGACCATGATGAAAATATCAATTTCAGGGGATCTATGTGTTGAAAAAGAACAGGCATGTGACAGTATCAAAGCAACATCTATTCTGTCATGCATCTGAATATATCCAGGGAAGAACTCTAAGGTGAGCATCAAAAGAAACCTTTTATAAGAACACATATTTTTAAAAGGGCAAAGAGAATCTATAGATGTACAGTGACATTGCAAAGTTGTTTGTATTAAGAATCAAATGCCATATCTTGAATTCATTTGGCCTTTATAGTCGTTACAATTAATGAATTTGTTCGTATGCAAGTTAAATAGCAATAGAATCCAAGTGGAAGTGTGACCAGTTGGCACTCCCATTAGTAGCATGATAATTGATTTCCATATCTGGCAGTGCAGACAAAAAGGCTTTAAAACTAGAAAAAATTGTGAGAACAGTGACCATGACGTTATTGGAATACCAATTGTGTATAGCAACCTTACGGGCCTCCTTAGGGTTGGTCACCTGGAGCAGGAGTGCCAATGAGGCTCTGGTGGGCTGGGCCAGCACTGCCCTTTGGGAGGTGCCCCTGCTAGATAGTCAGGTATCAAGCCATGGAGGGTTTTGTAAACCAAAACCAACACCTTGAACCTTATTTGGGAGGCAGTGGGCAGTCAGTGCAGGCAGACCTGAATTCGGGTGATGCAGTCAAATCTGCCCACACCAATCACCAATCTGGCTGGCGCATTCTGCACCCACTGCAATCACCGAACAAGGTTCAATGGAAGCCTCTATTGTAAAGGTGGAAAAGGGGAGATATTGCTGCGTGTCATCATTGTACTGATGACAGCAAGGTCCATAACCCTGGATGACCTCAGCCAGTGGCCTCATATAGATGTTAAAGAGCATGGGGGAGATTGCCAACCCCTGGGGCAGCCTACAGGAGAGTGTCCAAGGGGATGACAATTCTCCCTCCAGGCTCATTCGCTGGGCTCTGCCCTCAAGGAAGGAGTGAGCCATTCCAAGACTAGGCCCCCTAATCCCTGCTTCAAAGACACTGCCCAGGAGGATACCATGATCAATGGTATCAAAGGCTGCTGACAAATCAAGAAGGACCAACAAGGTAGAGCAACCCCTGTTGGTCCCCCTCAGTAGGTCATCATGCAATGCGACCAGAGCTGTCTCAGTCCCATGACGCAGCCTAAACCTAGACTGGAAGGGATCCAGGATGAGGTCTTCCTCCAGGAATGACTGGAGCGCCACCACCTTGCCCAAGAAAGGAACATTGGCTATTGGATTATAGTTAGACCTGGCATCCACAGCCAGGCCAGGTCTTTTAAGAACGGGCTTAACCATCATCTCCTTTAGCCGACAGGGTAAAATCCTCTCACTGAAGGAGGCAGTGGCAATCAATGAAGCCCATTCTGGCATGCTCCCTCCAGCAATCTTAAAAAGCTAGGACAGGCAGGGGTCAAATGGAGAGGCCGCTGGCCTGCAGTGAAACAGTGCCCTGGAGGCCTCAGCTGATGTCACAGACCCAAACTCAACAAATTGAGGAGACTGAGGGGGCACAGCACTGGACACACTCAGGGGCAGATCAACCTGGCGGTTCTCAACGTGGGTTGTCGCGACCCCTTTGGGGCTCGAACAACCCTTTCACAGGGGTTGCTGCGAGCCACCGAAGAAAAAGGCATCCTAAAGGCAGGGGCGCCGTTCTCCCTCTGGCTGAAGGCAATAATAATGATTGTTTATTTACAGTCATAGACCAAAATGTGGCTGAAGGCACATGATTGATGGGGGGGGGATACAAAGGAAAAGTGAGGCTGCTGAAACCCCCACACTGCACAGAGGTGACATGCAGGCCACTCCCCGGAGAACCTTCCCCAGCTCAGTGAGGCATGGATTGGGGCAAACACCCCCACCCCCACTGCCACCACCATGTCCAAGCTCTTTGTTGGAGTGCTGACCTCCCCCAGTGCCCTGCTGCTGCTCAGATGGGAGCACCTGCTGGGTTCTGGGTCCACTTCTACCCACAGCCAGCTGTGTGCGGAGGCTAGCCGAGGCTCCGAGGAGGGACACGCGGGATGCCTTCCTGACCCTCTGCTGCCTTCCTCCTCCTCGACTGCTGCTGCTGCCGCCACCAGCTCACACACTGAGCACAGCTCTGTACCACTGGAAGAGCCACATGCTGCAGCCGGTCAGGCACTCCAGGCTCCTTCTTCCGTGCTCAAAAGGAGATGGCAGGGGAAGAGGAGGAGGAAGCTCAGCCCCTGCCAGCCTCGCCCCCACCAGACCCACAGGAGGTGCACCTGCTGCGGCAAGGCCCACAGCCTTCTTCTATCCCTCGTCTCAGCATTTTTCGTCTTTCTTTCTTTCTTTCTTTCTTTCTTTCTTTCTTTCTTTCTTTCTTTCTTTCTTTCTTTCTTTCTTTCTTTCTTTCTTTCTTTCTTTATTTCTTTCTTTCTTTCTTTCTCATTGGCTCCTTCCTTCCTTCCTTCCTTCCTTCCTTCCTTCCTTCCTTCCTTCCTTCCTTCCTTCCTCCCTCCCTCCCTCCCTTCCTCCCTCCCTCCCTCCCTCCCTTCCTTCCATTCTCCCTGTCTCTTTGTCCCCCACACCCACCCTGAGACCCTTCAGACTCCCTCCCTGCCCCCAGGAGGCTCCCCCTTCCCAGCGCAGCCCACAGCGACACCTTCTCATTTCTCTCCAGGACAGCCAGCCAGATCAAGACATTAAGAAGTCGGACAAGGAGGGAAAATGACAACCCTTCATATAACAGCACACACATGTACCCAAGGCCTCCTCCCTTTATTTTCTTAAAAGACTGTGCAACATTTCTCATTCCTCCTTGCTCCTTCTGTACACTATAATTTCGTGTGTGTGTGTGTGTGTGTGTGTGTGTGTGTGTGTGTGTGTGTGTGTGTGTGTGTGTGTGTGTGTAAGTAATGAGAGCCCCTGGCACATCAGGAAATAATGGACGGGCATGCTGAGGGGGGTGTAAGAGGGAGAATTTATAAAGCCTTGCTTCTTGGAAGCAATGACGTCCATCAGCAAAACAGAAAAAGAAAAGATAAAGTAATATATTGGTTTTTTTTAAAAAAAGTTACCAAGAATTGAATCTTGTAAACAAATGCCAAGAATTGGTTATGATTTATTAATTTTTCTTTCTGAAACATGAATAATTGAAAAGCTGGAATGGCATTGTGTGTATCAGATATGCATGTATGTATGTATGCATGTATTTATTTAATTATTAAATTTATATACCCCTCCATCTAGCTACATGGCTACTCTGGGCAGTTTACAAACTGAACAGAGATCAAACCATAAACAGTAAAATACAATATAACAGATAAGCACAAGTATATAAATAAAAACACTATAACTAGTAGTAAACAATATATAACAACAGCATAGAACAGGAGCAAGATGGGCTACAGATAAAAGCAAATAAATATATAATAGCAATCATTATTAAACAGATTAATACCTGGGGAAAGCCTTTTTAAATAGCCATGTCTTTAGATGCTTCTTAAAGACTGGGAGGGAAGGTGCCAGACAGATCTCAGGAGGACGTTGGTTCCAGAGCTGAGGGGCTGCCACTGAGAAAGCCTGATTTCTCGTCAAAGATTTACAGGCCTCCTTCAGCGAAGGCATCCTCAAATGTCCTTCCTGAGATGATCAGGTGTTATGGGCAGTACTTTGCGGCAGGAGCCATTTTGCCAGATAGCGAGGTCCTAAACCGTTTAGGGCTTTATATGTTATCATTAAAACCTTGAAATCAATGCGGAAACGAATCGGCAGCCAGTGCAGCACGGCCAGCGTGGGGGTTATATGTTGATGTTTTCTTAACCCTGTAACTAATCTAGCTGCAGAATTCTGCACTAGCTGGAGCCTCCGCACTAATCTACAAGGCAGCCCCACATAGAGAGCATTGCAGTAGTCTAATCTCGAGACAAGTGCCTGGACCAGAGTAGTGAGAGCGCCAGGGTCCACGAAGGCACGCACCTGAGCGATCCGCCTAAGATGGAAATGAGCGGCACGTACCACTGATGCTACCTGGGCCTCCATGGAAAGCATAGGGTCCAACATTACGCCCAGACTGTGCACCTCATCCTGCATGGAGAGAGTCACCCCCCAAAAAACCGAGGGGGCTTCCCAAACCGCCAAACACTGGTGTCCCCACGCGAAGGACCTCCGTCTTGTCCGGGTTCTTGTCTGTATTTACATTATGATTCATAACAGTAGCGAAATTACAGTTATGAAGTAGCCACAAAAATAATTTTATGGTTGGGAGTCATCATAACATGAGGAACTGTATTAAAGGGTCACGGCATTAGGAAGGTTGAGAACCACTGGTGTAACCAGAGTCCAGATTGGAACGGATGGCCTCAATTTTGGATTTTAAAAAGTCTGCAAATGACTCACTAATGAAATCACTAGGAGGAGGCCTCAAGCCACTCAAAACAATTCCATCTGGTGATTCAAGACCCCACCAATTTGTAGGTAGGGAAAATACCCTTTAATGTGCCTGATCGCACATACATAGTGCCTGGTCAACGCACAAACTGCAGCCCAATTCAGTTCCGTCTGATCACTCGTCCATCTGCTCTCAAGCCTCCTCTGCTCTTGCTTCATCACCTGCAACTCTGCCATAAACCACGGGGAGGAGCTGGCTCAGCATCGAAAGAAGAGCTTAGGGGCAATTTTGTCGGCAGCCCCGGTGACATCCTCATACCATGAGGATGTCATGGCAGCCCACTGCAATGGATCAACAAAGTGTTAGTTACATGTCTGGTAAGGCATCCAGTCACAGGACTGGCATGTAACCTGGGCACACAGGCAGCATGTTCATTACTACAATTGCCTGCCTTGATTTATATCATTTTGACTACTTGGGCATCAAGTGTCAGTAGTATTCTGGCCACTATTACTCTTTTAGGCTCCAGAAAGTACTCAAAGGGAAAGAAAAAGTAGTTACAGCAGGCACATTACAGAGTAATAGCTTACCCTCCTAATCTGCAGTTTCTGCTTTAGTTCGAGAAGTTGCTTCCCTGTTCTCACCAAGGTTCTAACATTTGTCCTCACAAATCTGCTGCTGCTGCTGCTGCTGCGGCGGCGGCGGCAGCTTGGAATAGGGTGGCCACATGGAGTGGAGGACAGGACTTTTGAACCCGTAAAAGCTGTATAGAATCGGACATTCTGACAGGTATAGATGTATTAAAAGCACATGAGTCCTGTCACTCCTTTTCTGTAGCCAGCTGCTTGGGTTACACAAACAACAGCTAGAAAATGGAAGGGGAGAGCTATGGTACAATTCATTTAGACTTGTGCATGTCAACCAGATAAACGTGATAAACTAACTTCTGTGCTGCTTCATATTCAAACTTCCAAGATTTTGCAAAACATGACAAATACTTAGAGGATAGGACAAGAAGCACAGCGACTCCAAGAGTAGCTTAGCTTCACACAGCCACCATTTCTCCTGGGAGGTTTGAGTCGCTGAAGGCTTAGCTGGCGTTGCCCCTGTCATGTCATGGGTAAATTGCCGCTTCAGGATTTTCAGGGAGAGTAAAGTCATCGTTCTTCAGCTTGGCTAATATTGCAATTAATATCATTATGTTAATATTAAATAGTAATGCACTAGGCCATTAACTGTAGCACTGTCAGCATGTTCTCACTAATGTATTTACTTTAGTTAAAGATGCTAATACTTAGCAATGCATTTGCATATGCTGTTTAAGTAGAACAGGTCTATCACACTTTTGTTTTCTCTTCTCTTCTTTGCAGGGGAAGAGAACACTTTGGAAGGTAAGAATATTGTAGTGGTGATGAGGATGATGATTAATATCATCGGTTGGTTGCTCAGTAGGTTCCTTGGCCCAGGGAGGCAGATGAGCTTTGTCATTAAGTATGCATATTGCACCTGTATAACAAATGAGGCAGTTTGCTCCAGAAGTAGCTACTCTCCCTTGTATGTGTGTAGGTCTATTTTCCCCCACTTTGCTCTCCGACAGACATTGTGGGCTACAACGCTCAACAGCTCCAGCCAGCATGTCCAGTGGACAGAGATAGCAGGAATTATGATCTGAGGCATTAGGAAGTTAAAAAATCATGTGCTAGAGGATAAACCACACTCATCCTGATAAAGGGAATCCTTGGTGCACCATAACGGTTATTGCGGTGGATCAGGGTCCCATTCCAATGTTGTGCTAGTGACTGACCATTCATCTGATGGGGCTTTTTCTCTTTTTCCTTGCAGCCTTCTGCACCAGTCCCAAAACTGGCTCCTAAAGATTCCCCAGATCTCCAGAGTACATCATGAGAGGGCAAAGAGGGCAGCCAGGTGAAGAAAACATGACCCACTACTACTCCTGGTGGCAGCACATGCAGCCACAAAACAACCGTGACGTCTGGAAGTTGAGTCATGGCAACTGGACTTCTTTTTCTTGAGAGATCGGAACATTTAGCTGCTCATCCAAACAGCTTCGTTTCAATCTCTCAAGAAAAAGTAGTCCAGTTGCCATGACTTAACTTCCAGATAAACTCATCTGGATGACTGAGAATCTTCACAAACAACCATGATGGAAATTGGCTTGCTGCAGTAATCCAAAGTGGCAAACTGGAAAATTGCCGCCAATACAACTCACTTTCCACTGTTGCTGTTGCTGTTGCTATTGCTGCTGCTGCTGTTGTCGTTGTCATCATTGTTGTTGTCATCATCGTCATTACATGGCATGAAATAATTTCCGCACTATGGGGACCATGTCAGATATTTCAGTTCTTTGAAGGAGCAAATCAACCTCGACTTGGGCCAAACCATGGAACAAAGGCATTAGGGGGTTGGACTCATGGCCTTATAAGCCCATTTAAACTCAATTCTATGATTCTAGTGAGTAGAGAATACAGTAACCCCCCGTCTATCGTGGGGGTTAGGGACCAACCCGACCTGCGATAACTGAAAATCTGCAATATGCAGGTTGGGTCTGGCCTGGGGGGCACACAATGTTTAAAATATCTTTAAGCAACAGAGCCAGGTTGGCTCAATTGCTTAAAGACATTTTAAACATTGTGCACCGCTTCTCCTGACCACCCCCCGGGTGTGTGGGAGCGGCGCGTGATGCCTCCATGGAGGCAAGCCCTGGGCTCCAGCTGATTGGTGCTGGGGTGGGGAAGAAAAACCTTTTGTTTTCCCACACCAGCGCCAATCAGCTGGAGCCCGGGGCTTGGGGAAGGGAGGGAAGGTTTTAAAAGCCCCAGCTTTTAAAACCTTTCTTCCCCTTCCTTCAAGCCCTTTTGAGGTACTGCGGTCCCGCTATATCGCGGGACCGCAGTATATGAACTGCGAAAGGGCAGGGGGCCACTGCATAAATACAGGAATCATCTCAGTCTTGTTCTAATTGGTGATTGTTCTGTGTCCCTAACTCCTTTGAATGTGCTATTGGTGTTGCTTTGTTTACTGCCTTTGGTTCACTGTATCGGTTTGATCCTTTTCAGTTTGATCCTTTTCAGGGTGTGTGAGGGAGAAGGGAGAACGAAACCAATCCTAGCCAGAACTCTCAGTTATGAAATTCTCCAGGTACCTAGGGTTTAGGAAGTCACAGAGTTGGATCTAAACCCGTGTTTGGAGAAACTCCATCATTTGCAATGCAGTCATTCAAAAAAAAACCCCAGCTTTTCTTGAACTACTGCTACTCATGTTTCTGGAACTATAGTGGTACCTCTACTTGAGAGCAATTCGACTTAAGAATTAAAAATGTTGGGGTTTTAACTGCTGCCTTACAAATTTTAGATGTGATCTGCTCTACTTACAATTTCTCCCAATTTTTATTTTTTATTTTTTATTTTTTTAGATAGGGCTGCTCTACTTAAGAGTTGTTCGACTTAAGAACATGCATCCGGAATGAATTAAGTAGAGGTACCACTGTACCCCCAAGCTCCAAGCATAGCAGGAGAGGCGCTGCTTGATCCCTCTCTGAAGGCCTCAGTAGCAGCAGAAGGTGGCTAGGGGAAAGAGAGATCCTGGAGCCGAAAGGAGGGAGAATTATTAGAGCCAAAAAGAGGGGGAATGGAAGATATAGGGATATAGGGCAGGGATGGCAAACCTTTTAGAGACCGAGTGCCCAAACTGTGATGCAGAACCCACTAATTATTCACAAAATGCCAGTACAGCAATTTAACCTGAATATAGGTGGCTGTGAAGGGGCAATGTCGGGTGCCCCCAGAAAAGGCTCTAAGTGCCACCTTTGGCACTTAGGTTCGCCAACACTGATACAGAGTCACAGAATATTATCCAGTGACAGAAGTGGAGAGACAGAGGTCGCGGCAACAGTGAAGAGGAAGCTCCAGTCCTTGGGGATGGGCTGCAACTTTTGTGGAAAAAGTTTGCAGATTTGGATCAGCAGCTCTGTCAGAGACTGATTTAGATCTAATTTGAAGCCATGCATGTACAGTCTTAATGAGCTTTTCCAATGTTCTTGGGGACATGTCCTTCTCCTACTGTTGCTCTGACACCAGCGTTTGGGAACTGTCATCAAACTTGCCTAATGATAGCCATTTTTCATTATTAATGGACATCCCCAGGTTGCGAGGCAAAAGGGGGACTCGGGGAGCATTCTGCCGCACACTTTTTCCATCATCAATCACTGCACGAGTCCCTAAGGCCTAACCAAGTTACCCGAGGATACAGAAGCTGTTCCCTCAGTCTCAAGCTCCCTTTCTTACTATTGTCATAATAGATACTCTCTAGCCTTTGCTTCTTCTAATAAGGTAAAACAGTTCTTGGCAGACACGAGGTGTCTGGGGCATCTCTAGTACAGCCAATCTGTCTATTTTTTAAAAGGACAACTGTCAGATCCATAATATTCAACATATTTCACCTGACATCTGACTGACATCTAACATGATGGGGAAAATTAATGCAAAATTATACAATGGACAGACAGAAGATTTTTGTTTGGTTAAAATAGTTTTTCAAATTTCTCATAAGTAAATGCACAAGTATAATAGAACCAACAAGCAAGGAAACACTATAAATATTCTATCATAAAAAAGAAAAGAAGAAAGAAGGAAAACATATTACGTCTTAACAAGTCTCTTTGGGTGGGCCTACATCTAGTAAGTCTCTTCATGGCTCTTACACTTCCAGCACTTATTAGACATGTTAGGGAACATTTTAGCCAACCTAGCTGGGGGTAAGTGCTACCTGTAGAACATTTTATACATACTTTCTTTATATGAAGTGGCTAGAGTGATCTTATAGTTATTAGACCACAGTTTCTGACATTTTCCTAATTCTATATTGTGTCCAAAATTTTTGCATCACTTTATCATAGTCTCTTTTATTTCTTCATCCTGTGTGTCCCTTTGTAATAAAATTTTATACATTTTTTGAATTTTTTTTCTTCTGTGGCCTTAAATCTTGGTTATAAATTGCTTGTGCCCTTAAATCTTGGTTATAAATTGCTTGTATTTGCATTAAAGGCCACTATGTGAAAGTCAGTCCTTGGTTCTCTAATTGAGTTTTTGTTTTTAGAGTAACTTCATAGTTCAGAAGCTCATTGTAGGTAATTATCTTTTCAAGCTTTAGTGGGCTTGGGTATGTGAAGGCTTCTATTGGTGAGACCCATCTCGGTATTTCCACATATATTTTAGATTTCCCTTTCCCCCCAAGTCCTCAACAGAGAATTTCTTATTATATTTCTTTCAAATTATTTATGGATTTTGGTTTTCCCATACCATAAGAAAGCATGTCATCCTAATTCTTGTGCTTGTTGAAATGTGCATGACCAATAATTCACAATTAGACTAGATGCTTTATTCTGATTAAAACAGCAATTCTGAACTTCTACCTGTTGAGTGCTGGTTGCATGTAAAATTTAAAGATGCATCTTTTGACAAGCTGATGAAATTGATTGGGTTCCATACTATTTGACCTAGCAATGGAAAGCCAGAATACAAAGTTCACTGAAATTTGAATCTCCTAGGGTTAGGGCAGGTGACTGACTAACCTGCTTAGTTACTGTCTGATTCTATGATTCTAGTTACTTCCAGGTTAGTAGCAGGTGAGGGCAGATGGCCTACCAGCGGTGTTGCCAGTGACCCCTGATAGGAACGGGTTAACATGCCTCAAAATCAAAAATAGACCCAAATGAGCTCACAGGGCATAAGGTCAAATTGAACCAGCAGGCTTGGCGTCATAGCTGGGAACTTGGCAACCGTGGGCGAAGATCTCAGGCAGGAGACAAGATAGCAAAACCACATAGAAATGTTGGCATTATCCATGGCACCAGTAAGTCGGCTGGCCAACAATAATAGATGGCAGTTAGCCAGTTATAAGGAACCAACCTGAAATAGGATAAAATCATTCTGATGGGCATCCAGATGGACATAGGCCAACATAAACAAACACTTGTATGCGTACTAAAATACGTCACCACATCATGCGAAAGAGTATAAAAGATCACGGAAAACCATCACTCGGCGTCCAGGACAGCAAGGCCTCTGGCCATGCTGCTCCTAGGATCCCTTAGACTAACCTACTGTAAGAGTCCAGGACAGCAAGGCCTCTGGCCATGCTGCTCCTAGGATCCCTTAGACTAACCTACTGTAAGAGTCCAGGACAGCAAGGCCTCTGGCCATGCTGCTCCTAGGATCCCTTAGACTAACCTACTGTAAGAGTCCAGGACAGCAAGGCCTCTGGCCATGCTGTGCTCGGATCCTAAGCTAACCCATTCTTTGTACTGCCTATGTTCTGTACTGTCTATGATATATTTCTATCTGTCTTTAATAAACCTTTTGCTATATAACTAACTCAGCGTGGTAATTTTGATGAACCACCAATGATGCATTTATAATTTATAATGGTGCATTGGCAACTAACAAAGAAAAACAACCAATAACAATTTTTTTAGACAAATTTTATTCTTATCACCCCCCCCCCCCCCGCTCTGTTGGGCCCCTTCCTGAAAAATTTCCACTGTCCAGAACTTGGGAATAATTCATTAACATTGACTCATGACTCCAAATGAATTAAGTTTACTCAGTAAACTTTTCAACAGTTGTTTTGAAGTGTATAATATTAGTGTTCAATGCCAACAGAGTTAATGGTTTTAGTAATGATTAGTGATTCTTAGGGAAGAAGGTGGGCAATTGGGCATTTTTTGCTTATTTTTAGGCATTTTGATAATGTTCTTCATTTCAAACTGGCATATTGCTACTGTGTTAAGAGGTATTAATGTAATGAATGGTTTTTATCATTCTCTCTTAACACTTCAACATGAATGTCCTCATTTTCTATGTAATTTTCTATGTTGCTCTGGACAATAACTTTCCTAAGCTCCATCACAGGCATGCAATTACCTTTCTGTATGGAAAGGCTTTTGATCACTAACCTGGTTTACTACAGAAGGACCGTTTACCAGATGGCTGCCACCGCTGCTGCTCTTTTTGTAGTTATGCGCAACTTAAAATCACTCTGATGAGTGAGCTCCAAAATATCCTGTAATCAGCAGCCCTGCTAAAGTTTTAATCCTTCTCTTTTCCTGCAACCTTCAGCTTCTCCTAACATTATTGTCTTTTCCGCAGGATCTTGCCTTTTCAAGATGTGCCCCAAGTAGGACAGCCTCAGTTTTGTCATTTTTGCCCCTTTTTTTTTGGCAAAGACTTGATCTAGGACCAAACTTGTTCATCTTTCTGGCAGTCCAGAAAAATGAACAAGTATCATATTTACTGTCTCACTTTCACACACATACATGGTGATTGGGGGAAAAAAGAGTGTGGATGATTTTGGCCTTGGTCTGCATTGACACATCTTACCTTTGAGTATCTTTTCTAGTTCCTTCATTGTTGATCTTCTAAGTTTCAGTTTTCTTCTCATTCCTTCACTGCAGTCTCCATTTGGACTGATGATTCAACCATGGTATACAAAATCTCTATGCCACTTTCTTCATTGCCAACACTGAAGCTGTGTACAGTAGGATTCAATTTTTTCTTGGATCAGTATCAGCTGAAAATATCAAATAAAAAATTGCAAAAGTATGTATTTATAGTATTTCCATGTTGGAAGTGGCCACTACAGGGAGACACAAAACATGCAATGTATAGCATTTGCTGCCTCAACTTTTTTTGCATCTGTGGGTAGGGAGGCACACCCCTGCTTGATACCACAGTCCTTTTGTATTTCTTTTGTGGTCATGGTTTTGGTCTTCTTAATATTCAACTACAATCCTGCTTTGGCATTCTCTTCTGCTTTCGCTAAAAGTCATTTCAAATCATTGCTACTTATGCCGGTAAGATGGTGCCATCTGCAGATCTTAAATTACTGATGTTTCTTCCACTGATTTTCTCTCCTGCTTCTCTGAACCCAGTCCAGCTTTCCATACAATATTTTCCATGTACTGATTGAACAGATAATGGGATAAAATGTATCCTTGTCTGTCCGCTTTGCCTATGGGAAACCATTTGGTCTCTCCATATACTGTCCTAGTGGTAATGTCTTAACCAAAATACAGGTTAAGGATCAGGAAAATCAAGTGCTGAGGCACACTCATTTCTTTCAGAACAACCCATAGTTTCCCATGATCCACACAGTCAAAGGCTTTGCTCTAGTCTTTAAAGCATAGATGGATCTTTTGAAATCCTTTGATGTGTTCCAGTAGTCAGCTGATATTTCTTTTCAGAATCCAGCTTAAACATCTGACATTTCTCACTCTATATAAGGTAAAAGGCTTTATTGCCACATCTTGAGTACCACAACATCTCCCTTTTAGTGATACAGTTGTCCCCCGCCCTTTCGCGGTTCATATTCTGCGGTCCCGGTATATCATGGTATATGAAAAAAGGCCCCCTGGGGTAAGGAGGAAAGGCCTTCCCAGGCCTGTCAGAGGCCCCCAAAGTGCTTCCCCGCAAACCAGAGGTGACTTCCAGTAAACCAGAAGTGACTTCCAGATCACTAGAAAGCACTTTTTGGGCCTCGGGGGAGGGGGGGCTGGAAAGCCCCTTGCAGGCCTGTTTGTGTTGGCATAGCAAGGCCTACATCCAAACATATGGCAAAAGCAAACCTCAACATGACTCAGCAGTTTGCATATCTCTTTAAGACCTTACTACTTAAGTAATGGTTCTAGCCTCAAACACACACTCTCCTTGGCCACGCCCTGACCTGCCTGATGTTGGTGTTGTTCTAGGCACAGGAGAGTTGCAGAATTACTTCTGACTTATTGCTATTTAAGGTTGTATTTTATCCTTTTGTATTTATAACAAGCAAGGCAGTATATATATATGTGTGTGTATAGCTCCTTATCCTCTTTTTAGGAGCTTTATCACAACTGCTGTTGCCTAATTTTCTATTTTGTGTATTCTTCCCGTACAGATATTTAATGAGTGTTTTTATTATTTTCATAGGTCATCCTGTTTACCTTTTCCCCTTAGAATATATAAAGTATGTTTTTTTCATATACCTGTTGTGTCTACGACTCCTCCTTTAATCAGATTGCAGCACGTAATACCCAAATAATACACCAATCTCCCAACAATCCATCAATATATCCCAACAATTTGGGGCAGTGCCAGGCCTGGGGTAAGTACAAGAGCCCCCAGAGAGCCCACCCAGTCCCACCTGGCCCAGCATCTGCATATTGCAGATTTTCAATTATTGCGGGTCGGATCGGGTCCCTAACCCTTGTGATAGGTGGGGGGTTTAGTGTATATTTTAAATATTTTTAAGTCTTGTGTTTTAATTAGCCTGTTATGTTTTAACTGTTCTTGTTTTATTTGAATTATTACTTGCTTTCAACCCCATGGGGGCAGAAGAATAAAATTAAATAATATCGACATTTGATGCTGTCCCAGGGATACTTAACATAGACCTTTTCAGCCCATGGGCTAGTTTACCTCTGTTTAATTTCTGTCCCATCAGTTCCAATGACTATCATCTAGGAGGTGTTAGATCCAAATCCCTTCCTCTCTCTGTCCCCACACAGAAGCACCAATATGCTTCTCTGCAACCTGAATTTCTATCTGTGGGAAACAGCGAGCTTTGCCTCCTCTGGATTTGTGCCGGCAAATGAAAATGCCTTCTGTGATGTGACACTGTCAGCTTGTTCTCTGCTTTCATGTGCCCGCTCAAAAGAAAGCATGCTTTTTGATGTTGTTCTACTTACGCCTCATCAAAGGTCTCGTGGCAGCTGCATTTCATGGTTCTTGGCAAAAACCACCTGCAAAACATCCACCATCTGAAAATGATATTCTGAAGGGTGACTCGCAGACGCCAGTCTACAGGTTACTGAATGCCACTAAATTGAAAAAGGCCTCCTTTTAAAGGAAATAGATGCCGTCAATCTTTTAAGAAAATCAAAAGCTACAGTTATAACACAACACACAAGATATAATGGATTTCAGGAGAAGCAGCTGGAAAAGATGCGGTGCTGGTGGAATTTCTTGCGTTCTTGTCATATACGGGGGGGGGAGCTTATATGTTTCATGCAGGAATGCTTTGACTCACCGCATTTGCTTCATCATTTTTTTTTCCAGATTTGTGATTATCAGGTCCAAGTCAAGAGATGGGAAATCAGTCACATGTAACATTTACACCGATTGCTATGGCAGCAAATAAGGGCCATGTTCTTATCAAATTTGGCATTAGGTCTCAGTCAGAAACCTGGGAATTTAGATAAAGCGGAGTGCTTTGAAAGGCTCCCTGCTCCCCTGTCTGCAACAGGCTGGCACACTGTTTAGATTCCCCAATCATTCTGAGAGAAGAGGTTCTGTTGATGTGGTTAAATTTGTTGTGACTGTGTGGCAATCAGTTTACACCTCCGCAACACCGTGTGGATGGGGGCCTGGGTGGTTTCATTTTAGGACAGCTACCTCTGTGTCTCCTATTTTTCACAGAATGGTGCCCTCAGCTTCGTAGGTGAGTTCTAAATGATAAGGAGTACCCATATTTTAGTTGCAGGCTGAGTCTGAGTCATAGAAAAAAGAAAACCCAAAGTTGAGTCTGAGTTGAGTCACTGGTGCAATTTATGTCCAATTTGACAGCAAGTCCCATAATTTGAAGCCCCACCTTTAGTTAGGCATCTCACTGTGGAGCCAGAGTTTGTAAATTCAATTCCCCACTGTGTGTTCCTGGTCACCACTGAAACCTGGGCATCCATAATGAATGAAATACTGGCTGTTAGGGAGCTTAATGAGAACAACAGGAATCCATGGAAAACAGCTGATCCGTAAGGAGGCTGCCTGTTCAGGAGCTCTGGCTGAGGCCCATCTAGCCCAATATTTTGATCTCTGACTGTCGGCAGCTATCCAAGGCTTTCTGTGAAAGGATTCCTGTGACCTACTCTACAGGGGCCAGAAGGTTTCTTCTCCTCCTCCATCTGACCCATAAAGGAAGAGGAACAACAACAACAAAACCCTGCAACTACAGGGTTTTTGCTGAACTGGGTAAACTGGTTCATTAATGACATACAAACTATCTTGGAGCTGGTTTCCATAACTGCCCAGATAAATGAACAACATACATCCCTTTTTAACCAGGGCCTCTTTTCCAACTCTCAGTCCTTTCGGTAATATTCTTTCTCTCAGATTTATAGAATAAAGTGCTGTTGTTTGGCCGGGCATGGAAGGTCATAGAAAGGATGGCTTGCATGCCCACAATGGGTACAAGCTGGTGGGTCCCTGTCTCTTATCTTTCTTCATAACCCAGATGGAGGGCTCTGTCATACTCTCTTTCATGTCCTCCACCAGGATCCCCAGAAGAGTTTGCTAGGGGATGCCACTCCCTTCTTTTTCTTTCACCCCAATAAGGAGGCTAGGGTGGTAACCTGGGGGTTTCTGTGCCATTCTGCTTCCTCTTTGAGTACTTTGAGGAATAGAGAGAGTAGACTGATTAAATCTGCAGATGATACCAAATTCGGAGGGGTGGCTAATTCCCTAGAGGACAGGATACAATTCCAAACTGACCTTGACAGATTAGAGTGCTGGGCCAAAGCAAACAGAATGACTTTCAACAGAGAGAAATGTAGGGTCCTGCATCTAGGCAGAAAAAATGAATTGCATAGATAAAGGAAGGGAGACACCTGTCTGGAGAATAGTACCTGTGAAAGGGATTTGGGAGTCTAGTTGGACCACAAACTGAACATAAGTCAGCAGTGTGACATGGCGGCCAAGAAAGCCAATGTGATTCTTGATTGCATCAACAGAGGCATAGTTTCTAGAGCAAGGGGAAGTGATAGTACCACTCTATTCTGCTCTGGCCAGACCCCACCTGGAGTACTATATCCAGTTCCACGCTCTTCAATTTGAAAAGGATGCTGACAACCTCGAACAAGTCCAGAGGATGGTGACCAGGATGTTTAAAGGTCTGGAACATATGTCTTACAAGGAGCAGTTTAGGGATCTGGGAATAATAAGAAAACTATTATTCCAGATATCCTTATGACTAAATTAAATCAGCTGGCTGTACCTGATTGTATTTGTAAATGGATTGTAATCTTCCTAACAGACAGAAAGCAGCAGGTGAAGTTAGGTAAAACTATATCAGATATTAGCAAAGTTCGCACAGGAGCCTTTCATGGTTGTTTGCTTTCTGCATTTATTTTTCCTTATATACCAATTGTACCTCAAAGGATTCCTCTGTTAAAATAGTGGAGTTTGCAGATGACACTACAGTGATTGGCCTCATTCGAGACAATGATGAATCTGCCTATAGGCGAGAGATTGCACAACTAGTTTTATGGTGTACTCAAAATAATCTTGAATTAAACACATGCAAAACTGTTGAAATGGTGGTGGATTTTAGGAGGACTCGCTCTATACAACCACCTCTTATAATATCAAATAACTTAGTGCCAATAGTGGAGTCCTTTAAGTTTTTAGGTACTATTATATCTCAAGATTTAAAATGGCCATCTAACATTAAAAGTATTATTAAGAAAGCATAACAAAAATGTTTTTTTCTGTGTCAACTTAGGAAGTTCAGACTGCCAAAAGAACTGTTGATTCTATTTTATAGAGGTGTTATTGAATCGATCATCTGTTCCTCTATAACTGTCTGGTTTAGTTCTGCAACTAAGCATGACAGATATAGACTTCAATGGATAATTGAAACTGAGGAAAAAATGCTACTAATTTGCCATCTATTGTGGAATTGTATACCCCACAAGCTAAAAAGAGGGCAATGAAGATATATACAGATTCCACACATTCTGGACATTATCTGTTTCAATTGTTATCCTCAGGATGACATTTTAGGGCATTGCATACTAGAACTAGATATAAATATAGTTTCTTTCCAAGTGCTATCAAACTGTTGAATTATTTTCTTCTTCTTTTCTTCCTTTTTAAATAATAGGTTATATTCTGTTGTTGCACTGTATTTTTATTGTTGAATATATGAATCTTATATTTTCTTCTTATATATGGAGAGCATTTTTTTTTACCAAAACAAATTCTGGGTATTTCCACCACACTTGGCCAATAAAAGGATTCTGATTCTGATTCTGTTTCGTCTTACAAAAAGAAGGTTGAGAAGAGGGTATGATAGCCATGTTTAAATATTTGAAAGGATGTCATATGGAAGAGGGGGGATGGCTTGTTTTCCATGGCTTCAGAGACTAGGATTTGGAGCAATGGTTTCGAACTACAGGAAAAGAGATTCCGTTTGAACATTAGGAAGAATTTCATGATGGTTAGAGCTGTTCTGCAGTGGAATATGCTGCCACAAAAGGTGGTAGAGTCTCCTGCTTTGGAGGTTTTTAAGCAGAGGCTGGATGGCCATTTGTCGGAAATACTGTGATGGGGGTTCCTGCATGGCAGGGGGTTGGACTGGATGGCCCTTCAGGTCTCTTCCAACTCTATGATTCTATGACTCTATGATTCTATACCCTGAACTGAACCAATGCCCTGGTCCAGGGATCCTCCTTAAATATATACTCCCAATCTCCTGGGGGTTCTTTCTGGTTCCCCAAGTGGCTCTGTGTCTAAGAGGTAGGATTCTTCTTGCTCCTCTACAGCATTGCTCCACGCCTCCTCACCCTTCATTCCTCTCCTTCTCTTCTCTGCCTCTTCTTCTCCTGTCTCCCTAGGCTCCTGGATCTCACCTTCCTTCTCCTTTCTCTCCTCCTCTCCTGCTTTCACTAGCACCTCTTTTAGATCTCCCACCTCCCAGATGTTATTTCCCTCCTCTAGGGGCCACTTGTCTTTTCCTGGGCTTTTTGGTTCATTCAGATGGTTCTAACCCACCATAATAAACTGAGTTATGTTCATAGGGGAGCTGGATGTGATAAATTTGGAGGGTCCTGGGGAAGGGTGAGATGGCCCTCTGGCGGGGGACTCTATGCCACTGTCTCCCTCCCTACAGGCTCTTTTCAAGCCCTAACGTGGACTTTGCAGGTGTTTCCTGTTGGTGTCCCATCCAAGTTTGTTTTATTTTATTTTATTTTTACAACTTATATGCCGCCCACTACCCAAAGGTCTCTGGGCAGCTTACAATCAAAGAATTAAAACAGGTAAAACATCAAATATCAATAAATAACTAAAACAATAATAAAAACCTTACACTAAAATCATTACACTAAAATTGCCATCAGAGGACCCACAGTCTATATTGTATCAATTAAAAAAAATTAAACACTAAACCTGGTCTGACCCTGCTTATCTTCCCAAATCAAACCAGATTGGGTGTGCTTCAGGTGACAGGTTATTCAACCAGTAGGACTAGACCGTGCAAAAATTTTGTGGAACAACATGTGTGTGTGTGTATTTTTAAACAAAACTCCATGGTGCCTAATATGCTGCTAAGCTGTCTTAAAATTGGCAGCAAATCTTTAAATGGCTAAAGCCCTGAATTGTAAATAACTTTCTTTAGGTACCTTATTTCAGTGCTCCCCAACCTTTTTGTCCCCACGGACCGGTAAATGTTTGATGATTTTTCCAGCGCACGCACACTCTGGTTGGGGGGGGGCTCGGGGCCCCCAGCCTCTCTCTCTCTGTGTGTGTGTGTGGGGGGGCAACAGCCCCGTGGCCCCCTGGCGCATCCTCCTCCTCCGCCGCCCTCCTCCTCCTCGCCCTCCACCGCCAGCAGCAGCAGCAGCAGCAGCCACGGCGGCGGCGGCAAGTCCTCCTCCTCCTCCGCCCTCTGAGGGACAGAGAGTGCGGTCATGCGGCTGCTGCCCCGGGCGCCTCCGCCTTCGCCCCCGCCCCCGCCGCTGCGCTTCGCCCTGGCCCTGACGGTGCTGCTCAGCGCCGCCGCCGCTGCCTCCTCCTCATCCCCGTCATCCCCGTCGAGGTCGGTGCTGCTGCCGCCGCCGGCGGGAGCGCTGGAGGCGTCGTCGTCATTGGGGCCTGGGCCGGGTGCCGAGGGCAAGCCGGAGGAGGAATCGCCGCCGCCGGGCACAACGCCCTCAAAGGAGGAGGTGGCGGTGCTGGCGCTGAGCAGCACCGTCAGGGCCAGGGCGAAGCGCAGCGGCGGCGGCGGCGGGGGCGAAGGCGAAGGCGGCGGAGGCGTCCGGGGCAGCAGCCGCATGACCGCACTCTCTGTCGCTTGGGCGGCGGGTGGCTCCTCCTGCGCTCCTCCAGCCTTCTTCTTCCATTGGCTGCCCGTGGGAGAGAAGAGGAGGAGGAGGAGGAGGAGGACGCGCCGCCGCCGCCGTGGCTGCTGCTGCTGCTGCTGCTGCTGGTGGAGGGCGAGGAGGAGGAAGGCTGGAGGAGCGCAGGATGCGCCGCTGCCGCCGCCGGCGGGCAGAGGAGGGAGGCAAAGGCAAAGGCGGCGGCGGCTCCTCCTGCGCTCCTCCAGCCTTCCTCCTCCACCGGCCGCCCGCGGGAGAGAAGAGGAGGAGGAGGAGGGCGGCGGAGGAAAAGGGGAGGAGCCTCCCCGGCCTCCCCAGGCGGCCCGGTGCCGACCGGTCCACGGACCGGCACCAGTCCGCGGCCCGGGGGTTGGGGACCACCGCCTTATTTAGTTGCAACAGAAAGAATGAGCTGTATTAACAGAGAGTAATTAACCATAACATACAATTAAGCTGTAAGATGTTGATGAATAGAAGAGCCAGAGGCTTCAAGTGATTGGAAAGCCTAGCCAAAAATAAATAAATAAATAATTAAATAAATAAATACATAAATAAAATTCCACATTAGATTTTGTAGTACATAAGGTCTCTGTCCCCTCCACAATTCAATTTGGACATGAATTTGATGCTTTGAATAGAATAGATCCTAATTCAGGCTGAAGCAATTAAGGCCCCATCCAATTTTGATTTGAACCATATGTTTTAATTAATGGTAAATTAATGGCCTGGGCCCTGAATACCTGTTGGAGCGTATCTCCCAGAGGTCAGCTGAGGCCAGGCCCACTCAAATGTCGCAAGTGCGCTCACTCAGGGTGCCCACTCCTAGGGAGGTGCGGTTGACCACGCGCAACCGCGCCTTCTCTGTTGTGGGCCCCTCGTTATGGAACCACCTCCCAAGTGAGCTGCGCCTTGCACAGTCCTGCCATCAGAAAGGCTTTGAAAACCTTGCTTTTCAGGGAGGCATATGGCAACCTTTAATTTAATTTAATTTAATTTAATTTAATTTACCTTCCCCCCCCCTCTTTTCCCGCCCACTGTTCCATCTTGCTAGGGTTTTCCCTTTTTTGTATTGTAATGTTTTTTAACTTGTAAACTGCCCAGAGTTCCATATTGGAAGATGGGCGGTATAAAAATAAAATAAAGTAAATAAAAAATAAAAAATATTTAAATTATCAGCATACCATTGGCTTCCACTGGAAAACCAAAACCTGGTTCAGTACAGCTTTTCTCTTGTTCAACTGGTGTCCATGAAATCTGGAAGTAAGATAGGCATTAAAGAGGGATTAAACCTGCCAAAATTGACAACTAGCTTCAACAAATTGCATATTACTACTACTAAAGATTGTGGGCTGTCAAGTTGATTCCAATTTAGGACAACCTTTGTCACCCAGCCAACAATATCTGCCTACTAGGCACCTTTAAAGTTTGCTCATCCTTGAACCTCCCGCAAAAAAAATCAGAATACATTTCTTTAAAAGCTCACGTAGTACCTCCGCTAAATGCTAGATCTTGACCTTTATTTACCCAGATACCACCTGGAAGGATCCATAATCTGGCCTCCCATCTCAGGGTAGGAACGGAAGGAGAGCAGCGGCATCTTCCACCCTCTTGCCATCACCCTCCTGCATAGCCTGGTTGCTCCTCCGCCAGCTGTGGAAATTATATGCCATGCACAGGATTGCCTTGGACCCTTGGGCCAACTCATTATTCCCATAGGGGATTGGCTATGCAGACAGGTGTTTGGAGGAGAGGGAAAGGGTGTACCACAGCCAGCCCTCCCCCTCATCTTCCTTCTGGTAAGAGGCACTATAGCAGGAAGGAGAGCTTATGATGGCACTATCTGAAAGCACTGTGATTGGGCAGTGGTGGAGTTGGCCATGAGCGCAACCCTCCTTTCCCTCCCAATCATGCTATTGTCTCCTCTTCCCAAAATCCCTCCTATAGTGTGGCTGTGCCAGGCCCATCTTCCAAGTGTCGGGCTCCACACATCAGGCCTAATCGCTTCATATATATTTCCCTCTGGCTCAGAATGGAACCTGACTCTGATTCAGGTCTCACACAAGTTGGCTCAATTATATTCTGGATTTGGTCAAAGCTGAGGCGCAGCCCTTCTCCAGAGAGAGAGAGAGAGAGAGAGAGAGAGAGAGAGAGAGAGAGAGAGAGAGAGAGAGAGAGAGAGAGAGAGAGAGAGAGAGAGAGAGAGAGAGAGAACCCAGTCAAGATCAAGCCCCTATACAGTGGAGGGGAGGGTGTAAATCTTCCCCATTCATTTGGTGTTTGAAAACTCTGTTGGTGCCAGTGGAATCCCCACCCACCACAGGGGGCCAGCAGAATTTTTAGAAAGGAGGGTGGTTTGAAACCTAGTGAGCCCGATTTGGGTTGGAGTTCCACAAACTTACTGGAATGTAAACGACACAAGGGCCTTCACGCAGCATATTTAACCTCATGGGTTGGAAGTATTCTAGATCCAGATAACCCTAGAAAAGGTTGCTGTCAGTTGGAACCAACCAGACGCCATGGATGAGATAATTATGATCATACTGGGTTAGCCTCCTGCACCAATCCCCGATAGAAACTTTGACTCTGAAGTTTCTGCCTGCGACTCATGGCCAGCCATAATTTTACTACTGTAACCTAGCTGACCAGTCACTTCCTAGCTTCACCTCATCCCCTGGCCTACTTTGAAGCAGTGAACAGTGAAAGGCTTAGCTGCAGGGAGAGTGGGATGGTCACCACATACAAGTGAGGCAGCGCTCCAAAGAGTGTGGGGAAACGTTTTTCAGTCTGGGGGGGTCCCATTCAGATTTGGGGAGACTTTTTTGGGGAGTGGGTGGGAAAACACGTTCCAATAATGGCCAAGGGTGAGGGCAAAGGCAGGAGCAAATCAAATCAAGGTCTGTAGGTCCAGGTGTAATTCTTCCCCATCTGGATATTTTCTGATGAAGCGTACAAAGGAGAGCTTCATTTTAGGGATTTGTAGTTGGGACGAAGTCCCAATGCAGCAGTTTTCAGCGATGCAAATCAGATCTTCATCAGAATCTAGAATTTAGCAAATGCGTAATGTGTCAGATGTCCACCCTCTGAAAAGTGATATTAGAAGCTGCAGTCCAGTGGTAGAGCCCCGCACTAGGCATATATCAGTTGCCAAGACTAGATTTGAAAAGAGAAGTATGTTGCTCCACTATCTTATGGTGTGTATATATAGGCATCTGATTTATGTATCTGAGTACAGGAGGATCAATTGAAATATTAGCCCCCATCTGCTATTTACAAAGACCAACCTCCAAGTCAATATCTTTGAACTACCTATGTACAGCTCAGAAGGCAATAAAGAAATGAAGACACCATCAGGCTGGATACATATAAATTCAGTGTGATCCTTTTTATTGGGAAAAGGCATAGTTATTTGAGCTGTGGTGCTGGAGGAGAGTCTTGAGAATCCCCTGGACTGCAAGGAGATCAAACCTATCCATTCTGAAAGAAATCAACCCCGAATGCTCACTGGAAGGACAGATTTTGAAGCTGAGGCTCCAGTACTTTGGCCACCTCATGAGAAGAGAGGACTCCCTGGAAAAGGCCCTGATGCTGGGAAAAATCGAAGGCAAAAGGAAAAGAGGACGACAGAGAATGAGATGGTTGGACGGTGTCATCGATGCAACCAAAATGAATTTGACAAAACTCCGGGAGGCAGTGGAGGATAGGAAGGCCTGGCGAGCTCTGGTCCATGGGGTCACGAAGAGTCGGACACGACTGAACGACTGAACAACAACAACAACAACAACAACATAGTTATTATTAAAGGGCAGAGCATTTAAGTTCTCATGAAGCTAAAAAGCTTTACAGTGTCAAGTTTAATTCTTGTAGGATTTAATGCTGCCGCTTTGTCCTTTTACACCTGTAGAATCAGAAGACAGTAAGAGAATAAAGAAATATGCTGGAGGTTGCGAAGGATGAGATCCTGTGCTCTTATCAAGAAAGAGTACTTTCATTAGGAGCTTCAAAAGCCACTTTGTCAGCATGACACCCACCAAGGTTATGGAGGTGACAGACAGGACTACGGTCACCATTTTACCCCTCTGAATGGATAATAAATGCCAATTAGATGTTACTGGTGATGACCCTCTCCTCTTTATTTTCTTGCATTGCTTCAACCTGTCCGCTAGGTGTCACCACACTACATGGCAAATGAGAGCAGCACTCAGCTGCTGTGACAATGTGGGAGAACTCCTCTTGAGAACTGAGGAAATGTGTGAATATTAATGTGCATTTTGCTTAATACTCTTCTGCTGTAAATTATGAATAATGGAGCCACTTAATAAACCTTGGTTTAAAGAGCTTAGGAATGCTGGTTGGAGTCTCTCGTTCAATCTGTCTCTCCCCATTCTATCTGTCTTGCCTCCTGAGGAGAAAAAAGTTCTTCAGCACTGCTTGATGTACCTGAGGAGAGAGCCTGAACATTTTTCCCATTTAAAGCTGCCCTTTGATGTGCTGTGACAATTGTAGTGTTAAATGCAACGACTGGTCCTAAGCAAGACCAACCATTGGTCCTAATGTACAGAATCAAGGGGACTGGCATCATTCATAATTCCACGGGTTTACTCCAGTTGAGACTAACAATTGGCTTTTACCAGCAGACTCCCACAGCCCAGGCCTCTTGCTGCTCTCAAGCTCAAGCTGCTCCAGTTCAGCCTCAGCTTGGTAAATATTAACAGGCATCCCTGTTCTCATTCATCATTCCATCTTGCTTGGGCATTGTGTTGTTATGACAGTCGTGACCGACTCTTCGTGACCCCATGTCCATGGAGTTTTCTTGGCAGGAATACTGGAGTGGTTTGCCAGTTCCTACTCCAGGCGCCTACATCACCTGGTATTCCCTGGTGGTCTCCCATCCAAGTACTAACCAGGGCCGACCCTGCTTAGCTTCCGAAATCAGGCGAGATCGGATCTGCTAAGGGCATCTAGGCAGCTCCTTGGGCATTATGCATCAATAATTGGTCAATGTTATCTATTCTCCATGGTTTTCTTTCCTTAACTTCAAGTTCTGAGCCTAAACAACCATTACTCTGAACCAAGGGAAAGGCAATGATGAGTCAACTCCTCTCTAGAAGATGAGATTGAAAATAATTATTGGCAGCTTGCTCCTCTGGGAAGGGAGGAGAGAGGGTGCCCATCCTTATACATTTCCCACTTCCTGTGCAGTAACTAGCAAGGCTGGATAGGCCACAGGTTTAGGTCTATGGCTGAGGAGCAAGAGAGTCGGGGTTGGATTCCCCACTGAGCCTCCCAGGCAGAGAGCTAATCTTAGGCCCCCACCCCCAACCCAAGTGAAGGGAATGGTAGACCACTACCTGAAAAAGAGTCGCCATGAGTTAGAATTGACTTGACAGCACCTTCTTTTTCTTCTTCTTCTGGTGGTGGTGGTGGTGGTGGTGGTGCAGTGCTAAGAACATCACCCATCTCAGTGCCAACCTTCATTTGGATGCTGGAGGCAAATTACAGGATGGCACCTTTGAAGAGAGGCAGGACAAGAGGTGCGGGAGTGCTTGTCATTTCTTTTGCTCTGTCGGGCTTTCTGCCTCCAGCCTGTCTGCCGTTGCTCTGGCAGAGAGAGAGAGAGAACGCAAGCGAGACCCCATGACAGTGCATTCCGTTCACCATGCTGCAATCCAAGGCAAAAGGAAGCCTGGGATTTGTGAGCAATCAGAGGAACTGATAGGGCTGCAGGAGGGAGAGGTGCTGTCATGGTTGCATCACAAAACCTTCCTTTCCCCACCTGCTCCACACTGATGCGTACAATCATAATGGTTATCTTCTGAGGAAGAGCTGCACCTGTGTCCTTCATCTGCAAGAAAATGAAGCTGCAATTTGCAATTTCTCTACAGAGGAATACACTCTTAAGTTGCATCCTACAGAGCACACCATGCAGTGCAAGGCTGAGACAGCCCACCTTCCACATTTTCTTCACACAGACAATTTCACATTGAGTGCAGCTCTGCATTTTCTCAGAGATGTTCATCCTGTTTCTTACATTCTTCATGGATAAGGTAAGATGTACTGCTACAAAGTGTGGTAGAGCCAAGCACTTGGAAAATGACTCTTAAGGAGAATGAATAGTCTCCACAGAGACAAAGCCAAGGTGAAATGTTGTGGTTGAGGTCTACCCCCAAAGCAAGGACATTTCAGATTATAGATCCACCTCCCTCTTCATTCAATGCACGAGTCCTTTGATGTGACCTTCTTGTACCTCCCACCCAAGTAATGGCATAATCCTGCCACCAACCCTGCCCCCTACCTAGCACCTCTTCAGAAGTCTAGAGAACCTGAAGGCTTTAGTGTCCACAGTCCTACCCTTATGCAGCATCGTGTTTACTGTGGGTGGAACAAAATACTCCTGGAGATTTATTTATTTATTTATTTATTTATTTATTTATTTATTTGACTCATTTATATACCGCTGCCATTTTCCGAACCGGAACTCAGGGCGGTTCACAAAGCATAGCTAAAATAGCTAAAAGGCTAAAAACACAGCAAACAATTAAAACAACAAGCGTGGTAGAAAAGGCAAAATAAGAATAAAAATGTTTAGGAATGAAGGAGACACTCAGTGGGGGGCAGCAAGTGAAGAAAAGGGGAGGAAGAAAGAAAAAGAAAAAAAATTAAACAGAAAAAGAGATGAGGTCACCATATGCCTCCTTAAAAAGCAACGTTTTCAGTGCCTTTTTGAAGGCGGGCAGGGACTCTGCAAGGCACAGCTCACTCGGGAGTTGATTCCATAGAGAGGGGCCTACAACCGAGAAAGCACGGTTACGAGTTACCGACTTCCGCGCCTCTCTCAGAGTGGCCACCCTGAGTGAGTGCACCCGCGATGATCAAATGGGTCTGGCCTCAGTTGGTCTCTGGGGAATCCGCTCTGCCAGGTATTCAGGTCCCAAGCCGTGGAGGGTTTTGAAAACCAAAACCAAGACCTTGAACCTTATCCAGAGGGCAACGGGCAGCCAATGCAGGCGTGCCAGAACTGGGGTGATATGATTGTATTTGCAAGCACCCACCACCAGTCTAGCAGCCGCATTTTGCACCCGCTGCAATCTCCGGACATGGATCAAGGGCGACGCCACGTACAGTGCGTTGCAATAGTCAATCCTCGATATCATGAGGGCCTGCACAACCGTTCTCAAGGAGGACTCATCGAGGTACGGACGGATCTGGGCAATCTTGCGGAGATGGAAAAAAAGCGGCCCTGGAGACGCCATCACCTGGGCTTCCAGGGAGAGGGCTGAATCCAGGACCATGCCCAGATTCCTGGCCCTGTCCATCGGCTGGAGGGAAACACCCCCCAGGCTAGGGAGGGGGCTATTGTACCTAGACGAGGGCACCCCAAAGAACAGTACCTCAGTCTTCTCTGGATTAAGCTTGAGCCTGTTCATCCTTGTCCATTCCAAGACGGCCTCCAGGCACAGATCAAGGGAGCGAACTGCCTCCACTGCAGAAGAAAAGGAGAGATAGAGCTGCGTATCATCAGTGTACTGATGAACGTGAACTCTATGTCTCCTGATGACCAGGGTCTTCAACAATAGCTGTGGCACAAGCTGAAGATCCACGAGGGCTCACACTCAGGCAGGAGGTACCACAGAGAGTGGTAGAGTCTCCTTTTTTGGAGGTTTTTAAGCTGAGGCTGGATGGCCATCTTGTCGGGAGTCCTTTGATGGGGGTTCCTGCATGGCAGGGGGTTGGACTAGATGGCTCTTGAGGTCTCTTCTAACTCTTATGATTCTATGATTCTCTGATCCCTGCACAAATGCTAGAAAAGCCTCCCACTGTGTACAGCACACTGTGATGTGCACTGAGTGTGGAAAGAGGATTCTGCCCATAGCCTTTACCAGTCCAGCCAAATTAAGGTGCATTGTATCTAAAATAAACCATATTATTTTGGCATAGAAGGCAGAAAATAAGACATGCTTTTTTCCCTTGGCCCTGGAAGCAAAAGTCACAAACTGGATAGCTACAAATTTCATGGCAACCAAAAGACTGACCCATCTCACGCAGCCTAAAAAGAGGGTTGGCCCTCTGGAACATTGGGAAAGGGGGCGCTGAATTATCCTCTTTAGTAACTAGTCTGAATGGTCAATTCTTTCAGAAGCCATAATGTCCTTTTGGTTTGGTAGCCAAGCCATTAGCAGTACCTCTGAATATGGATTATATTCATAACTTTCAGAGAGGGGAGGATGAGAAGCAGGGGTGCGTGCTATCTCTGGCCATGGACTTCTTTTCCCTGTAGGTGTGAGCTGACAATGTTCCAACTACAGTTCTTCAGATCTATGTGGTTTTGTGTGTATATATATAAATTCACTGGTTTCCTTCACTGTGATGAACTTGTCCGTGAGCTCTCTTTATGACCTCCATTGACTTGTGCTTTAGGATTTTTTAGCCTTCTCAGCTTGTACTGTGCAACTGCTGAGGCAGGTCAGATTGCCACAGTAGCAGAGTTCCTGTACAGCTGTGGCTCGTTAGTCAGCATTTTACACATGGTTGTCCTGGTGTGGCAGCAAATGTGCTTCACTCTAACATACATATTTAATAAGTGCAAGAAACCCAAAAACATCCCCGAAGGAAACAACAACAGCACAGAGAGAATGCATAACACATTAGAATAAAGTAGGCAAAGGGTTTCAGAGCATACAAAAGCTACTGGTCATACTAGGTATGAGATTTTGGGAAGTTGTCGTGTACTGGTCGCTCAGAAAGTATTTTGATGCTGCTATGCCTCTTTTGTGCATGGACATTTTATTATTGCTGTTGCTGTGTGCCATCAAGATGCTTCTAACATCTGGAAGCTCTATGAATTAAGGTTCACTACAACCCACAATTTGCTTGAAAAACAAAAAGGGAAGGTGGAATCCAATTATAAAAAAATAAAAAAATGTGCCTGGTCTGGTACCTTTCCCTTCCATCAAATAAGGGTTTAATTTCTTCTTCTTTTTTTAAAAAAAAATTACACTCAACCACATGAAACTGTTGCAGCCATTTGGACTTTTAGCACATTTTGATTCCATCCATTAGAATGTTCTACAGCTTTATGACTGACATTTAAACCTCCTTGACCCTGATCTCGGCTGGGCTAAAGACACTTTTCACAGTGTCAGCAATTCAAAGGAGCCCTGAGTGGCTCATTGTTGAAAGGTCATTTATAGCCTTTCCTATTAACATATCATTAGCAGCTGGTGTCGCTGCCTGGACAGCTCAGTGGCTTAGGTACCTGACCGTGGGAAGCAGAGGCTGGGAATAGAGATGGGAACAAACTGAAAAATGAATCACGTTTTCTGAGACATTTGGCCAATTCATCAAAATTTGTAAATTCATATTTGCCATAAATTATAGTGCCCCAACAAATACGGATGGATAAATTTTAGTGACTTTTGATTCATCAGTTTGTTGGGCCATAAAATGGCCCCCAAGGTGCCTAGACATCAAATTTGCATGGGAATGTCCTCTTACTCTCTACTACACTCCCTCCATGTTTAATAAAGATTGGGTTTCCCCAAGCCTACTGCTATAGGGCATTTTCCTAGGGTGGCCCACTTTGTGGGTGTATAACTCAGATATCTGAAATCCAGTATTCACCAAACTTGGAGGTATTGTAGAGGTATGTTGGTCCTATGCAAGTTTGGTTTCTCTGAGTGCTTGGGAAGCCCTTTCCTTAGAAGGCCTCTTTGGGGATGCGTAGATCAGAAGTATGAACCACCATTCTCACAAGCCTATCAGGACTTGTAGAGGAGAGTCCTGGAATGCTTCCCTCCAAATCTGGTGTGTCTAGATGTCTCGGAGCCATTTTTTAGCATTTTAAAATGGAGATGAATTGCATAATAAATTATTTGACTCATCGCTGGAAATTCATCAGTTCATCAATTCATCTATTCATCAGCCCCAAAAATCATGAACCATGACATATCACTATTTTTTAAAAAAATAAACCATCCCTATTTCTAATTGGGAGAAGAGACAGCTTGTGTAGCCTTGGGCAAATTGCACAGTTTCAGAGAGCCCCCAGAAGAAGGAAATGTGGAACCACCTCCGAGTATTCTCTACCAGGGAACCTTGGCAAGAATTGCCAAAAGTCAGAACTGACTTGATAGCCATGATTATTATTATTAGGAGCTGGTGTGACAATCACACCTCAGTTCTTCTGTTTGATAATCATTTTAAGCTATATACTTCCCCAATTAATGAGGAAAGCAAGTTCAAGTACAGTATATGCGGCCCTGCTTTGTGTGTCCTGGTTAGCTGAGATACCGTGTAGTCCAACACAAAACAGGGTCTCCTCTGTGGTGGTACTAAACCTGTGAGACTCCTTCCTTAGTGATGGCTGAGGATGACTAACTTGCTCTTTCCCTCCTTTCTGACTTTCTAAGAAATATTCCTGTTGGAACATTTTTGTCAGGAGCTTGAAAAAATTGACCTTTTAAAAACTATATCTCCCAGAATCCACTTACCATGGGGTAGAGGATACTGGGAGCTCTTAGATTCAGCAACAACTGGCATATTCATGGGAAAGCTTATCAATGGCCTTTGTGCCATGAACCTCCAATGTAATAACTCTGACTGGAATCCTGGTGGCTCAGCAGGCTAGGGTACTGAAAACTGTCAGCTATAAAGTAAGCAGCTCAGTGGTTCAAATCCTGGGTGCCATGCAGTGGAATGAGCTAACAATGTTAACTCCAGCTCCTGCCAACCTAGCAGTTCGAAAGCATGTAAATGCAAGTAGATAAATAGGTACCGCCGTAAAAAAGCGGGAAGGTAAAACAGTGTTTCCTTGCCGCCATGCCAGCCACATGGCCATGGACTTGCACAACACTGGCTGTTCGGCTTGAATACAGAGATGAGCACCGTCCCTAGAGTCAGACACACTAGCACGCATGTGCGGGGGGGGGGGAAACCTTTACCATTTACCTATGTACAAGGACAGTCACGCAGTAGCTTCTCCTCTGCTGGGATCACCATCATATGACTCATTTCATAACAGTGTGAAAACCTGCACGTAGAAGGCATCCTGCTGTGGGGTGGGACATTTATACAATGGCCTTCTCCATGTTCCCATAGCAGGATTCTGGCTTCTGCCTTTGTATTGCACTACTTACCTTCCGCTTTATTCCTTCTGTTTTGATCATTGGCACAACTGATTTGTCTACACAGGGTGTTTTCAAGGTTAAAAATATAATTGCATATACCTCATTACCTTCTCTAGACACTTCTAGCAAAATATTTGGTTGTCAACATTTTAAGAAAATAATGCAGTAAATAAGAATACTGTACTTGGATTATAGGAATGCAAACATGTGTTGGCATTCACATGGGGTTATGAACACCAGACTGATAATAGGGAAGCTGCATTAGAAAAGGAGGCAGGGCTTCTGTACCTTAATGGTTGTGAGGGAGAGGAAATTTTGTGGGAAACAGCTTGTCAAACTACTTCCCTCTTTCCTCTCTCTCCTATCCGACTTGCCGCCATCTTGCCCTCCGTCGCTTTATGCTCGGAGGTTTTTCTACCTGTTTTATGTGTTTTTATCATTGTTAGCCGCCCAGAGTTCCCGCCTGGGAAGATGGGCGGGATATAAGCCTTCAAATAAATAAATAAATAAAACTTTCATAGGTGTGGCCAGTGCTCCATTTTTGGGTGCGGGGGAAGCTTTGTGAAGTTCCCAGGAGCAGGTAGACAAGGAAGAGTTGAGTGAGGGGTTAGTGCTAGTTCAGGACCAGATCATCATGGCTGAGGCACAAGGGGAAAGGAAGTCAAAGTTTGGGTCAAGTCCACTAATCAGGTAATATGGCAACCTGCAGCCCCCTTTTTTGGTAGCCCAGCAGATGGCAAAATGACTCAGGTGCTGGAGCAGCTGCTGCAGCTGGTAGCCATTCCTTCTAGTTTCCATGGCCACATAGCTTGACCTACAGCACCCATATGATTGGTAGAAGGCTGTTCCCCCACCTATGCACTTAGGAGTAGAGATGGGCACGAAACGAGCAATTTTTCATTTTTGTTTTCATTTTTTCGTTTCGTTACGTAATGAAATGAAAAACGAATTTTGTCTCCAAAATGAAACGAAACGAACCGAAACAACAGAAATTTTGTCGTGCGTTTCGTTCTCGTTGCGGCAAATACATTGAACTGTAATGAATGCTAACAAAACAGCAATTTTTCATTTTCATTTTCATTTTTTCGTTTCATTACGTAACGAAACGAAAATGAATTTTTTTGCAAAAAATTTGAAAACAAACCGAAACGGACCCCCTAAATGACAAACGACAAACGAAACACCATTTTTTTGAGTCGTGCCCATCTCTACTTAGGAGCTCTCTGACCCTTCCCTCCCCCACCTAGGTGTTTGCTGCCAAACACCCCACAAGCAACATGCCCATGAAAACAATATTTTCAGGCCAAGCCAGTGAGCCTTCGTGTGGGTGTGTGTTGTGTCATTACAGTCGTGACTGGGTGTGTGTTGTGTCATTACAGTCGTGAGTGTGTTGTGTCATTACAGTCGTGACTGACTCTTTGTGGGTGTGTGTTGTGTCATTACAGTCGTGACTGACTCTTTGTGACCCCATGTCCATGGAGTTTTCTTGGCAGGAATATTGGAGTGGGTGTGTGTTGTGTCATTACAGTCGTGACTGACTCTTTGTGACCCCATGTCCATGGAGTTTTCTTGGCAGGAATATTGGAGTGGCTTGCCAGTTCTTACTCCAGGCACCTACACCACCTGGTATTCCCTGGTGGTCTCCCATCCAAATACTAACCAGGGCCGACGCTGCTTAGCTTCCAAACTCAAGTGAGATTTGATGTGCTTAGGGCACCTAGGCAGCTTTGGTACTTGTTGGGAATAAGAGGAAGTAGCTGCCCAAACTTTAAGCCCAAGTGACAAAATAAATAAAATAAAATAAAAAAGAAAAGAAAAGAAATCAGACACGCGCGCGCACACATACAAGCACGCATGCACGCATGCCTGCACGCACACACGTGCGCGTGCGCGCGCACACACACACACACACGCACACACACACACACAGAGGCACACACACATACGTTGTCCTCTTTGTAATGCCGGGCGGCACTGAGATTATTTCTCCTCAGCTGGAGAGAGAGAGAAATATAACAGTTTCTCAGGACATCACCCTGTGTCCTCAGGCCTGGTGAACCTGATCATTATATTAATGAGCAGCCGTGGTGTGTCATCCTCAAGGACTAGAATGTAAAGATGTCTCTGGGCTGCATACATTGGCAAGAATGATACCGTTGCAGCACGTACCTGAGAATCTCGTGCCGAAAACTGTTACTTCTCAGTGGCCTCTGTGTGACTACCATTTTACTTAGGCTGGCATAGAGATCTTGTTTATGGCACTTTTAAATTGTGCTGAACATCCTTTCATTTGTTTAAATGAAAAACGTACAAGGATTTTAATCTGGACAATTCTCTCTCACATTTATAAATATCATGGACACCCCTTGCCTCTCCCTCTGTGAAGAAACTGAGAAATTAGGGGAACACAGAACAAAAACCCATCTAGAAAATGCAGGCTTCTTTGGAAGTGGCTGGGAAAAAAGCTGGCTGAGAAAGTGGAGTTTAGTGTCTGTCCCGTAACAAAAAGGGAATAAATACAACAGTTACTGTTTTCTGAGAAAGGTCTTCAAGGCTAAGTCTGCACTAATTAGAAGACTATTTCATCTGTAGTGAAGGAAGGGGACCTTAAAGAGCTCTTGAATCTGTGGACATTTGAGGGAACTTGAATCCTTATTGGTAGATCATCTGGAAGGTTCTGAAACAGGGCATTTAATGTTTACAAAGAGCTACAGAAGTTACTTTAGTTGGCTTAGCTTACCTCTCGGGAGATGCTGTGTTCAGCTGCTGTCATGCTCTGCCATAGCTGAAAAGGATGCACTCTGTATATGCTTCAGAACCATGATGGCTTTATGCGTATTAAGTAGATTACTTTAGCTTTGTTATTTTCTGGTGTGTTGTCTCAATTGTCTTAGCTTTATCTCCAGCTGTGTTTAACTCCAATTAATCTCTGAAACCTTTTTGAAACTATTTGGAACTGTTTGTCTTTTTACTGTCTAATAATAAAATTAAAAAAATCTCTGCAATCAAATGCCTGGATTTTTGCCTCAATGGGTTTGTCTTCCCTTGACCAGCTACCAAAGGTTTTAGTGTTTTTGTGGGTCTGGCAGCAGCTCTACTTTACAACATAGATGTATTGAGTCTGAGAGCCTTGTGGATTTGGGGGCTTCCCGGAAGCACTGCCAAATCTGGATCTACTGGAGTGCCAGGAGGCATTGCTGCCATGAAGATACCATAATCATCATTCATTACCACAATTTACCCTTCTGGGTTCACCACTCCAGAATAAACTGGGTAGTTTGGCTCGGTGGCTAGAGAAGGACCCTGAACCTGGTAACTATTACCCTCCATACCCATCTATTTATTTATTTGTCTATCAGTCCAGATCTTGGAAATATTTAAATTTTTAGGTCTGTAAGAATAAAAGAAAAATTGTATAAAATGATATGGATAAAAAAAGTGAGCAAGAAGTTGGAATCTGCTTCCACATGTGGTGGGAATGTGAATACAGTGGACCCTTGTACAACAAACAGCTTGTATAACATAAAATCTGTACAACATAAAAAATTCCGGAGATAGGGGAAATTTGCTTAACATAATCACCTATGGGGGAAATCCGTACAACATAAAATTGGGATCACTCCGTTTTCAATGCATTCCTATGGGAATTTGTATAAAGGAAAATTTGCTTAACATAATTTCATTTGGAACGAATTAATTCCTTTATACAAGGTGCCACTGTATATAATTAAGGTGGTTTTGAAATATATTAAATTTAAATTTAAGACTATGTCCTACTTCTTTTGGGAGGGGACAATGGATGTCAACAATGAAAGAACTGACTATAAACTTAGTAACAGCAGCTATATCAATAATAGCAAAGGATGGGAAGGATAAGGGCAGTCTAAAGCTAAATGAATGGTACAATGAAGTGTGGAATATAGCTATTCATGCTAAATTAACATGCAAATTTAGAGTAAGAAAATGAATGGTAAATAAGAACACAGTATGTTTGGAGATATATGGAGATACTTTATTGAGTTTGTATTAACCAAAGGCAATGGCTTACAAGAGCCAATGTATTTTTGGAAGGGGAATCGGGCTACATAAAAGGAAGAACTAGATGATCTCTGTTGTTCCTGGTGAAAGGGAGCACAGTAAACATAGATCTTCTTTAGTTGTTTTATTATTTATGTCTATAAGAAAGAAAGAAAGAAAGAAAGAAAGAAAGAAAGAAAGAAAGAAAGAAAGAAAGAAAGAAAGAAAGAAAGAAAGAAAGAAAGAAAAAGTTATAATTTTGGATTATGGTTCTCATACCTATGTCATCTCAGTGTAACTATTGGTCCCATGGTACGGAACAGTTTAATCAAGCTAGTGAGTGGAAAATTTTAAGTGTGTCCCCTTCTGCTATGTTATGCAGCAGGATATTCCAACACTCCTGTTTATAAGTTTAGTGTGTAGTAATCATTTCACTGACAGGATTAATTTCTTCTGCGACTAGCAAAGGCACTGGAATTTTAGTCTCTTCAAGGATAGAGGGCTGAAGTTCCCATTAGAGCCATGTGGTTTTTTTCTCTCAACTCCAGACTGCAAGGTGCACTCAGTACAGTTGCTGGCTGGTTCTGATCTGGATGTGCTTCAGCCCTGGGTTTGCCGGCCAAGGCACTGTGGTCAGGAGGACAGGAAGGGACTGCTGCCAAGGAGTTTGAAGACTCTGAGGAAGCCAGTGAGATGAATCCTCCACTCAGTGTACCACCTGCAGTGCAGGAGACAGTGGTGGCGTCCCTGAATGATAACCATCCAGTGTCTTCCTAAATGCCTACATGGGGGAGAGCCACGGCTCCACGAAATAAATGCTCATATACCATGGGGGGAAAATGACCACCTGCTCTGAGATTTATTTATTTTTTCGTTCCTTCATGAGGATGAAAAGTCTGGTAAGGGTATTCGGTTTTTTGTTTTCTTTGTTTGCTGGCATTGGAATCCATTTAAAAAGTGGGTCTGTCTTGTTTCTGGCAGAAGAACTTGTGTCTAGTGCAAAAAGATTAGGCTTTTACACAAAAGATAAGGTGTTTGGGCAAGATACACCGAAAACCTCTTGTAATCTCACCCAGCAGAGAGAAAACTTTGGAAAGTTCTCATTCTCTTTTGTGAGAACGAACTAAACAAATGTTTATCTCTCTACTCCCAAGGCAGTCTGTTCCAAACAGGATTAGGATTAGGAGGATTCTCTTCCTGTTTTGTTTAAATCTCCTCCTCTGTTATTTCTGCCCATTGGTGCTAGAGCCCTGCCCTCTCAGAACAAATCCGAGCAAACAGGTCTGCTCTGTCTTCTGAGAATCAGCACGTCCGTAGTCGACAGCCATTACTGTGTCTTCTTTCAACCTTTTCTTCTCCAGGCTAAACATGCTCAGAGACTCCAAGCCTTCCTCATTATACTTGGGTTCTAGACCCTTCTCCATCGTTACCCTATTTCTCTAAATATGTTTCAGTATGTCAGTGTCTATCTTAAAACTGCAAAATGTGGAGTCTGGCCCATGGGGGCAGGTGACCCCGATTTCCTGTCCATATTCAGGGGTGGTGGTGGTGTCTGGTTTTCCCCCTGAGCTATACAGAACATGTCCAAGGAACTGAAACCAACCAGCAAAATAAGTTCAGAAGCTTGAATTGCTCATTTAAAGCCTAAACTTAAGCTAAGTATAGCTGCACAGCCTCCTTGAAAACAGAGACACAAGTAAATATGATAACATTATTTCTGATTATCCTGACACAATCTTTCTCTGCTAACACATCCTAAGATTGCTTTTGTTTTTTAAACAGATTGATTATGCCACTGGCTCATTTCAGTCCGTGATCTATTAAGACTCACTAGTTCCTTTTCATATTTCAGTTGCAAGCCAGGTCTCTCTCATCCTGTACTCCTCTCCTCTCCATCACTCGATACCCCATGCTGGACTTGACATTTATCTCTGATAAGCGCCATCTTTTTTTGGAACCATGTTCCATACAGTCAGTATCATCCCGTATGTTTATTCTGTCCTCTTGGTATGATGGAATAGATCACACATTAACACAAATGTATATTTTTACAACATTATGCCTGCAGGAACACGAATCATTCAGAACTATGTAGATATGAAATCAGGCATGCACATTTTCCAATGACTGATTCTCAAAAGAAGAAGAAGAAAAAGATGAATTTGACAAATGTGGATAGATGAAAGTTTAGGTTAAGCGATAATCAATCTTTCCTTCTTAGGGGAGCTCTGCTTGCAATAATATTCTGACTGTTACTTTTAGTTTCATATTAGCTTCATAATAAAAACACAGTGATCGCTAGCGATTGCGACGGATTTTTTCAGTGTGTCTCTCACATGTCCTTCATGCACTTGCGAAAATCATAACCACTGTTGGTACTGATAGACTCCTGTTCAGCAACCCCAATATCAGCTCTGCACACAGTTGCAGCTTGTCTAGATCCTAAATGCGGAACAAGCAAACAAACAATAACATTGGAGCTAACAAGCACTGAATGAGAATGGGCTGTAGGAGACAAGGAGAGTAGAACATAGAACTTGGTCCAGGTACACCTGGTGATCCAAATGCCTTGGGCTTGTCAGTGAAGGCGGATTTGTTGGGAGTAACTCAGAGCTCTCCCAAATTGGCTAAAATGATTTAATGGGAAATTAAAAAGTGTTTATTTGAAGTCATGTACAGGAGTGAAGGAAATATTACAGATTTGATTTGTTATTCATTTATACGTTTAAACTCAACTACAGTTTACCAGACTTAAAAGCATATGTTGTTTTTTTTGCACATGTCAAGGAACACGAGTCATGTTTCAAATTTTAATTATGTCTCTACTGTTCTGCAAGATGGTGAAAGAATCAAACAAGTCTTTTGAAGGAAGAAGGATGCCAGGGCTAATTAGTATTAGCAGATTTTGGAACTGCTTACCTCTTCGGTGAGTGGAAAAGGACCACTTATTAGGTGGATTTTGTTCAACTAAAGCAGAAGTACCTATGCTGGGGGGAAAACATCTAAAATTTCTTCTTCTTCTTCTTCTCCTCCTCCTCCTCCTCCCCCCCCCACTGATAATAAAAAGCCATTTTGCATGACCAAACATGCCTTCAGGACGCAGACCAGCAATTTGGATGTCCTTACTGATAGTGTACTGCCATCTTTATTTTGGTCACCCACATGGCCATCAGTCATCAATTTCCAAGTACTATGAAGTTTGGGTGACAGTGGAAGGTGCTGCTCTGATGATATGTCCATACCAGTGGAGATGGCTTTCTCTCATCTTCTCTGTTATTGATATTATACCTAGTTGAGTAGGATAGTTTCATTTGATTGAGTAGTTGATTGAAACCCAACAGAGCATATGCATTCTAATGGCATCAAGGCAACTCTCTATGCTCATTGTTGCTGCCCAACACTCTGTGCCATACAATGAGATAGGGTGGAAAATCATCCTGTAAATCTTGGATTTGAGATGGACTGGCATTCATCTGTTACAAAGCACACTAATTAGTTTATGTATGCATGTGTGTGTGTGTGTGTGTGTGTGTGTGTGTGTGTGTGTGTTTGATTCATATACCACCCATCTTTCAGAAAGCCACTCTGGACAGTTTACATTTTACAACATAAAACAAACCGATTAGAAAGCACAGATACAAAAATATAATAAAAAGCAAAAATATTACAAATGGAAACATAACTTTGATTTCATAAAAATCAAAGCTACCTTTGATTTTTAAAACATTACCTTTGATTTCATAAAATCAAAGGTAAATAAGATAAGATAAGGTAGATGAGACTGGATCACTAAATCAATAAGGCCACGTAACAGTTAATAACCAGCAAAAGCAGATTGAAATAACCAAGTTTTTAATCTTTTCTTGAAGATCAACAATGAGGGGGGAGGGGGCTGGCAGCTCTCTAAGGGGAGTTGGTTCCAGACTGGAGGAGCTGCCACTGAGTAGGTGTCCGGTTCCTTGTTATTGACTTGCGGGCTCCCTCAGTGTCAACACCCTTGGAAGACCTGCCTGTGACAAACAAGTGACATGGGCAGAAGTCTGGGGTAGGAGTCACTCTCAGATAGAGAGGTCCCAAACTGTATAGGGCTTTATATGTCAACATTAAGACCTTGAAATCTGCAGTAAAACATCGGCAGCTAGTGCAGTGCAGCCAGACTCGGGGTAATGAGATGGAATCTTTTAGTACATAATACTAGTCTGGCCACAGTATTCTGCACCAGATGGAGCCTCCTCATTAACTTCCAAGGCATCCCCATGAAGAGAGTACTACAGTAGTCTAATCTGGAGACTACCAGTGCATGGACCAGCGTAGTGAGAGCGCTGGGGTCCAGGAAAGCGCACAGTTGCACAATCCCCCTAAGGTGATAATGTGCGGTATGGACCACTGACACCACCTGGGCCTCCATAGTGAGCATCGGGTCCAGAATTACGCCGAGACTGCACACCTCATCCCATAAGGAAAGAGTCCCCCAAACTGAGGGAGTTTCTCAGCCTGCCAACAACAGGTGGCCCCAACCCAGAGGACTTCCATTACAATCAGGCTTCATCCACCCTTGCTCACATGTCACCACTGATGCCACCATCACCTTGGAGATGGGAGACAAGATCCAGGAAGATATCCACCTTATTTAGTGTTTCTTTATTTGAGGTGTTAGTTGGATGGATTTCATTTAATGACCAAGGAGTCTCCCACTAAATGGAATCCAAAGGAGGTAATACAAACTTGATAAAACCTGGATCTGTGCATTAGCATCACATTACATCTAGGAATCTATTTCTGCTGGGTTGATGGTTGGACTAGATTGCCCTTGGAATTCCATTCTATTGGCATATGACACTAAGCATCATATTAGGAATGGTTCTCATTTTGTCATTAATAACTTAAGATATGAGCTGAAATTGTTTTGCTTGATATGTTAAGTCACAAAGTACAGCAGGCCCATTTGAACCAATGAAACTTATGGAGGAGTTGTCTAATCAAAACCCCATTGATTAATTTGGCCTACTGTAATGCAACTTACTATGATAAGCATATACCGTATATATCACTTGGAACTGACTCCCCATGGTTTCCATGGAACTTTGCTGTAGTTAATAAGTTTAGCATTGTACTGCAGTCCTCTTGTGGAATCATGTAATATATACTTCAGCATGGTGGTATTACTCTTTATATTAAATTAAAATTAGCTACAATTTTAGATTTTCCATGTATGATATTGGAACACACATGTGATGACTATGTTACAGTCCGATGCACAGTTGCTAGCCTGTCCAAAAATTCTATTAGTTTTTATTTTGAATTTTATCTTTCAGATAAAAAGTTAACATAAAATGATTTGATTTGCCATTGCAACACAGTTATATGCTACATACCAGTGGGATGAAATATGGAAATTTAGTAAACCTTTCTTAAAACATTTCTACCCCACTCTAATTACCAGGGTCGGCACTTCCATTAGGCAAAGTGAGGTGCCTTGTGGAAGCTGATTTGGGATGTGGTAAAAGAACAGCAAATTGTTCCATAATGCACTAGTCGGACCATGGCAAACAAAATGTGGAAGGGTGTATTGGCTTATTGAGAAATAAATAAAGAGGGGGTCCACTAAATTTGTTTAGCCTTGGGTGCTGTCCTTTTGTAATGTGTTTGTGAATCTGATACATGTAGTTCTGCCTCAAGGAGGAATGTAACTCTGGAGGTACCTGGGAGTTAGCAGCCCTGTGTAGCAATGGAAAGTCACCCTCACAGTGTTGGTATCTGCACCTGATACTCTTGACTAGTGGTGGGGATGTAAAACCTCAGCACAGCTAACCTTGGCCTCAAGATCCCCTGTACCAGATGACTGGGTTTGTGAGCCACCTTCTCTTTTGACTAGAAACAAACTGAGAAAGGTTGGAGGACCTCCCCACCCCACCCCCACCCCTCCGGCTTGTATCTGGAAGAGCTCAGTAGGGCTGTTGAGGACAGGACATTGTGGGCATCTCTCATTCATAGGGTCTCTGTTAAGTCGGAGGTGCTTTAACGGCACTTAACAAGAAAATCAGTGCCTTAAATAGTGTCAACCATATCATTATGGAGCATAATCGCTGGCTACGTAGCTCATTGAGTTGCATACCTGACTGCAGGTGCCTCCTGGGAGAAAAGCCAGTTTCTTTGTCCCCAGGCAAGCTGCCCAGTCCAAGTGCCCCCTGAGGAAGGGAATGGGGAACCACCTCAGAGTACTCTGTTGCTAGAAAATCCAAAGAAGCATCTCTGTAAGTTAGAATTGACTAGACAGTGTGTAATTTCTTAATTCTTATGGTTCCTGGAAAGAATTGGAATGGAAACACCTACTAGCTGATTCCTTTGTAGAAGGTGGATAACGGAGGAAGGGTCTATGAGATTCTAAAGCTCAAGTAGTATCTCTGAAAGTTGGGGAATGCAGAAAAATTACTGTAACAGTGTCTGTGATGACTTCTCCCTGGTGCTCACTTAAACCCACTTCCTTCTCTGCTTCTGTTAATTGTTTTCAGACATTTTACACAGGAAAAGAGGGCCACAGTAAAAGGGTAGGCAACTTATGTAATAGAATTTCAGAGAGCGTGAAAATATCTATAGGTTCATTGTTAAAGCTTTCTAAAGTCTTCAGGAGATCACATTTACAAAAGAAAAAAAAAGGCTAAGTGAGAAAATGATTCCGGGCATGTTAGAGGATTTAAAGAAATCTAAAGAGAGCGGATTGTTACTTTTCTACTTTGTATGTGTCAAAGAAAGATAAGGGGGGGGGACTTTAACAAGTACCTGATATACAGTTTGCCATTCCTTTGATTCAGATGTTAGAGTATTTTATTCTCACATCTACCTTCTCTCCCAAAAATGCAATACATCATATTGGGCAGAACCTTACATCATATTTAGACTAAATACAGTTACAGTGGTATCTTGGTTTACGATTTTTAGCAAAGACCCCCTTTTTTCAATTGGGAATTAGATATAACTAGCCATTTTGGTGAGTAGCTGAGCAGGTGAGCCTGTTCAACACTATTTTTCTAACAAAGTAGACCCCAAACAATGTTTTCTATTTATTTATTGTATTTATAAATCACACATTGACAACAAGGCCATTCTAGGGAGTTCACAGCAGTGTAATAAAACCATCAATTTCTCAGTGTTTAGATTATGCATTGCCGACCAGTAGTGTTGGGGACACCACCATCCGCACAGGCGGTCAGGTGTGACGAATGGCGTTGTGAGACACTTGAGACCCAAAGAAAGCGCCACTGAACTTGACGGTGGGTGCATAATCTGGACTCCTGACTGACTCTCCTATTCTGCATTCTTCCCTGCTTTAGTAACCAAAGAGAGAAATCCACAGCTTAACTGGACACATCAGAGACCTTTCTTTGTCCTGGACTGTCATCTGGCTTTTGCTCTCCTTGCTTTCATGGCTGTTTGCAAGTTTGTTCTCAAAAAAAATCTGCTTTCTAGATCTGAATGGGGTTCTGTTGTATTGCTCTAAAAAATCTGTTTCTGTCTATATGGATTAAGAATATATAGGATACGCATCATGGAGTTTTTCTCTCTCTCCATCTCTCTGGCTAGTATCCTGTCATCTGGCTAGTATCCCTTTACCCATTAGGCTTTGCACTTCATAAGCCAGTGGTGTCCAAACTTAGGATCTCCAGATGTTTTGGACCACAACTCCCACAGTCCTTTGTCATTGACAATACAGGCTTGGAATTTTGGGAGTTGTGGTCCAAAACATCTGGAGGGCCTACGTTTGAACAGCCGTGGAACAAGCAGTTGTGTAACCAAACTTGCAACCAGTACAAGAACAGGCATGCAAACAGAAGCTTGTTAAAATAGAGGAGACCCATAGTCAATTTCCCTACAGCTCTATGTTAGGCAATGATGTACGAACCTGTATTTTTATCTGTCTCTAACAAACCATAGCTCCCAGTGAGTTCTAGCAATGTGCAAGGTGGGTCTTGCCATCCTGAAACTGTCATGCAAGTGAAGTGAAGCAAGCAGGGAGGTCAGGAAATAGCAAAAGGCAGTTCTGGGTCCAGGATCCTTAATGGATCCGCAAATATTTTTTAGTTATCTATGAAAGCAATGATCTAGGAGTTCGTTTTATCTTAACAAGCCTCCAGATACTAAAAGGAAAATAATTTGTGTAAAAGAAGTAGTTACTCGGCATAAAAAAATAAACAAACTGGAAAATCAAAGGATATTTCTTTGTGGACTGCCTGATTTAATTCTTAAACCCATCCTGACCCCTTTTAATGTCAGTACTCTCACATCCTCTTTTTTTGCAAAATGTTCTGATTTTTAATTTGAATATCTTTACCTGCAGTGAGAGCAGGTTAATAATTCTTTGTAGTGTATAGTCACAGTTTGTATCCAATTTATCTTCTTCTTGGGAGTAAAGCTTTTTTTAAAAGTCTATGTGTGTTTGAACATTTGGCCATTTATGAGTAACCAACATTAAAAAAAAGATTATCTTACAGTGGCATTTTAAATGTCCTTATATTTATAAATTGCTCCAGGGATTTTGAGGGTGAGGCTGCCAGAGATTAGAGAAGTTAATTTTTCATTCTTTTATTTCATGATCTCTGCAATCCAGCTGCTGCAAGCTTCCTTGAACTATCAATTTACTCTTAATGGGTCCCAAAGGAGTTTAAAAAAAAAGAATATTCAGTGCTATGTATCTGTGCCATGAGATACATTTAAATTGTAGTAATTATTTCTAAATGTGCATCTATACAAATAAATTAGCACAAGTAACATTTAAGCTGTTTTTGCCCTTACCTTAGGTGATGGGTTGGTACTAGACATCATGAAGCATAATGCACCACAAGGGAATGCACATGTCCTGCACGGCTTCTTAGAATGCTACTGTCTTTCTATTGAGTAGGAATTGTGACAGAATTAATCATCTATCGCCTGCTTAGACCCCAGAGTTTATGTGAGGGGAAGGAGGTCCAAGACTCTGATTTCTTTATTGCAGCCTCATGTCTTTCTTTCTCAAGTCATTGTCCTTGTAGAGGGAATATTCAACACCAACAACAGGACTAGTCCAAGGTATTTTGCTATGCCAGCCAACTGCCTCCAAAAAATGAGAAGTCCTGTGTCTTCCCCTCAGTGAAATTCCATGCAAACAGGCTTTGTCTGAAAGTATGCCGTTCCAAGGAATGGCATCGGTTGATTCCTTGGGTGCTGAGCCCTTCTTTGAGTTGCTTTCATGGTTGACTTTGATCAGGAGCTTCCATCTTACCAAGGAAGGTCTAACCTTGCCACTCACTTGGCCAAAGCAGCTTCAAAATTTCCCCACTAGAGATGGGCACAAACTGCCAAACCAGTACTGGTTTGTTTTTTGATTAAACAGATGTTTGGGGCTTCTGAGCCTCCCCGCCTTTGGCAGGCACCCATTCAGAGGCAGTACCTGGAGTGGGCAGGGGAGGGAAACACTGAAAAAGAGAGATGGACACAAAACGAAAAACAAAACGCTGTGTCGTCAACGTCACTTGCTTTTGAGTGGCTCAAAAGCAAGTGATGAGTTTTATTTACGTCTTAATGTTTGCCCCATGTTTTCATTCTCACTTTCCAGTAAATGAAGTGTTAATCATTTTATATACTAGAATTCAGGACGAACTGGGAAGGAAGAGGAGGAGGAGGAGGAGGCCAATGCAGCAAGTGTGATTATCATCTCCCCCCACTTTTGTTATGACAGCATTAAAAGAGCATTTTGCCCTTTCATCTCAAATGCTAATTGTGACTTTTTAGTGTTGGAAAAAGGAATCAAGGAAAGCCAAAGAGTCTATTGTACCATTTCATTATTTGGCATTTGGAAGAAAACGCACTTCATTACTAGTATATCTCAGCTGTTTTCTGCTCCCCAAAGGTGGAAAGGATGACACTGGGTAAAATGCCCTTAATTTCTTTTTATGGCTGATGCCAGGATACCACATGCCCAGGGCACTGTTTGTAAAATCTATTTTTATTTCTATTCTCTCTCACTGGAGTGTGGTACACAGAAACGGTTTGGTAAAATTATATTCCCCCTTGTTATATTTATGGCTTCTAGGCTTTTTAAAAAATCCCTACCTCTATGCATTGCTGCCATCCATCTTGGGCTGTCAGTGCGACATATTTTCCCAGTGAGAGGGAGAACTCCTTGCAATGTTCATACTGCCAGGTTTTGTGTTCAGTCTCTTTGATTTAGAAGAATAATGTTTAAAAGTTCATGGGGTGTGAAATAGCATCTATGCACAAAGGGAAGTTCAGCAGCACAAATGATATTTTGTCCCCAAGGGCAGTTCAGTTCATGCTCACTAAACATGGCCTCAAGTGTTCCAGTCTTTGGCTGGCAACATATGAGTGGGCTTTTTGTTAGAAACCTAATTTGCTGCTTTGCTACACCTTCTTTTGAGAAAAACCTCATCAAAATGCAATGGGCTCACAAAAGCAAATCTGGCAAAGTACCTCTGCTTATTATTTCGGAGAGGAAACCACTGTCTCTCAGGGGACTGTTTCATGTCTGTTACAATTTGGAGAATATGCAGAGAGATTAAAGGGCATACTTTGACCATGCAATGAACATTGTCCTCGTTTCTTATCTTGGTTTGTTTGTTGCCTTTTTTATGCTGCCTTTCTCCCAGTGAAGGGATGCAAGTTGGCTCTCTTTATCAAGGGCTTTCACAAAGGGTGAAGGAGTGGAAATGCAAGCCTTTACCACAGGAGGTAAGCTTCCCTCCAAAACATGGCTGCCAAATGCTCACTTAGGTCAACAAAATGGCTTCCTCTACCCACTGTCTTTGCTGCCTCTGAATTTCTTGTCACTGCAGTGCTGACGTAGAAGTTAAAATTCCACTTTGCAATGAGGAATACAATAATTGCTTGGTTTTCAAGTAATCAATTCACTCCCTCATCCCACCCCAAACCTGACACAGTGGCAAATTTTATAGAGGTGTGGTGGAGGTATAGTGCCTCTTGAAAGTGCCAACATTGACTAATGACCAGCTAATGATCCCCATGGTGCAGTGGTTAAATGCCTGTATTGCAAGTAAAACTGTGTTCATGACCTGGGATTCAATCCCAGGTAGCAAGCTCATTGTTCACTCAGTCTTCCATCCTTCCGAGTTGGTAAAATAAGTACCCAGCTTGCTGGGGGTGGGGGAATGTGTAGCCTGCATACTGTAATTAAACTGTAAACTGCCCAGAGACTACTTGAAGTGGTATGGGGTGGTATATAAGCAGAACACTTTTACTTCCAGTGGGAGAATGACTTCTATGAACAGACATAGGGAGTTGACATGGGGAGCCCCCACAGCCTGGTAATAACAAACTTCTACATGGAAAAGTTCAAAAAACAAGCTCTGGATGCGGCACCCTTTGCACCCACAATCTGGTTCCAATACGTGGATGACACATTGGTAATTTGGAGCAATGGTGAAGATAAACTGGAAATAATTTCTAAATTACCTCAACAATATGCACCCAAATATACAAATCACCATGTAAAAAGAAAGAGAGGGGAAACTCCCATTCTTAGATGCCATGGTCATATGCAAACCAGACCCCCAATTAGGACACAAGGTCTACAGAAAACCCACAAGGTCTACAGAAAACCCACGCACACAGAGCAGTACCTACATAAAAATTCCAACCACCAACCATGACAAAAAGAAGCATAATTAAAACACTTGTAGACCACACAAACAGAAACTATGAAGCTGAATTCCTCAACACTGAACTCAGCCACTTGAATTGGGCCCTATAGGCAAATGGCTATTCCAAAAACGAAATCAAAAGAGCCATAAAAAAAACCCAACAACACCAAACTGGAGAAGAAAAACAGCCCACAACAAAAATTATTTATGCCATACATAAAACGAGTCATGGACTGCATGGACAAAGTGCTGAAAAAACACAAGCTACAAACAGTATTTAGAGCCGATACAAAAATACAACAGATGCTACGGTCAGCAAAGGACAAAAAGAACACACTCACTACTGCAGGAGTATAGTGGATACCTTGTTTGTTGTGGCCAGGTATATATTGGGATCACAGAGTGCAGCATCCAGACCAGAATCAAAGAACATGAAAGACCGAACCTGTAAACTGAACCTTGGCTGAACCTATAAAATGTCAGTATCTCCCATTGTACGAAACTTTTTTCACTCACCCACTCACTCAGCCTATCTATCTATCTATCTATCTATCTATCTATCTATCTATCTATCTATCTATCTATCTATCTATCTATCTATCTATCTATCTATCTATCTATCTATCTATCTATCTATCCTGTAAACATGATGTAGTGTTATGCAGGAATTTGTGAGTAGGATCTACACAGCAGCCCAGCTGTTTTGTCAAATGTGTCAATGAAATAGTCATAGTATGCAAATATGATATTTACAATCAGAAACCATCTTTAAAAAGAGCCCTAGTTTAAATATTCTTATGTTGAGAGGAAAATTTACCAGAAATATCATCATCATCATCATTATCTTATAAAATTTGAAATGTTTATCAAACTGCAATCATACATTATACAAATCCCTTATCTGTAAGTCATAAGCCACAAAGTCCTCATGTTAGGCCTTTCGTCTGAAGTATATGCAAGCTTCCACCTTGCTTCTGTCAATATTTATTGTTCATTGTTCTGGCCTAAATTCAAAACTCAACTATCCTTCCGAAGAGTGGACTGTAACTTTTCAAGAGCCAATGATCCATTTGGAATGTTTAATAACAACTCAGAGAAAAGTGATGTCATGCCCTGTCAGCATAAAGTTCACCCTAATTTGCTTCAGTTTTTCTTCTCTGACCCAGATTAGGAACATCCAACCACCACTACTATGCAATTCAAAGACTGAAAGCACCCTGAATGGTCATTAATTGGGATGTATAATCTCAATGTACAAAGTGTTAGGACTAAACTACTGATGAATGTGAATGTAGCCTGAATGAAATTATCATTTCCCCTCCTTCCTGCCCTTCTTCCCTCCCTCCCTTCTCTTTGTTGCAGATGTACAGAGGAGAACGAGATGGAAAAGAAGAAGAAAAGCAAAAAATTATCAAAATCAAAAACTGAACAAAGAAAGTTCACAATGACAAATAAGAAGGATCAAGCAATTAGCAAACAGGCACAGAAATTCATGGAAAGAGATCATGGCCCCAATATCATTGCTGGCATAATCCATACTGTGTGTGTAAGATTAGGTAGGAAACAAAATCAGCTGAGAAGGTAATTGAGTCATGTAACTTAGTAAATGACAGTTAACATCTATGCCAATTTTGTAACCCATGGCAATCCACCACCAGCAGTTAAGCCACGTGCATTACATTTTGTGGAAACAATTAGTAGGATTTTGGCCTGTTTGGTACAATAATGTGTCCACCCATAAATGAAGAATACCAGGTACATATGTATGTGGAGACATAGAGCACTGAAACTTTCAAACCACTGAGAGACAGATTGTGAGTCCTGACCTTGGAAGTCTTTCCAGCTTTGAAGTGTAAGCCTCTTTGTGGCTGTAAGGGCTCAGCAAGTCAATTTGCACTTTTGCTCTGCCAGTTTCTCCACTACAGGCATGTCACTTGGCAGTGAAGAAACATCTGTGAATGTCAGATTTCTTTTCTAAGTCAAAATTCAGCGTGAACCAGAACTTCCAGATGAAAGGAAGCCACCACGGAGCACAACCACATTGTGTGCCTCTGAAGTATGCTATTGATATTACATATGAATAATTGTTGATTCACTGCAGAATTTAAAGCAGCTCTGAGCCATTCAACCAAGCATATGCCCTCATTGGGCTCAGACTCTTAGGTCTTAGTATGTGGGGACCACAGCACTCCATACCTCTGTATTTATTAAGGCTGTTGTTGTGGGAGAGCAGTGGCATATGGTCATTGTGCACTCAATCATACATGTATATCAGACACAGCTACTCCTAACATTACCAGCTCTTTTACTGAAGTCTTTCAAACACGAGTTGGATGGCTCTCTCTTATGGATGCTTTAGGCATGGATGCATGTGGTTGGGCTTGGTGATCCTTGAGATCTTTTAAGCTTTGCAGTTCTGTGACTATTTTTAACACTTGTATATCAAGAGAACACAAAAAAGCAAAAACAAAAATAAAAAACCCACATCCATAAAGAAAGCGTTAGTTTGTATTCTTGAAGGCTGTCATGGCCAGGATCTGATAATTGTTGTGAGTTTTTTGGGCTGTTTGGCCGTGTTCTGGAAGTTTTTCTTCCTCATGTTTCACCAGACTCTGTGGCTGGCAACTTCAGAGGGCAAGGAGCTCCGGGAACAAGGTGTTTCTCTCTGTGCTCTGGGGTATAGAGTGAGTGAGGCTGGGGTTCTTAAAGTTGTGGGAAAGAGGAAGCTTGTCCTATGCAGGACAATCAGTGTTAGTCATTGGATTGGGATGGAGGGATTAAGAAGTTTCATTGTAATCAGGGGTAGCAATGACCCTAATATGTAGTTGATGAGTGTCATTAGTTCTGTTGTGTGAACTGATCTCATTTGCTTGTGGCTGGATCGGAATCATTGAGCTTTGACCTTTTTGCACTTTGCAGTTTTTAGTATTAGAAGCCAAGCGTTGTTGATTTTTAGACTTTCTTTTTGTTGTTGTTGAAACTGTGCTTATGTTTGTAGATTTCAATGGCTTCCCTGTGTAGTCTGACATAGTGATTGGTAGTGTTGTCCAGTACCTCTATGTCCTGAAAGAGGATTTCATGTCCAGTTGGTTTCAGGGTGTGTTCAGCTACTGCTGATTTTTCAGGTTGTTTTAGGCCGCTATCTCACCTGGGGGAAGATCCGGATATTGTGAAAGTCTGGCTTTTCTTCTTTCTTGGTCACATGATTGAAGATGTGGGATCTCCCTTCCCACATACAAAGTTTTTTTAAAAAGCAATGTTCAGCCCTGCGGCCAGCAGGTGGCAATAGGAAAAAAATGAAACATAATTAAAAAACACCCAGTGCTGACAGCCCGAAGGCCAGCTGATCAGTGCTGGGGGGAGGAGAAATTTAAAAAATAAAAATAAAAAAGCACTGACCAGCCCCAGGAGCTGGTGGGGCTAGGAAAAAATGAAAACAAACAAACAAACAAACAAAAACAGCGCTGACAGCTTGAAGGCCAGCTGATCAGCACTGGGGGGAGGAGAATTTTTTTTAAAAAGCGCCGACCAGCCCCACGATGAGCTGGTCAGGGCTAGGGGAAAAAAGCAGAAAACTGGATCATATGCGAGCTCCCACGGATTTCTGGCTCACGTTTTTTACTGGAGCAAAAAATTCCCAAATTCTCCAGTAGGTCATGGAAAACCCGCTAAAGGGGGCATAACCAGTTTTTTTCTTTTAAAAAAAAGCCTGGTGGCTGAGGGGACAATATTTTTGGAAACACTTTATCTTGAAATTTAATCAACATTTTAAAGGACGTGTGATAGAGCCCTTAGTCAGCAGTGTCTTTCATGTTCTTTGATTCTGGTCTGGATGCTGCACTTTGTGGTCCCAATATATACCTGGCCACAACTACAAGTTATCAAATATACTCCTGCAGTGGCGAGTGGGTTTCATTTGTCCTTTGCTGTAGCATCTGTTGTATTTTTGTAGTGGGTCTAAATACTGTTTGTAGGTTGTATTTTTTTTAAACACTTTGTCCATGTGGTCCGTGACTTCTTTTATATATGTCAGAAGTACTTTGTTTGTTGGAGGCTGTATTTCTTCTTCAGTTCGGTGTTGTTTTTTTGGTTTGATGGCTCTTCTGATTTCATTCTTGGAATTGCCATTTGCCTGTAGGGGCCAATTCAAGTGGCTGAGTTCAGTGTTGAGGAATTCAGTTTCACAGTTTTGGTTTGCACGGCCAACAAATGTCTTGATTATGCCTCTTTTTTGGCGTGGTTGGTGGTTGGAATTTTTATGTAGGTATACCAATCTCTGTGTGTGGGTTTTCTGTAAACCTTGTGTCCTAATTGGAGGTCCGGTTTGCATATGACCATGACATCTAAAAATGGGAGTTTCCCCTCTCTTTCTTTTTCCCTGGTGAATTGTATATTTGGGTGCATATTGTGGAGGTAGTTTAGAAATTCTTCCAGTTTATCTTCACTGTGGCTCCCAATTAAAAATGTATCATCCATGTATCTGAACCAGACTATGGGTGCAAAGGGTGCCACATCTAGAGCTTGTGTTTTGAAAACTTCCATGTGGAAGTTTGCTATTATCGGGCTGAGGGGGCTCCCCGTGGCAACTCCATCTGTTCAATAGAAGTCATTATTTCACTGGAAGTAGCTGGTCATTAGGCAATGCTAGAATAGGGTCTTAATGTCTTCTGGGAAGATCTGCTGGATGAGTGCTAAAATGTTAATAATTTACTGATTAGTCTCTTGACCATATCAACCAAGAAAAACACAAAATATAAAATATGTTAAATGGTGTGCTGCTTATAAACCATCCCATTGTGCTTAAAGCACTTTCTGGGTAGATTATAATTTAATAATGCAGGCTACCCTTTGTCCCACCCCCACCCCAAGCAAGGTTGGTACTCATTTTACCAACCTCAGAAGGATGCAGGGCTGAGAGAACCTCGAGTCAGCTGCCAGAATCCCCTGGGATCTATTGCTGAATGTCAGGAGAGCTTTGACTGTAATACTAGAGTTTAACAACTGCTCCATGAGGTTCCTCAAACAGCCAGATTTAACTGCTGCTGGCAATCATACGTGATTGCTGAAATTTGCACCGAGGCTCTTTATTCAAGTGGCCATTATTAGAAATAAAAAAGAAGTGATATTTGGTAAGTGCTAATCTTACTTGAGGACTAAATTATTTTTTTTAAAAGCATAAAACTATTTGAAAAAATGGGAAGTATGAAAGGATTTATTTTGTAAGACCACATAGGATTCAAATCAAGAGTCCTCCAGTATTCTATGGGTAATACTAATATCAAAAGCTGAGCCAGAAACCCTCGATGTTTAAACCAGCCTCCTGAAATCTGGGGCCATAACTTCCTAAGGAAAAAAGTGTACTGCTTATGAACCTTAACAGTCTGTGGTTTCTGTTGCCATTTCAGCATAGTAATTTACACTTGAATGGCAATCCACTACAGACGGCTGGTGTTGAGGCAGACCCCTGTTAAGCTATGCAGGTGCGGACATCGAGTGTCACACAGAGGTGTCATTGCCAAGAAAATCAGATAATTCTGGAGTGTAGCTGGCCCAAGTGCAGAGGGGCGAGGGCGGACAAGGCCAGCACACTGTGTTTTAAGTGCTCAGCCACAAAGTAATATCTGTATGGCCATGAAAGAGTGATGAATGCTGTTACAGCATTGCTCAACGCCGATGGCTTTGGCAAGGAGCCACATGCTGCTGCTGAGGGCCAAACACCCAACAAGGCAAGGCAATGCTTTTCCCTTCTGCCAACAAGGGAGACAGAAGAAAAGGTGGAATTGCTGCATGGCAGATAATTGTCACCACCAGCATGGGTGTTCCAGATGTTAGCTCTCTGCCCATTGAGAAGTATTGTTAACAATGGGTGCTCCCATGGAGGTGACACTGGGATATATAATTTATGGAGGCACAAGGTCTTAGCTTAGAAGAAGAAGAAGAAGAAGAAGAAGAAGAAGAAGAAGAAGAAGAAGAAGAAGATCCCAGATTTATATACTGTACTCTATTTCCATGAACAAACATGCAGAACCATTGTGCATGATAGGACATAGAGTCATTTTCTTAGTCTCATATTAGCAGCACAGGTTTCACTCTGCTGTAGGCTAAGAAAGTGACTCTATGTCCTATGATCCCTAATTTCCTTATAACAACCAACTGGACAATTTGACTTCTATGAAAACTCTGAGAGTGTTAACATCTTCTCACACCTGAACATACAATTTGTAGGACATCAAGCACAACGGCTCTGCATGTTTGTTCATAGAAACAGAGTACAGTATATAAATCTGGGATCTTGGAATAGGGAGGAGGCAGAGAATCAGTGTTTAGCTTGTATGTTCTTCAATGTTAGACTGAGAATTCTGGCAGTTTGGGCAGAGTCTTAAATACCATAGAAGCACTGCTAAGCCCTGTCACTTTTTTCTTTTGCCCAGCAAGGCTTATGTAGCGTTTCGTGGAAACATATTAGAGAGAAGAAGACAGAGAAATTAAAAAGAACACTCATGAGTGGGTCTTCCCAGATGCATAGTTAATTGGCAGATGAGCACAGCAATGAACAGGGTCCTGAAAAATTTATATTTTGGACTATACTTCCCAGACCCCTTCAGGGAGCATTGGGAATAATAATTACCCCTCTCTGTGTGTTTGTATGTGTGTAACCAACATCTAAGAGAAAAAGAACATATTCAAGGCTTCTACTTTATTGCTCCTTCCCTGTTGCTTATTCTTGCCAAGAATAGACAGCAAATGTATCACCAATGTCATCATGTGCCTTCAAGTCAATTCTTACCATTTCCCTCTACTGGAGGGTGCTCTTGGACTGTGCAGGTTGGTTCTACCCACTGGAGACCCTGTGGGGAATTGAACTCCCAACCATTGTCTCCACAGCCAGACACATAAAGCAGTGAGCTATGTGTATCATAGGCAGATGCTTATAAGGTGAAAAAGCTCCCTGTCAAAAGGGTGCTTCAGCCACCTGCATCAGCTGGTGGAGAAAATGGTGGAAGAGACAGCAACCCTCAAAAGAACAATTGGAAAGGAAAGAACAAGAGTGATGACTTGAACCAGGAACTTACTTACTTACTTACTTACTTACTTACTTACTTACTTACTTACTTACTTACTTACTTACTTACTTACTTGTTATGTGCATTTAAGTCACACCCAAATTAATGCTACCCTGAAAAGACTGTTAAAATATATGAGATGTTCTCAGAGGGGTTTACCATTTACACCCTTTAGTAAATTTCTATGGTGGAGCAGGGATCTGAACTCATGTCACGTTCGAGTAGGTCTTCACATAAGCATAAAACACTTTCACAGTATGATTAGTGACAGTGCTCCATGCATCAATCCGATTTATCTTGATAAGTATAGGCTATGTTTGGTTTTGATTGTCTCACACATTCCGTAGATAAGTGTCTCACAAGAATATTTTGTAATTACCACACAGCTTCCTTTCTATTTCAATGGAATTATGAGCATACCAAGAATAGTGCCCCCCTCCCCATACCAAGAAGAAGACACCTGGATTCTCAACACCAGCAGAGGAGAACTGCAACCATTAGGTGATGTCATTTTGGTTTTAATCTGACCCAACCTTTGAAGAAGCCAGAAATGGGACAGGAATGGGGTGCTTTTTTTTAATATATATATATATATATATATATATATATATATATATATATATATATATATTTTGTGATACAGACAAATTGGGGAAAGGGTATAGGGAAACATAAACAAGGGGGGTACAAAATACAGAGAGGTGTGAGTTGGTAGTCACCTATATCTAATTGCCACTAGTTTCAATATTTCTACACATCTAAACTGACTCATGTTTATCATAACGTATGTACAATAATGCTTTTCTTAATTCTCTAGCTTTTGTTATTATTTTCTCTCTTCTTCATCCATACATAATATTTTTCCCAGACTTTATGGTGATTATTCTTCCTAGAATCATCTAAGCATTCTGATAATTTATCCATCTCTATTGTTTCTAAAATTTTAGACATTAATTCCTGTTCAGATGGTATTCCAGGATCCTTCCAGTATCTGGCAAAGACTAATCTTGCTGCAGTTATCATATGAATAGCCACATATGTTTTTCCTTGTTCTAGTGAATCAGGCAACATATTCAATAAGAAAATCTCTGGTTTAAATTCGAGACTTATCTCTAGGACACCTTCTACCATTTGTTTAACTAACATCCAAAATAATCTCGTTTTTTTACATAACCACCACATATGATAAAATGAGCCCTCCTTCTGTTTTTACATTTCCAACATAAATTTGAGATTTGAACATTCATTTTTGCCAACTTGACCGGGGTCATATACCACCTATAAAATAATTTATGTATATTTTCCTCGAAGGTAACCGACTTGGTTAACTTCAGGTTTCTTTTCCATATTTTTTCCCATTTTTCAAACTCAATATTGTGACCTATATTTTGTGCCCATTTAACCATACATTCCTTCACTGTCTCTTCCTGAGTATCGAAGTCGAGTAAAAAATTATATAAGCATTTAATATGTTTTTCTTTTGTTTCTATAAGAATTCTGTCGAAGGGTGTATTTTCTAAAATAAAAACCTTGTTGATTATCTTTTGCATATCTAGATATTAACTGAGATCTCGTCCACCAGTTCATCTCCAGGAATGGGGTGCTTTTAAGTGTCTTGCTTCACGGTTTGAATGAAGAGCAGGATATAAATGTACAAAAACAAATAAATTTAAATAAACAAAAGGGAAGGGAGAAGAAAAAAAGAGTAGCAAGATGTTAATATAATGATGTCATCCTGACCAGTGGATTCTCTATTTCCGCCCTAAATTATACAAAGAGGTCTTACGCTTGTATACTTTAACTCAGGCTTCCTTAAACTCCATGCCAGCTGTAAGTAGAGAGGTGACATTTTTGCAGAAATATGATGGTGTTTTCTGAATCTTTCTTCTGGAATGTAGTATTTGTTATCTTGCCCTAAGTAGAGCATCTGACTCCCAAGGCCCGGTCAATTCAGCGTGGACAATATGTCCTCCTATTACTCTCTGTTATTTTATTTACTGTATCATAAATTTGTTACGCCCTTGTTTCTACTTCTTGTCTGGAATGGCAAGGATGGTAGTGGTGAAGGAGCTGTAGCATTTCTTGAGATGAACTGCTGACATTTAATTTTCTGTAAGGGAGGCAAACCTGAGAGTCAGTGATGAGTATGTTGCATCTATGTAAGTGACTCTGCCTTCCTTTGTGAGTCAGTCTTCCTTCCTTCCAAAAGAAAGGCCCTCAGACATCTCTTTTTCAGATGGATGATCACTAGTCTTCATCTCCAACATGCATCACTTAATGGTGGGAATCCTGTTATGTACTTAAGCCAGCATAACCCAGCTTCTTATTGCTGACTTCTTAAAATGTGGTAATTGGTTGCTGAGGTTCATGCTGATTGAGTTATGCCGGCAGGTGTAACTAACAGGATTCTGAACATTTTGAAGGTGGCTCCTTTTAAGGTGCTCCTCATCTCTATCTTATCTTCACAACCACCACCCTCTCTTAGGTTGCCCCCCTCACTTTTATCTTCCCACGGACAGTTGGAGACTTACTTCTTCAAGTAGTCTTTTAATAATTATGTCTTAGTTCCTGGCTGCTGGGTTTTTTGGCTTTCCTAAGTTTGCTTTTAGGAAGTTTTAGATGGTTTTAAAATACCTAGTGGATTTTTAGTTATAATTGCAGCTTAATTGCTTTTTAAATCCTGAATTTATTGTGTTTTAGTATTACTTGTTTTAATAATGTGAGCCACCTTGGGTGCCCCCATTGAGAGAATGGCGGCCTAAAAAGTTGTGAAACCAACCAACCAACCAACCAACCTTTGGTCAGGCTAAAGGTGACCAGCCCAAGATCATCCAATAAATTTTATGACTCAATGAAGAATAGAACCCAAACTTTCCACATTGTAGTCAGTCTTTTAAGCCCTCTCCTACAATGGCTCCAAAGCTTTTGGAGTTTCTCCTGCATCCTTCTCTGTGTCTTGGACATTGGCCTGTGTGTCAGTTACAGTTGCAGTTATGGCATATGTAAAAGTAATGCATTCCTGGGCTTTGCCAACACTGTTGCTGTTATTGGTGCAGCTATTGGAAAATACATCAGAGTGTATACTGGTTCTTTGAGGAGGATGATTTTGTTTATTGCACATTTAAAATGACACTGTTATATCTCTCCTTTCCCCCAGATTCCACGGGGGCGGTTGAAATCCTAGAGTGCTATCTGGAGTTGGTGGGGATCTGGATGAGGGCTAACAACCTGAAATTAAATCCGGACAAGACAGAGGTTATCTTGGTTCAGAAATCTTCAATGCAGGTACTGGAGTATTGTCCTGCTCTGAACGGGGTTGCACTCCCTCTGAAGGAGCAGGTCTGCAGCTTGGGGGTCCTCCTGGATTCAGAGCTGCTCCTGAACTCCCAGGTAGCAGCTGTGGCCAGGGGGGGGGGCTTTGCCCAGTTTTGGCTGGTGCGCCAGCTGCGGCCGTACTTGGATCATGCAGACCTGGCCACTGTGATCCATGCCATGGTGACATCAAGACTAGATTATTGGTGTGCTCTATGTGGGGCTGCCCTTGAAGATGGTTCAGAAACTACAACTGGTACAGAATGCGGCAGCCCGGGTGGTTACTGGAGCTTGGCGGTACAACTCTGTTGGGCCGATTCTCCAGGGACTACATTGGCTGCCCATTCATTTCTGGGCCCAATTCAAGGTGCTGGTTATGACCTTTAAAGCCCTATACAGCTCAGGACCAGGTTATCTAAGAAGAGACCGCCTACTTCCGCCTACGGTCCACCCCCTTCGGTCATCAGAGAAGGCCCTTCTACGAGTACTGCCACCCAAGGAAGTGCAAGGGGCAGTAGCAAAAAATAGGGCCTTCTCAATAGTGGCACCGATACAATGAAATTCTCTCCCCTTTGAGCTAAGAAATGCTTCCTCCCTTGAAATATTCAAGTGAGGCCTTAAGACTTACTTATTTAAGCAAGCCTTCTGAGCCTCCAGCCTTTACAAATTTTTATAACATCTTACTTTTTTAGTCTTATTGGCTGGGGAGCTTTTTAAACTCTGCTGCAGCTATTGTTTTTAATCTTGTTTCTTATTGTATTATATTGTATAGTGTTTTTATAGTATTTTATAGGTATTGTTTTGTTTTTACATTGTATTGCTGTTATTGTGCTTTTTTGAATTTGTTGTAAGCTGCCTTGGGTCCCTTTGGGGAGAAAGGCAGCATATAAATAAAGCTGTTGTTATTGTTATTATTATTATTATTATTATTATTATTATTATTATTATTATTATTATTATTATTATTATTATTATTATTATTATTATTATTAAAATGGTGTCAAAACACTTTGAAAGCTGCAGACATGGCTGCTGTGGCCTGTTTGAGTGTTGGGAGAGAGAGAATCAATCAATCAATCAATCAATATTTGGAGATCTGGGGAAGTCTGGATCCTCAATATGGTGTACAACTTTGAGGACTTTGGCTTCAGTGCAACTCTGGATCAGAGAGAAAGCAGGACAAAAGACAGAGGGTGAATGTGATGTTTGCATGTCATGTGTTGTCTTTTATCTGCAAATTCCCAAACTCCAAAACAAACCAGCCTCTTTTGAAGGACTGTCTCTTTCAAAGGAAAGCGAAAGTTAACCTGAGTGTCTCCAGTTCATATTGCCACCCCAATAAAAAGGAAATGTGTGTGTGTTCTTTTCCATTCTGTGCACCTTTTCTCATTTCCCTCCCTCTGTGTCTCTGAAATCAAAGCAGGATGAGCCTTTGTTGTCCTGTTGCAGCCCACCTTTTCACGTCCCAAGAAGTAATGGAGCAAAAGCAAGAACCCATTTTCATTCCACTGAAAAAGTGGTGGCCAGGGTCAAAAAAGGAAAGCTATTTTATCTTGTGTGAGTTGTGATTCCAAAATGTTACTCCAAAAGCAACTTGATGCTATTTCCGTCTCTGTTTCAAAGAAAGTCCCATCGGCTGAAATCTTGTTCTTTATCTTACACTGCATGAGGCTGGTGACATGGTCAACCTTAGTGATTTTTCTGAATCAAAGGTTCTGAGGCTCCTGCAGGATCCATTTCATCATGGGGAAGCTGTTGGTGGGCATGGGATGAAAGAAGCCTTTAATTTCTGAAAATCAGCACTGCTGGGATGATTTTAGTGGCTTGTTCAAATGAGGACAACAGGTAGAAACATATGTTCTGACAGAACAAATGGAAGGCAACAATGCGATGCACACCACTGGGGTTCGCCTTCTCTGACAGCATTCTAATCCAGCCAAGAACTCAGCTTGCCCTTCCCTGCCCCCTTGGACAAGGAAGTGGGACAAGGAAAGAACTTTATGACAGTTAGAGGTGTTCGGCAGTGGAATATGCTGCCACAAAGGGTGGTGGAGTCTCCTTCTTTGGAGGTTTTCAAGCAGAGGCTGGATGGCCATCTGTCGGAAATATTGCAATGGGTTCCTGCATGGCAAGGGGTTGGACTAGAGGGCCCTTGAGGTCTCTTCCAACTCTTTGATTCTATGATTCTATAAGGGTTTGCTGTGATCTATAAATTATGCACTATTTTTCTCTCCCAAAAATTCTTTGTTATGCTCCTATAATAACAATTATATGCCTTCAAGTCAATTCTGACTTACGTAAAAAGCAGAAAAAAATAAAAAAAGATTATTATTTCTAAGGTTTTTGAGTTATTACTCAAACAGAATTACTGTTGCAAATGGTCTTGCATTTTAGCGTGCTGGACTTTCACATGTAAGGCTTTGGATTGGCAGGGCAAAACAATGCAGGTGTCCTTTAGATGTTTTTGGTCTTGTTTGTGTGATAGATGTAGGATGCATTTTCTATTTGTAGGTTTCCCCCCTTTTTTAATTAGACTGAAGCTAAAAGAGGAGCAGAGCACAGCTGATTTTTCTTAGGTGGCCATGTGATCATAACATGGTCATATTCTTGGGTAGCAAAACATAGCATTCAAAATCTGAACTCTCCTTTCCTCCTTTCCTACCTAGTCAAATGATACAAGAGTGAGCTTTACATGTCTAATGAAGTACAGCTCAAGAGATTAGGAACAAAGCATTTCTGTAGCCCGAACATGCACTTCAGTGAGGCAAGTGCAGCTGTTGCTTATCCACAAATAGATTCTGTCAGTTTCAGCTTTTTTATCTTGGATGTTCCTGAAGGAATCTGGATTAGCATAATGAGGATGTTCATGAACTGTCTCATTATAATTTCAGAAATTTTCAGCACTGGAATAATATACTGGTTTTTCAAGTTCTAGGACTTTGGAAATAATTTTGTTACAAATCGAACTTGGGAGAAATCTCTCCTGTGTGTGTGTGTGTGTTTATGCACTGCTACAATGGTGAAGCTGGGGGCACGATTATTATTGAAACCCTGATTGTCAATATAATGTCATTCAAAGCGGCAGACAACTGAATCTGCTCTTATCTGCTCTAATAGGGTTTTCCCTTTTCCCTCTAATTGGACACGTCTGAAGGGGATGAAAGCTGCACATTCCAGGTAATTGCAAATAATTCCAGATTAACCCAGTCTACCTCAAAATAAAAAGTCTGCTGGGTTTTCACAATGGTGCTCATCAGTTGCCAAGGTTCTGCATAGTAACCATTTGTTTGTTTTCCTTTGAAAAAGGAAGAGGAAGAAAAAAACTGCAATACCCTATTGAGAAAGCTCAGGAATGTTGATCTTGTGTCCATAAGTAGCTTTTATCTGTATTTTGTTATTGCCATTGTAGCACCTTGTCTCATAGGTCCCACAGTTTTTTTTTAATTACTCTGGGAGTGCTTTCAAGATTGAGGAAGCAATGGGCTGACAGAGCCTGAGAGTGTTGTGCCGGATGGTTGGGCTAGGATACCTGCCTTGACCTTGACAAACCTGGTGTGCCTTCTGAGACTCGTGGCACAGTGGTTAAATGTCTGTAACCGCAGGTAAAACTGTGCTCACAACCAGGGCCAGCACTTCCATTAAGGCGAACTAGGCAGTTGCCTAGGGCGCCAAAAAGGAGAGAGGGTGCTGGCCAGCCTGCCCCCCGCTGCCCCCCCGCCGCTGGCCGCCGCCGCCCGTTCCCCCCACCGCCGCTGGCCGCCAGCCGCCCGTCGCTGTCTGGCCATCACTGCCCGCTGCCGCCTGCCCGCTGCTGCCCGCCCGCTGCCCCTGCACCCATTGCCGCCCCCTGCACCCGTCACCGTCCCCTGCCCTCTGCCGCTGCCCCCTGCCGCTGCCCCCACCCCCCGCCCGCCACCACCCCGCCGCCACCCTGCAGGTAATTAATTCTGGGGATTAATTACCTGCTTTCTTATAGGAAAGAAGTTTTCCTACTCTAATAAAAAGCCATTTGCTTTGCTTTTTTTAATAAACATTTAGCCTTGTCCTTTTCATGGTGTAGACAAGTGATCTTAAAATGGGTAAATTAAAATAAAACAGGTTAAGCTAAAAGAAACACCTGTGATGCAGCCTGATATTACTGGTTGGAAATTTGAACAGAGATTTTACTGATCTGAAGGGGTCTGGAAGTTGAGTCATGGCAACTTGAGTTCTTTTTCTTGAGAGATAGAGACTGTTTGGATGAGCAGCGAAACATTTATCTCTCAAGAAAAAGAAATCCAGTTGCCATGACTCAACTTTCAGATAAACTCACCTGGGTAATTGAGAGTCTTCACAGACATATTGCTCTGAAGGGGAGACAATTAGCCAAATCCTGATAAAAAAGATTAAGTTGTGAGGGAGGGGTGAGACAAAGACTGCATATCTGAAACAAGTGGCCTTGCATTACATCATGGAAAAATTACTTTTTTGTACTCCTAAAATCCTCCAGCCAGAAGCACTGGAAGGTTTTAAGAACCATAGTCCAGAAATTAACTTCCTGAATCCTGACACTCTTAGTTAGAATTGCATCTCTCAAATCAACGAAAGCTGATAAAAGGTACTGGTCTCGTTGGACTGTGTCAGAAGTACCACAGTACAATTAAGAAACACAACAGAAAGTTTAGGCCCAATTTTATGCCCCATCCTATATCCCTTTTTGGCTAACATAAAATAGAGTTTGGGGCATCTTGCATCAATTCTTCAATAGAACACTGGCCACACTGATGTAGGTGTGAAGTTGTCAGTTTTTCTCCACATTTCCAATGTCCATATAGGTGGGAAAACCCTGTTTTCTTAGATTCATCTTGATTCTCTGGGTGACTAGAGGAGACTGGCTAAAATTTGCTGGAGTTCCATCCATTTATTAAGGAATGGGCAGTTCTTTCTTTCCACATTATAAAAGGCATTTCTAGCTAGTGAGATCACTAGAGGATTATCCAATGATAAATGTGGATGAGGCATCAATCCCAATTATCTAGTTGATTCTTTAGATGCATAAATGTCCTCCAAAACTTGGATGGAGAACCTCCATCCAGGGCACAGGTCTTCCCAAGCAGCACTGGATTAAATTTCAAAAATTTGCAGGATCTAACTGCTGCCCATTCAACCCAAGCAGCACTGGCCCCAATGTCAATCAGACTAATTTTGCACATGAAGCAGAAAATCCTGCAAACATGTTTTATCCCCTCACTCACAATTAAGTGTAATCACAGCCGAGCAAATAATGCCACCATTTCATGTGTTTTTAAAATTAATTTGTAATAGTTGTGTGCTATCAAGGCGACTCTGACCCATGATAACCCTTCCCGTTCCCATGGTTGTCTGTGCATAATGCACTCACCTCCCTCCTTCCGGTGGACTCCTTACTTACCATTCCCTCTTTCTGGTGGCACTTCTCCTTTGGAGGCACTGCAGGGAACCAAATTCCCAACACCAGACTGTGTGGGTAGGTGTTCCAGTTCACAATGGTGGAACTGAGGTAAATGTCTCACTCTGTGTCACCCCAACCAGTAGGGCTGGTGGTACCGCATACCTGTCAGTGAACTGGCATCAGTATTGACTGAACATGGCTGATGTGTGGGTTCATAGTGGCTGGAGAACAGGGCACATTTAGCTTCACTCTCGGGTGCATCCCTTATGTTTTCCACACGAATGAAAGTTTGCTAATTGGATTTGTAGGAAAAATTAAACTACTAGATGAACATTAGGGAATTCACCCTCTACCTTTGTTAGCATTCCTGCAATGTGATGGCAAAACAAACAAACAAACAAAACCACAATGTGTAAACATGGCAGGATGCTTGTAAAATACAAGTCTTCCCGATACATGCATAAAAATGCATTCATACACACCTGCAGACACACTATCATGAGGGACATTTTGCTAATTACTGTACTAAAATTAATGGGCCTCAGATTATCAAACATTCCATAGTGAAAATGTGAGTGTAATAAAGTTGTATCTCACCACATCTTAATTTCCACTAGTGAGCAATTAAAATATTAAAGTAGGTTTAAGATGTGGTCAACTATTTTTTCACTATATTAGTAATGGTTGTTTTGATGAGATTTGAATTTTTTATATTGGAAGATTTTATAAATAGTGCATGCATTAACCTGATAATGTGCATCATTTTAAAGCCACCATACACATAATAACTTTGTCAGTTTGAGGAAAGTTAGTGGTGACTCCTCCAATTTATAGTTCACCTTGATTTCACATCACCCTGGTCTGAATTAGGTGGACAGTGGCCTGATTAGCCTTGTTAGGTGGACAATGGCCTGAACAGGTTCGTAGGTGAACTGTGGACTAAATAGGCTCATTAAGTGGACAATGGCTTGGGCATATATAAACAGATTTATTTTAAAAAGTGTTTTTATACTGTCACTAACATATTTAACTTATTGTATTTTTAGTGATATTTTAAACTGTATTCTAGAAATGAATTAATGAATGAAACCAAGTCAAAATGTTGTATTAATTTCAATTAGTTTAATTATTTCAAGATGCCTTTCCTAATTATCTTGCTTTCCTTGTTTATTTCACTGTTTATTGCCCTGCTCCATGTCCTGAGGGATTTCCTATAAAACTGGAGGGATTTCCTATAGAATCTACTGGAGGCTACAGTTGGCATTTTAACATCAGAATAATACTGGATCCACACAATATATCTTTTCCAGAAGTCGCAGCCATAAGCCTTCATGGAGAAGGAAATCTTAATAACTTTTGAATCACTTTCAGAAATTCACCAAACCAGTGAAGGACTGTCTTCCTCAGCAATTCTGAAGAATGTGTGTCAATAGTTTTCACCAAAATGTGATAGAAATCTTTTATGAGCCTGTTGAAAAATTGAACTTAGAAGGGTGAATATGCTGTTTTCCTGTACTTGTCAACCTGTTTCACCTGCATTGGTTTTTGTCACACAGTGTGTGGCTGTGTGTAGAACTCAACACATATCTCATTTAGCCTATTGCAATAAAAATAAAAAGGATTTTTGTGGTAGTTGTTGTGGGTTTTTCAGGCTGTTTGGCCATGTTCTGGCTGTTTTTCAGCCCGAAAAATTCACAACAATGATCAGATCCTGGCCATGAAAGCCTTCGAGAATACAGATTGTTGTCGTATCTGGAATTCCTAACAAGTATTTTTGGTCAAAAGGGCTATAGCTCCAGAAGGCTTCTGCTACATAAAAGGTATTACTCGTTTAGGTTCTGCAGGAGTCCTTGTTGTTCAAGTAGATTATAGCTGCTGTGTTTCAATTTATTACTTCAAAGGGCGAAACTTCTACAAACAATAGAATTCTGAAACTAATAATGGCTGGCTCTTTGTTGTTGCTTCTGTTGCTGCAATGTACCTTAAAGGGGAACTTTTATCAAAAGAAGTCAATCAAAGGAATGTGGAAACATAAATGATATTGAAGTCACTCAAAGAAGATTCAGTGGAGGTGCTAAGGTGCCATGTATTTTCAAAGGAATGATCATTGTACTGGTGAACTTAATATATATTATTTGCGGATCAGATGAGTTGATGGAGAATCTCAGTAAATCATAAGAACATAAGAAGAGCCTTGCTGAAGCAGGCCACAGCCCATCCAGTCCAGCATTCTGCCTCACACAGTGGATCACCATTTGCTCATCTTACACCAGTTGCCATGGGGAATGGGAAGAGATGGTCACCCTAATATCACACCATTGGTCAACACCTCATTATCAGAGGATGTATGTCTAGAAGCCTTGAAAACTGCAGCTAATAGGCCTTGATTAAAGAAATATGGACAGCGGTCTAGTATCTAGTTATTGGCCAGTTCCCAACCTTCCTGTTTTTGGGCAAGGTTGTTGGAAAGAAGGTAGCAGAGCAACTCTAGGAATATCCTGAGGATGTACCTGTTCATAACCATTCCAGTCTGGCTTCCAGATGTGATGGCCCTGGTGGATGATTCCCTTTGTTCAAGGGTGAGCCATCTTTCATAGAATTGTAGAAAAGCAAAGATGGAGGGGACTTATGAGGCCATCAAGTTCATCCCCTGCTCCAGGCAGGAATACAAATCAAATGCTAGTCGCCAGTTGATTGTCCAAATATCACCTGTCAGATATCCTTTACAGATATTGTTAGATCTTCCAGCAAGTTTTAGTAAATTAGATCATGGTATTTTGTTAGGAGAGAGATCTGGTTGTTGCTGGACCAGTACTGTGGTGCTTTTCATCTTTCCCTTGCAAGAAGCCCTGGACTGTTGTGGCTGAGAACAGTTTACTGGTTGCCTGAGTTTTAGCTCTAAAGCTCATCAACATATTTATGAGATAGATAGATAGATAGATAGATAGATAGATAGATAGATAGATAGATAGATAGATAGATAGATAGATAGAGAGAGAGAGAGAGAGAGAGAGAGAGAGAGAGAGAGAGAGAGAGAGAGAGAGAAAGCATTTCTACATGGGCTTAGTTACTTTTTTGTAGGCTAGGTGATACCTAGCCTGTCTTACATTTTTTGGCATGATTTTTCTTTTCTTTTATTTTATTCTTTGGTCACACGGCTCAAATCCTCTTTTTACCTTTTTTGAGGCAACCAGGATAATACAGAAGTTCCAGACAATACAAATCATGGAAAACATAGGTTGGGCTACAATTTTGAATGCAGTTATCAATTAGAAAGGGCCACAGAACTTAATCTGGATTATGGTGGCATAGACAGGTAGAGGAAGCACACTTAAAATACTGTGATGAGTGTATGTTTTTTGGTCAGAAATTTATTGGTATTTGTGCAAGATTTATATATAGACAAGAAGCCAAGGTGAGTCTTGGTAGTGCAGTCTGGGAAGGGACCAGACACATTACTGTGACATGCCCTGGCACCTCATCAGTTGGCCACAACTAGGTGCAACAAGTTACACACACCTCAGTGGGAGGATTCTGGCCATTGTGTACTTGCTTCATTGAGACACAATTTATACAATCTTCATTGCATTACAAAGAATGTAGTGATATTCATGTATGTTATTGTCTACATTTTATTTCTAGGTGATTCCTCAATTTGCATCCTATCATGTATAGGACATCTTAGAGATGAAATCATATGACTTGTTTCATTAATCACCAAATACGTTGGGTGCTTGGTTTCCTGTATCTTATTTTACTATTTGATTAAAAAATAATAGAAATGTCTCACTGATGTATTGACATTTGCAAAGTGGTTTGTATCTGCACCATCTCAGAAAGAGTTGCTATAGTTACAAGGCAGTTTTCATATGAATTATCTGAGCCACTAATAAAGCTGTACAAGGTGAAACTAAGCAAAAAAAATCAATTTGATAGCTCCTTATCTTGCACATGTGCTATGTTGATTCCAACATTTGGTAATCCCAAGCAGCAAGTAGGTTGACTAGCTGCTTTTAACTTACGACCACATAAGCCTACTTAGTAGAAAATTTTCCTTTTTATTTGCTGTCATAATCATTCCAATACTTACCCAACAAATTCTGACCGAGTAGGTTCTTTCTTTCATAAAGATGTCCTTAATACAATCTCTCTCCTTTCCCTTTCCCTTTCCTTTTTCTTCATTTTATTTCTCATTACAATCCAACAATTGATGACATCCACTGTGTCTGTATCAGCTGGGTGGTATAGCACCTAGCTGGCTTAATTTTTGTGTTGTGTTATATTTTTACAGTCATGACCGACTCTTTGTAACTCCATGTCCATGGAGCTTTTTTTGGCAGGAATACTGGAGTGGTTTGCCAGTTCCTACTCCAGGCGTCTACACTACAGCACCTGGTATTCCCTGGTGGTCTCCCATCCAAGTACTACCCAGGGCCAACCCTGCTTAGCTTCCTAAATCAGGCGAGATTGGATGTGCTTTGGGCATCTAGGCAGCTGGCTTAATTTTTACACTTAACAAACAAAGGACTATTACGTCCACTCTTACTCCTACAGTATCACTGTGGTTCCTACTAACAATGATGGCAGCAATGGCTTGAATCCAAATGATCCTTTCTTCCTCACCCATTTAATTCATAACGTATGAAGGATCAGATTGGTTGCTGTTACTATTATTGTTGCTGACGTGATCTGTTAATAGGTATTTGTGTTTCCTTTCTTTTCTTTCGTGAATGGAAATGGAACAGCGTATCTACATAAACAACTAATATCAGACTCACTTTAGAAAGATTTTCTCCTTCTCCTCCTCCTTCCTCCGGTGGTGCTTCCAGAGGGGATGGATTAGCTGATAGTGTGATGTTGTCACCCAGGAGATGCCTGACATATATTCCCAGTCCTCATATTCTTTGGGAAGGCTCCTTCTGTGCCCCTACTGAGAACTATGAATATGAAGGAACTTTGAAGAAAACTTGAATACTGTTGTTGTTTTATGCCTGGTTTTATTGCTGCTGCTGCTATGGCTATGCTACTAATGGGCTGGATTTAAAAAAGTAACATTTCCCTTCTTCTACAGATTGAAACTCTTTCTGTGAATGGGATGGAACTTTTAGAGCCATGATAACAACATCAGCTATTCTAAGCGGAGTGTGTCCTTCATCTAACAGCCTGGGAATCTGAAGGAGATCTGCTGGGCAAAAAAGTTTTTCCAGTAGCACACCTGGCCATTCTTTTCCTCTCCAGTATTCAATGCCATCAAACCACAAATATTAGTGACAAGACTCAGCTATTTCTAGTGAAATAGAGCAAGGTCAATTTAAATCCAGTAACGTCAGTATTCTACTAAATCAAGAGACTTGAGACATAAAAGATGAAGAGACTGGGTTTGGCTGCAGGTGCTGGCAAAGCTTCAGATAACTTTTCTTTCTTTTTTTTCCAGAGGAAGTTCAATAACTCAGTTAAGTCTAAATTTAGATGTACTGCACTGCTCTATTGAGGAATTAAGGAAAACCGACAATTTTCCTGTGATGCCTAACAATACCACAGCATAGTGATTTCCCAAGGTCAACTGCCCTTTGAAAGCAGATTCACTTTACATATTCCTAAAACTTTGCTTGTCAAGCCAGGGTCATTTGTAAGCAGGAGGGAAGTGATCCAAAGCATTTGTCACATAGAACGTCATTGAGGTCCTTATTTGGTTATATTTTAACAGCCATTGAAAGCTGACTGAAATTTTGAAACTGCGGCCTTTGTATTGTGTTCGGATGCCTCTCAAGACCCATAATGAAATGGAAGATAAAATTCCTAAAGGTCTTTTTTCAGAACAAGCACAACAAATTAAAATGTTGCCACGGGGAGATGGGCTCCATCTGTGGAAGTCTTTTCCTTTTGCCTTGAGGGAAATTGCAAAAATCCAAGTGCCTGCCTAACAGTATCCACCATTAATGAAGATTCTGCAGCAGTGTTTATTTCGGTTGCATCATTAAATAATCCATTGGCTGTCATTCAATATATGGCACAGGTGTCTGGAATAAAACACACACATGAGCTTGTTTTGAAAAGGGGTCAGATCAAGAGTGTGATTAAACTAAAGTCTATAATATGTCGGGTTTTGAAAAAAAAACCACCACCAACATTATCGCTAACTACAACCATATGGGTACATGCTTCTGAGTTCATAAGACTAAATTATAATGAGACTTAACGTTTCAGAAACACCTTTCTTGGAAATGCTCACACAACCAAGCAAAATATTAGTTAAATTAGTTGCATGCCCCCCTGCTATGCACACTCGTACAAGAGTGCAGTTCTACAGTTGAGACATTAAAAAAGCTCCACTGAGAAAAATAAAGCAAAATGCTCTGTGGGAAAAAGCTATAAAACAGACCAGGAAAGTGGCTTGAGCCTGGACCTTAAATATGCCTGCACCTTTCGATTATTACTAGCAATTATTTGCAACTGATACACTCACTATGAGTGTTACAAATAACATCACAAATATTTCTAAAGCATGTATACCCCACATTGCTTTGTTTTTCCAGTCAGAGAAAGAACATGTATCGAGTGGGGTAAGGGGGGGGGGAATCACATGAAAATGCAAGGTATGACTAGTGAATTCAGGTTTTTCCCCGTCCTTTCCTTTCCTTTTCTTTCCTTTCCTTTTCTTTAATAATAATAATAATAATAATAATAATAATAATAATAATAATAATAATAATAATAATAATAAACAACTTTATTTTTATGCTGCCTTTCTCCCGGGAGGGACCCTTTAAAACAACCCTCTGGTTTATGATGATGGGATATTGTGCTTCTGTATCTCTGATTCACCAGGAAAACAGCCTGATGTTGCTGCAAAAGATGCCTGCATTGCCAACAGGAAAAGGACGCAAAACTTTCAGGAGCAAAGGGCAGCCCGAATGTTAACAACATCCATGTCAGCAGTCAAGATGGTCTCCAGGATGCCTTCTTGTACTGACTACAATTTCTTCCAGTCTTTTGATCACTTTATGTCTCCAAGCACTAGGATCAGCCCCTGCTTGGGATATATGGTGAACTGTAGTGCTATGGGTTGATCCACGTAACTACACTGCCATACTTTACTTGGCTGTGGAGACAACTATAGGAACTACCATGATAAGCCCCTGCATTCCCCAAATTTACAACCACATCACATTTAATTGCACTACATTAAATGGTGCCACAAAGCTCACTGCATAACTTTGGGCCCGCCATGCTCTCTTAACCCAAACATAGGGTTGTCATGAGGCTATGAGGAGAAAGGTCCCCGTATATTACCTTGAGCACCTTGGAAAGAAAGGCAGGATGTGATCTAAAAAAAAGTAAACAAAAATAAATAGAAATGATTTAAATCCACCCTAGAGCATCAGTCAAGTGGGGATACATTTTTAGCCAGGCGGCACAGAACAAGTGAGGTGAATACTTTTAATGAGCCCATTAGTATTTTTAAAAAGAAGCATTGTAATGCACTTAGGCAGGATTCTGTGCATTACATGGCGAAAAATGGCAACTAAGGAAATTATAGTTAGTCACAACTAGAATAGGCCCATTTGAATCAATGGTACTGATGGAAGAGGAGACTCAGCAAATCACCACTCATTCAGGAGGTCCACTCAAGTGGAACTTATTACATTAAGCAACAAGATTTCAGTCATTGTGTTCAGGTGTCCAGTTTGCTCCTTGGCTCTGAGAATTTTGGAGATGTGCAGAATCACTTGGTCTCCATGCCATACTGCAGGGCTTTCTTTTGTTTTGTTTTTGGAGGTGGGAAGACCAATTATAATCTCAAGGATATAAAATGACTGACATGAGGCCACTCAGCAATGAGATTCCTCCAGTCAATTGACTTGTGATCTCAGTGGCAGGCAGGCTTGCTATGCAATCTCAATAGATAATAGGTTTTGTATGATTAGAGTAGCTCCAGGTGATGCTTTTAACATGGCATGGCCCCAACAAAATAACTGAATTCATGAAGGGTTCAGATAATATCTTCCACTCATAGTCCTTGTTTGTTTACCAACTGCTTGTTCAATTTTCCCCCCTTGCCAGAGAAAATTTATTAAGAACTTTTATAAAGGAAGAATAGTAACAGAGTGGTCTGTAACCACCAACATGAGCAGCTCTCCACATGTAAATGTCCTTAGACACTCACAAAGTGAAAAAGAGAGAAAGACTATGGCTGCAGCTACATTAGTGTCAGGGAGAGAGCTAGTGTGGTAGCTTTGGAATGGTCCAAATTGGTTAGAGCTATCTAATTAAGTCCTCCTGTTCCGACGAAAACTGTTCCAGGTGTCCGTCTTTGCCTTCTCTTAAAGAGCCAGTAAAGAAACTGCCTGTAACCGAAGCCCCTGCCTTGGATTTGGTTGTGGTCAATTTCTCAATTGGCACATTTAAGGCAAGGCAAGGCAATTTTTTTTTGAAAAATTCTAAAGACAATCTTTTAAAAAATTTCACTTCCCCTGTCCCTTTGGTCAGAAGCCGAGGAAGTATTGACTTACCAATATCCTGAAGTGGCTTGCGTATTAAGCCACTTCAGGATATTGGCAAATTGAAACTAGAAAACTTGCTTTGGATTGATTTCAGCAATCACACATTCTGGAACTGATCCAAAGCAGGGGAATCCCTGATGGTCCTGACCAGGTCTCAGAAATGTGCAGGTAGGACTGCTGGGGGGGGGTGTTGGCAGACTGGCTGACTCCAACAAAGATGTCATCGGATTGCCATCTTTAAGAGTCAACCCACCAGTTCCTGCAGTGCTCCAAACAGCAGGCTGAATGTTTCTGTAGTTAAGACTCTATGTAGTTGCTGGAAGGGGTCTTTTATAGTACACATATAGTCACTGCATAGGATGTAAACGGCTGCAAATCTGATTCTGAACCGTTGTGTTCCAGGCAAAAATCAAAGAAAAATAAAACAGAACAAAAGATAAAAAACACATGGCACCTTAAAGTACACTTGCACTAATTGTTCAGAGCCCGCTTTTTTAACCCATCTATGTTTGCATTTCTGAAGAGAGTTTTTTTCCTCTGAATAATATTGTGTGGTTAGTAACACAGGGAAGTCTGGCTGCCTCGACCATTTGACAGTAATCAAAGGTTTCAGACAGTCTGTCTTACTTTGAGGCTTAATCCACTCAAAAGCCCGGTACAGAAGCAGCTGAGAAGAATGCACACTGCTTATGTGTTTTGATATTGCTTTCTGCGTGATGAGTAACGGATGCAGAAGGTAAAGCACGGGAGAGCTTATGCCTTGCTTGTGCCATAGGGGCTCCCAGGGCTGCAATGAAGAGCTTCAAAAGCCCTGCTTCTCGTACAGGCACACAGCCAACTCCAGAGGTAACGCTAAGAAGATTTCATAGGCTGCTTCATTTAGAGCAGGGCTGTCCAACTTTGAACAGGCCGAGGTCTACTTTTTCCGGATGAAAGTGCCTGAGGGCTACTACACTAAAACCTCTACTTACAAATTTTATCTGTTCTGAGCATATGCTCATAAGTAAAAAAAATGTGTAAGTAGAGCAGGGGTGGCGAACACGCGGCTCACGAGCCGCATGTGGCATCCTGGCCAAAATAAATGCGGCTCTTTGCATTTCGCAACAAGCGGGGGGGGAGGAATAGATGGAGCCGTGGCTCGAGACCACCCCCCACCCCCCTGCACCTGGGGGTCCTGCGGCGGGGGGGGGGCGCTGGCCACCCGCGGCACCAGGAAGCCCAACACACGGGCGGCGTGCCTGGTGACGGGGGCGTCGCAGGGCTTCGGGCGAAGCGTGGCGCGGCTGGTGGCAGCGCGCCTGGCGCCGGGCTCGCTCCTGCTGCTGGCGGCGCGCTCGGCGGGTGCGCTGGGCGAGCTGGAGGGCGAGCTGCGCGCAGCCTACCCGGAGCTGCGCGTCCAGGCCCTGCCCGCCGACCTGGGCGCCGACGAGGGGCTGCAGCGCGTGGCCCGGGACGCCACCACGATGGCGCTCGCCTCCAGCGCCTCCTCCTCGTCAACAACACCGGTGGACTGGCTGCCGCCGGTGGCGGCGGCGGCGGCAGGGCTTCTTTATAAGGGCTCCTGCAGCTGGAGCGGCTTCAGCGGGGGAGCGTCCTGGGAGGCGGCGGTGGCGGACCGCCCATGACCAGCAGCAGCAGCGGCGAGGCTTGTGGCCTTGCCGCGCTCTGGCTGGTCTCTTTTTTGACAGGCCGCCTACCAGCTGGCCTCTCCGATTGGAGCCCTGATAAGGGCTTGGGCAGGGGGAGCGGCTTCTGCGGGGGAGCGGCCTGATTTGCAGAAGATTACTGAAAACAAAAGATGCCAGAAATCCCACTGAGATTATCATCCCATCACTCCAACAAGGTAACAAAAAACACCTGACTGAGCATGTTATATTATGTGTTTAATATATTATTGTTAAAATTATATGCTTTTGTGTGAGTGTTTGTCTGTTTTGGCAGGTCACTGCGTGGTGTGGCTCTCTGACTCTCACAGTTTAAATTTTTGGCTCTTTTTGTCAAACTTGTTCGCCACCCCTGAAGTACAGCAACGGTTTCCCATAGGAACGCATTGAAAATCAATTAATCCTTTCTGGAGGGAACATATTTCAATGCATTCCTATGGTAAGGCTGACCATGCACATGCTTCCCTTTCAGCTGCTCGAGCCGGTGTGGATGGGTGCAAGGGAGGCGCATGCATGCTTGCACAGATCGCCCCTTCTGCTTGCCCGGGCTGCTAGAAGACTTTTTTTTTATATAAAGGTGCACTTTCCCTCCCAACCTGCCCGGGGCCTGACTTGACTCTACTTCTCCTCCTGTTTTCCCCCTTCTCGCTTCCAACCCCCTTGCTGCCACTGCTTCTGCTGCCCATAGCTCTCACTCACTTCTGCCATGTTCTCTGTGCAGCTGGGATGGGCCAAGCCAGCAGTGGGGCAATCACATCACCACGGCGGTGCAAGGAGGAGGGAATGGCTCAGAAAGGGAGCAGGAAGAGTGGCAGGTCACAGTCTCTGTGATGCAGCTGTGAGGGTGGGAGTAGGAGGAGGATGGGAGGATGGGAGGAAGGAATTCTCCAGGGGGGAGAAGAGGGGGACGTCACCATGCAAAGGAGGTGGGCACGCCCATGACCCTGCCCCTCGCTGTCCCCTCCACTCCCCTTCCTCCACTCTGCACCAACAACTCAATTGGTCACAAGACAGTGGCACACCGATTATCTGGCCAGTAGGGAGCGCAGGGGACTGTGCCATGGCCCTTGAACTGCCCCGCTCGGCTGAGACAGTGGGCTGGCAGACCCAGAGCTTTGCTGGGACAGTGGTATTCTTTGGGGTGGGGGAGGTAGAGGTGGAGAACTTATCCCCTCACATTTTTATTGATGGCTGGGGGGCTACTTTTGAACCCTTCGTGGGCTACTGGTAGCCCCCGGTCTACCAGTTGGGCAGGCCTGATTTACAGGAAAAAAACAAAGCAGTCGAAGTGAAAGTTCATAGCAGAAGCGTGGGAAATGCTGGTCTCCATGCTGTGCAGTGCATGGTGGGGTGAAAGGCTCATCCTAGCTGGCCAGTTGCCTGGTACGCTAACAGCAAGGCTATGACTATTTTACGTTCGCTGCAACTAGTGACATGGCATCTATGATTAGTTCACTCAGTTGTTTTGTTTTGTGCCAATTCCCGGTGCCTGTGTGATGAACACGCAGTTGTCTCTGGAAACTTTGGGTACTAGACCTGGGAGTATCTGCTGTGAAGCCCTGCATGGTGTTGTGGAACTACAGTGTTTGCCCTTGCTAATATGGCTGTGCATGAATACTGACAGAGACCAGGTCCACATCAGCATGTGCAAAGGAAAAATAATTAGTAGGTGATTAGTTTGGAAGCAAGACAGGTGGAAACAGTCAACCACAAGTGAGTGATGTCAAGATGATTCCAGGTCTTGGTGCCAGTTCCTTGCTTAGGGCAGTTGACTGTTTGAGTACGTTCTCTGTTCATCAAATGAAATTAAATCAACACCAGTATAACATGAAACATCATTTGAAATGGACTAAAGAAAGGTAGATTATCCACAAATCATCAATCTTGGCATCAGTATATGTTCAGAATTAATCAATCTCAAGCACGTGCACTCGAATGTATATACTGTATGAACAATGTGCTTCATGGTTAAAACAAATCTTCTTTTGAACTGAGCCCAAATTATTACTCCATTACCTCATTCAAAATGAGTTACATTGATCCATCTGATCAGGATCTAAAATGCTCCTCCGGCTGCCAGAAAAGCTTCTGTCTCCCGAAGCTTTCTAAATCCAGTGGAATCTACTACTAGAATAAAGATGCTGTTTTTGTTGTTACATGCTGTTAAGTTTATTTATTTATTTGTTCATTCATTGGATTTCTATACTACTAATCTAGTAATGTGGCTACCCTGGGTGGTTTGAAAAGAATAAAAAATACAACAAGAATAATAAATAAGTAAAACAACATAATATAAAACAGCTTAGTAGACAAAATAAAGAGGCAAACAAACATAAAGCAAATCTAAGCTAAACAAAATGAAAGAGGCAGAGGCAGCATAGATTTTAAGCTAAAATATGTCACAAGAGTTGTGCTCTGGACTCAGGAAAGATCTGTGTGAAGAATCAAGTCTTCAGTGTTTGTTTGAATATCCTCAGTGAGGGGGCCAAGCAGATGTCAGGGGGCAATAGGTTCCACAGGTGAGGGGCAACCACCCAGTTCTTGTCTCCCCCCCCCCATTCTGGACATCCCTCAAAGTCAGAGCCCTCAATCGCCCGGCCTGGAAGGAAGGAGTGACCTGGGCAGTTCTTGGTGGGAGAAAGCACTCTGACAAGCATTGAGATCCTAAACCATTTCAGGCTTTGTATGTTACGATCAGAACCTTGAAGTCAATGCGGAAATGAACCAGTAGCCCGTGTAAAGTGGATAGCAGCAGGGTAATATGGTGGAAACATCTCACCCCAGTTAATAATCTGGCTGCTGTATTGCGGGCTAGCTGAAGTTTCCTTGTTAGCCTCATAAACTACTCCACTTAGAGAACACTGCCGTAGTCTGATCTCGAGATTACCAGTGCATGGACCAACATGGTCCAGGTAGGGATGCAACAGGGCAATCTGATGAAGCTGGAAGTGGGCAGACTGGACCACAGATGCCTCCTGCTACTCCATGGTAACCACTGGGTCCAATAGAATACTCAAGCTGTGAACCTCAACGTTAGCAGCGAGAATCACACAGCCCAAAGAGAGGAAGTTTCCCAATTCACAGACATTAGGGGCCCCCACCCAGAGGACATGTCTTGTCCAGATTCAACTTCAGTCTGTTTTCCCTCATCCAATCTGGTACGGCCCACAGGCAGCACTCAAGCAGCCTCCAACTTAAGGCAACCCTGCAAAAAACTAACTTCCAGAAAGTCCTGTCCTCAGCAGCCCTGTTCTGCTCTTGCAAACTCAAGCCTGTGGTTTCCTTAGGGGAGTCAATCTATCTTGTATTTGGCCTTCCTCCTTTCCTACTGCTTTCAACCTTTCCCTGGAGAATCTTACCTTCTCATGATGCACCCAAAGTAGGGCAGGCTCAGTTTCACCATTTTTGTCTCCAGAGATAGTTCAGGTTTCACTTGTTCTGGAAGTCACTTGTTCATTTTTCTGGCAGTTCTGGCAAAATCGAGGAGGAAATTTTATGTAGTTCCTCATCTCAGTCAGGAAGTTAGGACTCTCTTTGGAATATAGGGGAAGAAGCTGGGTGTTGTAGGGAGAATGTGAAATTGGTGGAAGCCAACCATTCCGTCACACACACACACCCTTTTCTTTGCTAGCAAAAGTTGTTGAGCACAAGCTGGGCTGTATAACACAGAGCTCTCTTGTCTCCTCTTACTCTCTTAGCATCTGCCACCCTAGGCTGCTGCTTCGGCTTGCCCAGTGCTTGGCCTCTTGTTGTTCACAGGGATACCCTGAAAAGTCAAGGTGGCTTTGTGTCATGAAACAGCTTTCTTTTGTGAGATCAAAGGAAAACAACATCTGGAAAAGACCACACATAATTGCACAACAGCCTCGTGAGTGGTCGGGCTTATTCCAAGTACCCTCTTCTTGGCTAACATGCCTAGTGGAAGTGCATTGTGCAGGAAGACAAATTACATTTATTACATCTTCCTTGATCCAGGTGCTGGATGTCGTTAGCATAAGGAAGAGAACTAATGTTCCTTTTGAAGTCCCTCCTTTAATCTCCTTGGCTCCTCCGAGATGTGATCCATTTTCTTTTATGTCCAAGAATGTAATTCATGTCTTTTTTAAAAAAAGGGAACTCACCAGTAGGCTGTTTCAGGCTAGAGGGAACTGCTGCTCAAATATGGATTTGTCTATATTGTTGCACGCAGTACATACAATTAGAGATGGGCACGAAATGCCAAAATGGCATTTCAATTCATTTTTGTTTTATTTATTTTTTTTGTGTTTTGTTTGAAATGAATTTTTAAAAACAACTGCTTAGTTTTTTTGTTTCTTTTCAGTTTTCATTGTGTTTTAAAAGCCCACATCGTTCCCCCCAACATGCCTGATTGGGGGGGATGGGTTTTTTAATTTTTTTTTAAGCACCGAAGCAAGGAGTGATGTCCACGGACGCCTCTTGCTTTGGTGGCTAAAACTACATTTAAAAACCATGCGCTCCCCCACATCAGGTGCATTGGGGGGAATGGTGCGGGGTTTTAAAACTTTTTGTAACCACAGAAGCAAGCTTGCCTTGGTGGCTAAAGACATTTTAAATGAACTGTACTTCTCCCCCAATGTGCCCAATTGGGGGGGGGAGAGGGTCGGGTCCTTTAAAATGTCTTTAGCCACTGAGGCAAGGGCTTGCCTCGGTTTCTAAAGACATTTTAAACAACCCACACAGGTTATTTAAAGAGGTTTCCCATTGGAATGTATTGCCTTTCAATGCATTCCTATGGGAAACCTTGCCATTAATGAAATAATGGAACAAACGGAAAATTTCCAGTTCATTTGGTTTCATTTTTCTTTAAAAATCAGTTTGTTTTTTGTTTCGTTCTGTAACAAAATGAAGAACAAAAACTGAAACAAAAATCATTTCGTGCCCATCTTTACATACAATTAGAGATGGGCACAAATTGAAAAAAAATGACGTTTTGGTTTTTTGTTGTGGGTCCCATTTTGGTTCATTTTCGTTTTTTGTGAATTTTTTGAAAACAATTCATTTGGTTTTTTCATTTTTCATTTTTTGTTTTAACCCGCTTTTTGCGTGATTTAAAGCATTTCCATGCGCAGGCGTCCCCCAAATCCCCAGAATACGACCAGAGGGAAAACACTAAAAAATGATGCTGGCAGAGACACAGTATAGACTAGGTAGGCAGGGAGGCTGCAAAGGCAGCGGCGGGCGTTGCCCAGGGCGTAAGGCAGCCGCAGAGTGACTGCACTGTGGGTCGGGGGGGTACTCACCAAGAGGTATGCACGCACACAGGGAGGCTGCAAGAGAAATCTCTTCTTTCTCTCCCCTAAGAGCCAGGCTGCAGCCAGCAGGAACACAGAGACACACACCTGCCTGGCTGGCCTAAAGTCGCAGAGACAGCAATCCCACCCTAACTCCCACCGCAGACTGCAAGGAGGACGGGGGCTGCCGGAGCTTTTTATGCCCTCTGTGGGGCAGAATAAATAATTATCGCTGGGTTTTTACGGATATTCAGGACACTTTTTAACATTTAAAAGCAGCTCATTTCATTGCACGTCGCCATTAATGAAAAAGAAACGTAACGAACCTAATTTTCCTGGTTCTGTTCTGTTCGTTCCAATTTCATCACAATTTTTGTTATTCATTTCATTACATAACAAAACAAATAACAAATAATGGAATTGCTTTCCAATGCATTTTTTTTTTCGTTTTGTGCCCATCTCTACATACAATCAGTTCAGGTTTAATTATAGGATTACTATGGCAATGTCTCATCTAGAGGGGCAGGATTGTCCAACTGTTTTTTCCTTCTCATAGTTTGTTTTTCCTAAAGCCATTTTATTTTATTTTTCTTATTTCATTCCTTATTTCATTCCTGGAGGCACCTCTCTGGGGTGGGTGCCTCCTCTGGCCCGCCATGAAGGGAAAACGGGCTACTGGAGGCACCTCTCTGGGGTGGGTGCCTCCTCTGGCCCGCTACAAAATGTGTCCAGTGAGAGGAAAGATGGAAGGTATTTGTGTCAATCCTATATGGGCATGCATATGAATAATTCCCAGTACACTTAATACTCAGAATGATAGAATCATAGAATAATGGAGTTTCTAGGGCCCTATAAGGCCATAAAGTGCAATCCCCTGCTCCATGCAGGAATGCAAATCAATGCAGATCTGACAGACGGTTGTCCAGTTTTCTCTGGAATGCCTCCAGCTTTACACATGGAACCTTCCTATGGCTTACTCCTACTAATGACATGGGAAAGGAGGTAAACCAGCATGTTTTGTTTTGGCCTTAGAGGTATCATGTGCTGATTTGCAACTGCTACAGGAGTGCCCCATTGAACTAATGGCTAGCTGGATAGCTCAGTGGTTTAGGCATTTCACTGGAGAGCCAGAAGTTGGGAGTTCAATTGTTTCCTTTGTTTCCTACAAGTAGAACCAACCTGTTGTGGTTTTTGGAAAGCTGCGCAGTCCCAGGACACCTACGGAAGAAGGAATGGTAAACCACTCTGGAGTACTCTCCACCCAGGAAACCCCTAAAAGAGTTCCTCTAAGTCGGCATTGACTTGATGGCACATTATTATTATTAATTGTTTTCTATCTATCTATCTATCTATCTATCTATCTATCTATCTATCTATCTATCTATCTATCTATCTATGATTTTTATACCGTCCATCTGGCAGCGAGATCACTCTGGGCAGTTAACAACAGTTAATCAAAATACAAGACATACTCACATAATTAATACATACAGTAATCACATGCAATCAATACAATACAAATTAAAAATAAAGGAACGTAACATAGTATTGGACAAAAAATATTAAAAAAAACACAAACCAATTAAAACTATTGTAAGACATTAAAATATAATAGATATGATAGTACCTGTTGGCAGTAGAGATGGGCACGACCAGGAAAAATTACGTTTTGAGTTGTCGTGTGTCGGAGCCGGCCCGTTTCGGCTCGTTTCCGTTTTTCACGAAATTTTCCAAAAATTTGTCGTTTTGTTTGTCGGTTTTTCGTCTGTTGTTAGTACTGGTTTTGGGGGGGGCGGGCTCCTGGAGGCACCTCTCTGGGGTGGGTGCCTCCTCTGGCCCGCTATAAAGGGAAAGTGGGCTCCTGGAGGCACCCGTGGGTGCCTCCTGCCACTAGGAAGGGGAAGCAGGCTCCAAGAGAGACCCCTCTACATGGGGGTCTCCCCTCCTCACCTGCTGCTGCTGCAAAAATTTGTCATTTCGTTTGTCGGTTTTTCGTCTGTTGTTAGTACTGGTTTTGGGGGGGGGCGGGCTCCTGGAGGCACCTCTCTGGGGTGGGTGCCTCCTCTGGCCCGCCATGAAGGGAAAACGGGCTCCTGGAGGCACCTCTCTGGGGTGGGTGCCTCCTCTGGCCCGCTACAAAATGGCATGCATAGCCAATTGGATATGCATACCATTAAGTTGCAGTTGCAGCAGGCAGAGGCACCTCTCTTTCGGGTGCCTCTGTGACTCACTGCCTGCACTTGGGCTGAGGAACGAAGTGACAGAGGACCCCTACGGGCGCCCGCTGTGACTCACTAAGAAGGGAAGTGTACTTGCTGTAGTGCAATGCGAGTACACAGATCTGGCTTGGGGTTAGGGGTTAGCGCAAGGGCTAGGCTTAGGGTTACTGGTAAGGTTAGGGTGAGTTACTGGGATGCACCTCTGGGTGCCTCTCTGACCCACTAAGAAGGACAGTGTAATGACGTATGGGTTAGGGTTAGGGTTAGGGTTAGGGTTAGGGTTAGGGTTCGGGTTCGGGTTAGGGTTCGGGCTAGGGTTAGTGGCTTTTTATGCCCGACTGGCACATCCCAGAAGTCTCGGTCAAAACCTGGCCAAGTGGCCATGCAATTGGTGGAATGGCTCCAAAAAATTGCATGGTCCACTCCCATGGCCAGCCCATCATTGCGCAGGTATAAAAAATAAAAATAAAAATAAAATAAAATAAAATAAATGGAGACATTTTGTTGCAAGAAAAACCCACTGCTGCTACTGTAAAAATCCAGGCAGTTTTAAAATAGCTATTTTCGCATGTTTCTGTGGTGCTTTGGTGTGTTTTTGGACCACGCGATTTCAAAATAAATATTGCGGTCACCCCATTTTGGATCCCCCGCCCGCACCGCATGGCATGGCGAGCTGGTGAGACGACGAGGATGCACAGCCCAGGAGAGGAGAGGGGGGGAGGCCGGGGACCCCCCCCCCAGAAACCACCCCTCTGGTAGGTGCCCTCACTGAGGCAGGCATATTTTCGCCTGCTTTTTTGGCCGGGAATCGGTTTTTTTTTTAATTTTTAAAACTTTTTTCTTTGCCGCGCCGCTTGGCGAGTTGGCGTGGTGAGTGCGACTCGACGAGGATGCGCACTTTGCGCAGCCCAGGAGAGGAGGGGGGGAGGCCGGGGACCCCCCCCCAGAAACCACCCCTCTGGTAGGTGCCCTCACCCTCGCTGAGTCAGGCATATTTTCGCCTGCTTTTTTGGCCAGGAATCAGGGTTTTTTATTTTTAAAATTTTTTTCTCTGCCGCGCCACTTGGCGAGTTGCGACTCGACGAGGGTGCACACTTTGCGCAGCCCAGGAGAGGAGAGGGGGGGAGGCCGGGGACCCCCCCCCAGAAACCACCCCTCTGGTAGGTGCCCTCAGGCAGGCATATTTTCGCCTCATTTTTGGCCGGGAATCGTTTTTTTTATTTATTTTAAAAACTTTTTTCCTGTGCCGCTTGGCATTGCGCGATCGCTGCGATGCCAGGAACGACCACAACAAATCAGACCCAATGTTTCTTTAGTCGGTTCGAGTTCGAGTTCTGGCGGAGTAATTCTCGTTACCGTTTCCGTTACGTAACGGAAACGAGAAACGGAAACGGAAACGAGAATTTCGCCAAGTCGTGCCCATGTCTAGTTGGCAGAGATCTAATGAAGGCGGGGTACAGGGGGTCTCCACAAAAAAAGGCATAGTCGATCAGGCCTCAAGGGCATAGAATTGATAGAATTAGCCTTGTTGGGTCCTTGGAAGGTCAGGCTTTTGGTCTGGATATGGAGGTGGAAGTGGTGTACATGTTCATAGTTGGGCTACCTGTTGGAGGTCATGTCCACCAAATTCTCCATAGATCAGGGCTGTTAGAAGACCAGCAGGCAGCATTGAGATAGAGGGTCACTTTGCCCAGATCCACTGGGACTGGGCCTCTTGCCGTTGATGGAACAGGCATCTAGACAGAGTTCTGGTCTACTTAAACTCTGTTTGAACCAGACCTCCCTTGGTGGATGGCAGGGCTATCACTTTATTAATATATTAATATATGATATGCTGGACAATATTTGATTGTGTATGTGTGTACATGTATGTACGTATACACATGTGTGTACATGTATTTATACACACATGTATATATGATGTTTTTGAAGATTTGACAGTGTTGCTGATTGGTATGGGGAAGAAATGGCTGGCAACGTATTCCATTTTATAATTACTTCTAGTATTGATGGCTGTTGTGAGTTTTTCGGGTTGTTTGGCTGTGTTCTGGAAGTTTTTTCTTCCTGACGTTTCGCCAGTCTCTGTGGCCAGCATCTTCAGAGGGAATTACAAAGTTGATTTGGGAGTGCCAATTCTGACTCTCAAACTGAAACTGTAAATGATATACATATGTTGAAATAATGGTGTTGTAAAGTAATATATTGGAAATTAAATATAGGTGTTTGCTGAAACAAATCTGAATGAAACAGGCTATAAAAAATCAATAGAACCTGTTATGATTTACATATGGATGAATTGTGCAATACAGTAGGACTCCCATATCCATGGGGGATTGGTTCTGGGATCCCTGCAGATATGGAATTCCGTGGATAAGAGCTAATGGTCTTATCTGGGATGGCAGTGGTGATAGATAGATAGATAGATAGATAGATAGATAGATAGATAGATAGATAGATAAGAACATAAGAACATAAGAACATAAGAAGAGCCATGCTGGATCAGGCCAAAGGCCCATCTAGTCCAGCTTCCTATATCTCACAGCAGCCCCACGAGATGCGTTTGGGAGCGCATGAGACTAGATATCTGTCTCCTGATACCACTCCCCTGCATCTGGCCCTTGAAGTACCCTGGTTTCTCCATCATGGTTTGTAACCTGTGATGGACTTTTCCTCCAGGAATCTGTCCAATCCCCTTTTGAAGGCATCCAGGCCAGATGCCATCACCACATTCTGTGGCAGGGAGTTCCATAGACTAACAACGCGCTGGGTGAAAAAATATTTTCTTTTGTCAGTTCTTACTCTCCCAGCCCTCAATTTGAGTGTATGTCCCCTAGTTCTGGTATTTTGGGAGAGAGAGAAGAGCTTCCCTCTATCCACTTTACTCATACCCTGCATTATTTTGTATGTCTCAATCATATCCCCCCTCAAGCGCCTTTTTTCCAGACTAAAGAGGCCCAAATGTTTTAGCCTTTCTTCATAAGGGAGGTGCCCCAGCCCAGTAATCATTTTAGTCGCTCTCTTCTGCACCTTTTCCAGTTCCACTATGTCTTTCTTGAGATGCGGTGACCAGAATTGTACACAATACTCCAGGTGGGGCCTTACTATTATTTTGTATAATGGCATTATAATGTTGGCTGTTTTATTTTCAATCCCCTTTTTGATAATCCCTAGCATGGAATTGGCCTTCTTCACTGCTGCCGCACATTGGGAAGACACCTTCATGGAGCTGTCCACCAACACACCAAGATCTCTTTCCTGATCCGTCACGGATAACTCAGAGCCCATGAGTTGATAGATGAAGTTTGGATTTTTTGCCCCAATATGCATTACTTTACATTTGGTTACATTAAAACACATTTGCCATTTCTCAGCCCATTCCCCCAGTTTGGAGAGATCCTTCTGGAGCTCTTCACAATCTTCTCTGGTTTTTACCACACGGAAAAGTTTTGTGTCATCGGCAAACTTGGCCACCTCACTGTTTATCCCTGTCTCCAGGTCATTTATGAACAGATTGAAAAGCACCGGTCCCAGGACAGAGCCCTGGGGCACACCGCTTTTCACTTCTCTCCATTGTGAAAATTTCCCATTGACACCTACTCTTTGTTTCCGGGATCTCAACCAGTTCTCAATCCATAAGAGGACCTGTCCTCTTATACCCTGACTGTGCAATTTTCTCAGCAGCCTTTGGTGAGGGACTGTGTCAAAAGCCTTTTGAAAATCCAGATAGACTATATCCACCGGTTCACCCAAATCCACGTGCCTCTTGACCTTTTCAAAAAATTCTAAAAGATTTGTCAGACAAGATTTACCCTTACAGAAGCCATGCTGATTTTCTCTCAGCAAGGTTTGTTCTTTTATGTGTTTTAAGATTTTCTCTTGGATGAGGCTTTCCACCATCTTCCCTGGGACAGATGTAAGGCTAACTGGCCTGTAGTTTCCTAGGTCCCCCCTCCTTCCTTTTTTAAAAATTGGTGTGACATCTGCCATCCTCCAGTCCTCCGGCACTGTGGCCGTTTTAAGAGACAAGTTGCATATAACCATTAAGAGATCTGCAATTTCGTTTCTCAGTTCCCTAATAACCCTTGGGTGGATGCCATCTGGGCCCGGTAACTTGTTAATCCTCAATTTAGCTATTAGTCCTAAAACCTCCTCTCTTTTAACCTGTATTTGATTTAATTCTTTAGTCAAGAGGGGCGGCTCAGGCAGCGGAATCCGCTCAAGGTCCTCTGTCGTGAAGACAGACGCAAAGAAGTCATTCAATTTCTCTGCAATGTCCAAGTCCTCCTTAACCTCCCCTTTTCCTCCCTCACCATCCAGAGGGCCTACTAGTTCTCTGGCCGGTTTTCTAGTTCTAACATATTTAAAGAAGCTTTTATTATTACCCTTTATATTGCTAGCCATGCGTTCCTCAAAATCTTTCTTTGCCTCCCTTATCATCTTCTTACATTTCTTTTGCCAGAGTTTGTGTTCCTTTTTATTTTCCTCATTTGGGGAGGATTTCCATTTACAGAAAGACCTCTCCTTGTGCTTTAGAGCCTCTCTAGATAGATAGATAGATAGATAGATAGATAGATAAATAGATAGATAGATAGATAGATAGATAGATAGATAGATAGATAGATAGATAGATAGATTTCTAGCTGACAGGTGTTACAAGTGTTGCCTTTGTTCTTCACCCCAATGATAGGTTAGAATAAGAAGGAAGGTCTCCTTCTTCGATCCAAGCTATGTTAAGTTCACTTCCAAATTATTTTTAGTCACTTCATTTTAAACAGAATATCTCAATTCCCATTAGAGAACAGAACCATAGTAACAAGCTTTCAGATTTTTAGTGCTGCCAGAAACGTCATTAACAGAGTTATTCTCATCTATTTCTTTCCTTCTGAGCAGAATTGAAGGTATAAAATGAGTAGTGTCAAAGTATAAGACTGGCTGATAGACAACCCTCCACTGTATTGCAAGGAAGTCTAAATAAAATTGTTTGGCTGGTAACTGGGACCTGTTGCACTGTAGCTGGCCTGTGCTAAAATCACTGTGCTGGTCTCTAATCTACTTCAGATTGCAATTCAAGATGATGTTGATTACTGTCAAAGCCCGGTTAAGATCTGGGGCAAGTAGATGCCCAGGGCACAGCTGTGGCCAGGAGTGCATTTGCAAAATTAAAACTAGTACACCAGTTACACCCATTTCTTGAGAAACCTGCTCTGGCCACTGTGATACATGCCCTAATGACATTGCAGCTGGACTACTGTAATGCACTCTATGTGGGGCTACCGATGGAAAATCTCAGGAAACTGAAGTTTCCTGAAATGCAGGAGACTTCACAGGTCTAGACCACAGCAGCCAGATTGCTGACTGGGATGGGTTACAGAGATCACATTACACCCCTACTTGAGCAGCAGCTCCACTGTCTGCCAATCAGCTATCAGGCACAATTCAAGGTGCTGACCTTAACCTACAAAACACAAAATGACCTGGGTCCAAGCTACCTCAAAGATCAAATATCGCAGTGTGAAACAGCTCAGGTACTAAGGTAATCAGGAGAGGCCTTTCACTCCATCCCTTCACCTTCACAGAAGAACACATGAAAGGGCTGCCTCTGCTGCTGCTCCCAGACTTTGGAACTCCCTTCCACTGAAGGCCAGGACTGCCCCATCTTTGCTGTCTTTCCGGAAGCATAAGAACATAAGAACAGCCTTGCTGGAACAGGCCACAGCCCATCAAGTCCAGCATTCTGTCTCACACAGCGGCTCACCATTTGCTTCAGGGTATTCCCAAGCAGATGTCTTCCCTTGCTTACGATTCCCTGCAAATGGCATTGAAATATATCCTGTCTCTCTCTCTCCAACCCAGAGGTTGTCCTGAGGCATTCATAATGATAGCCATTGATACCCTTGTTCTCCATGAACTTGTCTAATCATTTCTTAGAGCTGTCAAGGCTGGCAGCTGTCACCACTTCTTCTGGTAGGGAGTTCCAGAGACCAGTGATCCTCTGAGTGAAAAAGTACTTTCTCTTATTTATTTGAGATCTAGCACCCAAAAGTTTCATGGAGTGCCCCCTATTTCTAGTGTTGTGCAACGACCTTTCTCTTCAGGCAAGCTTTCCCTGAATGAGGGACTAATTACTATATTACTTTATATGGATTACCATACATGATTGCATTGACTGATTTCATAAGAACACTAGTGTTTTCCATGTTGTTTTTCACCCCTTGTAATGGATTTTTCTTTTCTTCTTGCGTGCTCTTTATAGGTCTTATGTTCTAAGATGCCTCTTAAAATTCCTTGTTCTTAACTTGAATATGTCTTCAGTGTTCTCGACTGTGTATTGTCCCTCATTATTGTAAGCCACCTTGGGTCCTTTTCCAAGGAGAAAGGTGGGGTAAAAATACTCAAAACAAACAAACAAACAAACAAACAAACAAACAAACAAACAAACAAACAAAAACCCATGTGTCAATTTGTCCCCACACCAGCCTACCAACGTGCCCTTTGGGTGCCTGCTATTTCCTGAAATAGGGCAAATGGTTCCATGAATGAGAGAGTCTTCTCAGTGGTGGGGCTTCATAGCCACTGACGACTCTCCCATTGAAGTTTGCTTGGGGTCCACTTTGTAACTTTTTGAACGCTAGACAGACTTTCCTTTAATTTCTCCACGCCTAGTTCTATTGCTTTTGAAAGCACTTAGATTTTTCAAGCTAAGCTCTGGCACCAAACACAGGCTTTGATTCCAGGACTGTGCACTAATGTACATTATTTCCTATGGGAGTGCCTTAAAAAGCAATCATGCCTGTATTTGAAGGATTTCTTACTTGTGTTGAGTTCTCATTGAGTGATTCATGCATTTGGAGCTTAACTAGACTTTACTTTTTATTTATATATTTATCCCCTTTATTTCTTTTTAATAAGGAAAACCAACCGGGGCAACAGTGCAATTTTAAGCAGGAAAATTGAGAATAAGAATTAGGAGGGAATATATAGCCCTTGCAGTCAAGAGAAGCAGCATTGCAAGAGAAGAATTGATTCCATGAAGGCATATATGAGGGAGGGAAATGGAGAGTGCAACCAACATTAGAATATGAAGAGTGGTCCAAAGAATTAGGGCCTTTTATGTGGTGGCACGAGATTACGTATTAGTGTTCCAAGGCCTCCATGCTGCTGACCTTTCAAAGACCAGTCTTTGCTTTTAAACTAATTATGGGCCACATTTTAATAATGCCCTGACACATTGAGCTGCTTGCAAGAGGCTATGAGAAGATGTTGTTTTTGTTTTTCATTTTTTTTCTTATTGTTCTTTGATCAATTGCATTATTGTGTCATCTGATCATTATTGCGTCCATTCTGATGCTACAGAGACCTTAGCAGGGCTCTTATTTTCCATTGTGGGGCATACTTACATGACCACTGTTTGGCTGTCCAGCAATAAACAACACTCCTTGGGTAGCTGGCCAGAGGGCCGTAGTGCAGAAGGGCTGCATAAAATATCCAGAAGAGATCAAAGTGGGAGGGCGGAGAAGGAGAAATGGGATAAGAAGACAGAAATGAACAAGGGAGGTCAGTATGGGGGAAGGCCATTTGCCCTCATTCCTGCTCTTATTTCCATCACCACTGAAACATGTCCTGACTTTTCCTGGTTCTGATTCTATCACCAGTTATTCCTCTCTTACTGGGTGATATTACAGTAGCTATCTTGCCTTGTAATGGCAAAGTGAGCAAGAAGATCAAGAAGGAACAATAGCATTACATTCCCTTTTCCTTCTTCCCTCAGGAGATTGTCTTGCAGGGCAACCAAGTTGTTTCAGTCCTATAGCATGGCCTGAACCCCGATTGATAAGGATCTAGTCTCTCTCTCTTCTTCTTCTTCTTCTTCTTCTTCTTCTTCTTCTTCTTCTTCTTCTTCTTCTTCTTCTTCTTCTTCTTCTTCTTCTTCTTCTTCTTCTTCTTCTTCTTCAGTCATTCAGTTGTGTCTGACTCTTCATGACCCCATGGACCAGAGCATGCCAGGCCCTCCTGTCTTCCACTGCCTCCCAGAGTTTAGTCAAATCCATATTGGTTTACAGTCTATCTGTAAGTAAAGGTAAATGCCCCCCCCACTTGAATGTTAGTCATGTCCGACTCTAGGGGCAGCGCTCATCTCGGTTTCTAAGCCAAAGAGCCAGTGGATTCTTGGTTTAGGAACAAGTGTTAATTGGCTACTCTCCCCACCACCACCAAGTTGTGCCACCTGGTGGTTTACCCCCCCCCCTCTCTCTCTGCTCTCTGCTCTCACACCGTGAACATATATTGCAGGGGACCTGTCTGTTGAAAGGACAATTTTGTATGCTCATAATATATGGGGGGGGGACTTAGATTGTCTGTTGCCTCAGTTTGGGATTACTGAACTTGGAGGGCTTATTTCATCCTTCTCATTATTCTTGATTAGAGGTGGGCACGAAACAGAAAACCCATGGTTCGGGTTCGTCTGTTTTGGGCCCACCCTTGGTTCGGTTCGGGTTCAGGTTCGTACGAATTTTAAAAAAAATTGTACGAACCCGAACCGATCCAAACCAGTTTGGGTCCGACTTACTGGGTGGCGGTGGAGGGCGATCCTGGCCCCTGTGGCAGGGGCTTTTTGAGGTGCTGGCTTGGGGCCAGTGCCTCATTTTGTTTTCAAGCTCCGACTGCTCGGCCCCTGGGGTCTGGTCGGCGCTGTTTTTTTTGTTTGTTTTTTGTTTTAGAGCACCAACTGGGTTGGTGCTCCTTAATTTAATTTAATTTTATTTATTTTGATATTATTTTGATATTATTTTGATATTTTTTTTTACTGCTGACCATGTGGCTGCCTACCAGCTGTAGCGCAGCCGTTTGGCTTTTTTTTCTTTTCGAATGCCCGCTCCCTGCAGTCAGGAGGACCCACTGGACCAGAAAGGACCATCCAGGACCAGCAGCAGCACCAGGCAGGGGACACTGGCAAATGAAATGAAATGAAATGAAACGGAAATTTCTGTTTCGTTTCATTTCATTTCATTTTGTTTCTCTTAGAGGGGGCAGTTCATTATTCATTTTGTTACATAATGAAATGAATAACAAATAACAAAATGAACCAAAAGTTCGCTCCTTGCCCATCTCTACTCTTGATTATGTATTTCAGACCTTTCCCCTCCTCCACTGAGTGAAACAGTCACTCAGCTAATACAAATCGCCACCCTGTTCATTGTTGATGGGAGTTGAAATTTACACTATGAGGAATAAAGCCTGCCTCGTGTACACTCTCATGTTGATGTTTAATTAGCAAATACAAAGCATGAGAAGCTTAACAGGAGAACAAATTGCTGCAGTTGAAATGCACTCACCCGCGGGGCATTCGGGAGCAGGAGAGTAATCTCCCTCTCTCTTTCTCTCTCTCTCTCTGTCAAAAAACAAAACAAAACAAAAAAACCACACAGCCACAATATATTTGCAATCTGTTTTGTAAGCACAAATGCTGGAAAGGCAGCCTCCTCCTTTTTTTATGATAGTATTTCATTATTTGTATTTGACAACAGGGGTCAGAAATAATTATGTGTATGGTTTTTGTTTAAATGGGGCACAGGAGAATGAACCTCTCCCCTTAATTTGTCGCTCAGAATGTAGTTCTTAATTGCAGTGCTATAATGTGCCATTAGCAACACCTCATGCCAGGATAATGAAACATTGGGCACACCAAAGAAAGCCACTGTTCTCCAGGAGAAGCTGCTATGAATTGCATCGAAAGCTTCACAATGGAAAGTGTAACAGTTTTGTATATTGGGCTTTTAGCAAGGAGATTGGCCTTAATCGGGATTAAATTTAGTGCTAGCACAAAAGAAGCAGTGGGTAATTATATAATGTGTGAGTGCACACAAGTACCTTTGCATTCAACGGATCTTTCTTAAACACCCCCCCCCATTATATTATCTATTACTGACTTCTACCTCTTACTAATTTTTCCCATTGCCATTCTTCAGACGTTTCAAGGGAAGTAGTCTCTATTCCTGGGAGGTTGGCAGATGGGAGAAAAGATGCTCATTTTATCTGAATGCCAAATAACCTTTCACTTGTTGGGGACAAAACTGATTACTGGAGTCTGTTTCTTCAGTGAAGGCAATAGCTAAAGAGCAGAGATAACTTAAACAAAGGAAGTTTATTTTCACTGGGTAAACATAGGTGCAACTGCCGAGTACGAAACCAAAAGGAGTACACTGGAATCTAACCATGTAGTGCAATTACAAGTTCTATATCTTTTTGAAACAATAGTGTTCGCATAAGTATTACATACATGTACCAACCAATAAGCAATACTCTAAACAGTAGCCTTATAATGTTAGGAACCTATATGTAAGTTATTGGCACAAGTATGGGCAGTTTTACATGACCCCTAAGATCCGCTGGCAACTTAAATTCGGACCAGAGATCTTGGGGGTTTGTCGCTCTTCCTGTGTTCCCACCCCTCCGCACTCCCTTGCTCCTGTCTCAAGCAGCCACTCTACTTCTATTTGTCACAGAGTCCAAGGACTGCACAAAAAGTTACATCGTAACTTGCTTGAGGCAAGTGAACCAGAATGGCTTAGTAAAATATAAGTTATTAAATTTGATAGCTAGTCATTAAGTTGCACATAACTGCCAAAACACACAGGTGCTTAACTATGTATTTTCCAACCAAAACAAAACAAAGAATTGATAATACAGTGGACCCTTGTATAACAAAAGGTTTGTGTAATATAAAATTTGTACAACATAAAAATTCTGCAGATAGGGGAAATTTGCTTAACAGAATCGCCTATGGGACAAATCTGTATAACATAAAAATGGGATCACTTTGTTTTCAATGCATTTTCTTCTGCTAATTAAGCAGTGGCTATAAAAAGGTGCAATTTTGATGGCCTGGCAAAATTTTCCTTTGGATGTTACTTTCCTATGCCAATAGAGAAAAACGGACTGCATTCAGAGAGTGTATGTTGCATTTTAGGAGCAGATCTGTTTTTAAAGAAAATTTAGGGATGAGTAGTAGACCTGTATATTCCACCCCTCCCTTATTCTGCTGCTGGCCTTAATTCTTTTTTCCTGGCTTTTATTGAACCAGTCGCCTGTTAGTTCTGAACTGAGAAATTCTAGCTTAATGTCAGATAAGAAACAATGCTTATAAGGCGGGCCCAGATCCACATCCATACAGCTTGGAAACATGAATTGTTTTGGACTACAACTCCCAGAATGCACTAGGCTACAAGGCACTGAGAGGTTTGGGTCCGTTCTTGTTTCTTTCCCAGCAAAGGCCGTCCTATAGAAAGCTAGCTTCTGTGCCAAAGCAAGGCCTGGAACTCAATGGAAACAGATTGAGAAAATCAGTTTCATCCAAGGGTTCTGAACCGCAGCCTGGCAGGTGGTCCAGGGAGCAATGGAATGCAATAGACCACCTTGTGGGCTGGGCTGGGGCTACCCAGACATCCCAACTTACATTGGCTCACAGCCCCATCTGGTTCATACAATCATCCCAACTGCCAAAAGTCACTTTTCCAACATTGTGGCCCGTGCTGGAAACCGGAGTCTTAATGTACTGAGAATAAACAAAAAAGATAGTGGAGGTGGGAGGGAGGGGTGAGAAGACAGTGGAGCTTGGAGCCAAGAGAGAGTGTGGGTGGAAAAGAGGGAAAGCAGCAGATGTGTGAAGAAGTAAGACGACAGGAGAGATTTTATTTATAATGCATAAAAATTAGCCAGAATTTTCGGCACTGGAATAAATTAGAAATAGAATTTTACTTAACATGTTTTTCAAATGTTGTTACAGAACCAATGAGGTTACAAGTTTTTGTTACTGATACTTGGAGGAAAATATCAACTTTTTTTCAAAAAAAATCTGTAATCCATCAGTGCAGCTCAATTGGTTAAAATATTGTTTCAGTTTCCTCCCTCTGCTCCGCAGAGGAACAGAGGAAGAAAGAATTTCCTTTCCCAGTTTCCCCATATAATCAAGTAGTTAGATGTCAGTTTATTCCACTCATGACATGGATATGGAAATATTGAAACCAGCTGGGAAAATAAAGAAAGATCCTAATAGCTGCACATTCTGGAAATGAACAAAAATAGAGCAATCCTACCTGCACAACTGCCCGCCTCCCAAGAAAAACAGAAGTCAAGGACCCAGAGAGATGTGGGAAGGAACTCTCTGGGCATGGGCCGGTTTGGTCCAACAATCATGCTGTCTGGCCACCAGGAAAGGACTACCCCATCCCTGTAGAGCAGTGGTTCTCAAACTTTTTTTTTTGCCGTGGTACCCTCGTCGGGCTAAAAAAATTTTGTGGCACAGCTACCTTAAAAGAGGTTTAAATACTTAGGAAAAGAAGGGAAAACAGTGTACATTTAAGCTCAGTTGTCTTAAATGCGATGAATGAAACTGGGTGAATTTTTCATTATTTCCTTTATGTTTATGGGAAGTATAGTTAATTTTACCTTCAAATCACTTGACCCAGAAAGTTTGCTCCATTATTGCTGCGGCACCCCTGGCATATGCTTGCAGCTCCCCAGGGTGCCACAGCACCCAGTTTGAGAACTGCTACTATAGAGGAACAAAACTGTGACAAATGCTCATCTGATTTCACCCTTAATGCCACCTTCAGGATCACACAGGCAGCAAGGGGACACTAGACTGTTGCAAACTCCCTGCTTCCGGCTCACATGCCTTCACTGTCTGTGCACACCCAAAGGATGCCTCTGTTTGCTCCAACTGGCTGATATCCTTAGACATGGAGAAATTCTTTTATTTTGAATGGAGCCTCATTCCAGCAGCAAATGGGCAGCTGTACTACCAACGTGCTTTACTTTACTACATGTGCTGGCTGCATCAAATCAGCAAGCACGAAGAACAAGACAGAAGAGGGAAAAGCATGCTGATGTGACTGAAGCTGCCGCTACCACCACCAGTAGCAGCATCACCACCAGTAGCATCACCACCACCAGCAGCAGCACTGCCACTCCTGTTGATATTTCCAATGCAACCATGCCAAGAATACACAAGGCAGGAAAGCAAGGAGAGCAGCCATAGGAAGGCTTCCCTAGTTGTCATCTTCCCCAGAGCCCTTTCAGATCCAGCAGTGCCTCTGTAGATCTCCCAGCCAGCATTTCCCCCTTATCCTAGTCTTTCTGGAAGTTGAGTCACTGGACTTCTTTTTCTTGAGAGAGAGAAACATTTTGCTGCTCATCCAAACAGCTTCATCAAGACTGATGAAGCTGTTTGGATGAGCAGTGAAACATTTATATCTCTCAAGAAAAAGAGGTCCAGTAGCCATGACTCAACTTCCAGATAAACTCACCTGGGTGACTGAGAATCTTCACAGACTTATCCTTGTCTTGCACACATTCATTTTTTTTTCTTTCCATCTTGATATTCATACACCATCTGTTCATTTTGTGCAGGTTTTCATATTTCTCCCCCTTATCTACACCCACATTTTTAGCCATGTATTATACCTTTTACAGAATGTACCTTTTGGCCAAAGCATGTGTTTGCACATTATTTCCTTCCAGCCAATCACATTTCTTCAAAATGTACCCCTAAGCCCCACAACCCTATAAAATCTCAAGGAGAAAGACTCTTCTTGCAATGAGGCTCAGAAGGTGATGGTGGTGGGACTCTAGTTTCTTCAATGAGGTTCTTTTGCAGTTCTATGAAAACTCCCCTGTGACTCTGAATGTCAGCACATAAACATCCATTTGGATGACAACGCCTTCCGTAGTTACTAGAGGTAAAGAGAGAAGGTTTGGGGCAGTCACTCCCCTTTTAATATTGGACTTCACAGTTGATTGTTCTGAGAGAGACATAAGGGAGCAAAGCACAAATCAAGCACACCCTTTCCACACAGGACAAAGGTGCAATTTCCAATGCATCACAATTATTTCTAGTTAATAATCTCAGCCGTGGATTTCAAGTATCAGTGGTAGGCCTCTTTGTACGTATCACCGGGGAAGAATAAGCCTAATTCCTTAGATGATCCTAATTTCCAGGTTGAGATGCTTACAAACAGAAATCTAGGCGTTTCTATCTTCTTTGAAACTGATGCTTCCATTATAAAGTGCACTAATCCAACGCTAGCTTCAGAAAAAACAGTATGTCTTAGTCCCTTCTCAGCCCCCGCCCTGGATAGTCTAGATTTCCATTCTCCTGCTTGTTAATTTTTCACTGAGTTTCAATGCCCTCTTGGGGATTTGGGACCTAATTAAGCTTTGGGACAAGCATATTAAATGGATTAATATGCTCTTGCATAACAAAATGTAAAAAAAATTATAGTGTTTATGTAATTGTGAGAACTAGCACACGGAAGGACTGGGGAATACATCTTTCTAGGGGGGTTGAATGCTCACTTGTTTCAAGTAACCTGAGTTAGAATTAACCATGGGTTAGGGCAGTGATGGCAAACCTATGGCACAGCTGCCCAAGGTGGCACTCGGAGCCCTTTCTGTGGACACCCGACATCGCTCCTTCATAGCCACCTGTATACAGGTTAAATTACTGTATTGACACTTTGCAAAAAAATTAGTGGGTTTTGAATTGCAGTTTGGGCACTCGGTCTCTAAAAGGTTCGCCATCACTGGGTTAGGGTTTGAACCACATGCGACATGAGGTCCTTGAAAAGCTAGACTAAGGTTTGGCATTTTGCATTAAGAGAGCCGAGGGCATTTTGTTAGACAGTGTGTGTATACTGATGCAATAAAATTATTTGCCTTCTTTTCCAGATTCCAGAAAAGTCTTGCTCTTATCTCTTCAAGAAGGATGGAGGCAGGTACAACACTCCACTTTTTGCTGGTTTCCTTCCTGATATTTTCCAGCATTTTTTTTTCTTTTCACTAGAAGAAAATACTTATTTTCAAAAAGCACACCCAGATTTTCATCTGGTTCTAAGATGAATTGGAAATCCAGAAGGAAAAGACACAGACACTGAGGCTCTCGGGACTTGACCTACATATGCATATGGAGGATTTTGGAGGCATCTCTCAACTTTTCCTAAATTTTAACACAGCTGCTAATTTGTTTAGTGCACCAGGATTTGAGGGTCGGGTATTTGACCATACCTCTCATGTTGTTTTCATAGCCACCTGTTTAATTTTTTAGGTGGAGGTATAAAATACAGTATAGGTACCCAAATCTTTTTGGTTTTTTTATTGCAGTGCAGGTGTGAACGACTTGGAAACAGCAGGGATGGAAAAGCTTAAACAATTACTCCCTCTTGCATTATCTGGTTGTTTAGTTATTATTATGTCATATCATGTCAGAACCAACTTATAGCAACCCTGATAGGGCTTTCACAGTAGATGAGATAATTAAGGAGCAGTTTTACCACTCCCATATCTCCAAGGAGACTCCATGGCTAAGCAGGCATTTGAACACAGACTTCCTGAGATGTAGTCCATCATTCTATCCACTGGGCCATCAAGTTGTTTTGTTAGTTTTATTTTTTATACCCATGGAACCAGCCCCACTCCCCCTAATGGTGAAAGTGGGCTTTCCACCATTAGAAAGAGTAAAGGTGAGATTCCTGACCCACAATTCACCTGTGGGTTTGGGTGTTGTTAACAGCAATGAGGACAATGCCTTAGAGGCGACGTGTGGATGTGAAGGGCTGGATATTTAAGGAGGAAAGAGAGAGGAGGAAGGGGAGGACTCCTGGGAGAACATTGTTGACTACTTTTTCTTTAAAGGGATCAAGGTAGAGAGCATAGCTCTCCTCATCCCCATTTATATCCTCACAACAACAACCTTGTGTGCGCAAGATCACATGGAGACCGTGTGTGGACAAAGACCTCTGAGTGCGTTACATGGCTCAGTGAAGTTTGGAACTCAGACTTCCCAGCTCCTACTCTTGCATTGTAACCACCAGCAGATTATGTCAACGGTCTGCTTTGGCAAAACTGGCACCACCAGCTACATTTCAGAAGAAGATCCATAACATGGAAAGTTTATGAAACTTCCATATTATATGTAATTGGGACACCAAATGCACATCATTTAGCAAAGAATCATTGACTTTGAACTACAGTGGACCCTCGTATAACAAACGGTTTGTATAACAAAATCTGTACAACATAAAAAATTCTGGAGAAAGGGGAAATTTGCTTAACAGAATCACCTATGGGGCAAATCCATACAACATAAAATGGTCGCGATTAGGGATTACGCCATTTTCAATGCATTCCTATGAAAAAATTGTATAATGGAAAATTTGCTTAACAGAATTTCATTTGGAATGAATTAATTCCTTTATACAAGGTACCACTGTATTTGTGTCATTTCTGTTGACTCTACTCATCTTCGCCAAAATCTGCAGCTTAGACAAGGCAGGATCAATGGGCATGGTTGACCTATTAATTTAAAGCTTTATAAGCCAGTTGCATGTTAAAATAAAGCTGCATGTTGAAAACATTTTAATAGGGCTGAATATCTTCATTACTGTCTTCTATATTTACCATAAAATAAGAGCACCATTGAGGAGGAAGTGAGGTCAACAGCCATGAGATCCAACCTGCTGCTCAGTGCACAACCAGGAAAGAAAGGGCTGATACACTTCTGCTTAAGCACATCCACTGGGGCTGGGAGGGGAAGGCCACTACCTCTGAAGGCCAAGTGTTCCTCTGCCAGAGGAATGTCAGCCCTTGTCCAGCTAACAACAGGGTTGTATTTGAAGACAGAGAGACTGCAGGTTTCTTCCATCTTGGTTTCTTCTACCAAGAGTAGATTCAGCTCCTTTAGAGGAGTATTGTTTGCGGCCTAACATCTGATCATCCCTTCAGTCGCTTCTATACAGTAGCCAGCTCTTCTGTGTACATTTATGTGTTTGTGTGTATTTCTCACCATGTAGTGAGGAATATATTGAATCACTTCTATTTTAAAAAGAAAACACGAGGAAAAAGTCCTTCCCCTTCAACAGTTGTTCATGCCGCTTCGTTTTGCTGTGTGGGAGGTATACGTGCCGAATGTATGTGTGACATTCAGAGCTGCATTTGGTTGGATTTTGAATGTTCTGTGAGGCTTATTAACTGCCACCATTATTAATTATATGGCTGTGCCTCGAGCTGTCACCTTCCTCAAGCTGTTACTCTTGAATGGCTCAGAATGTAAGCAGGAATGTTAGTACAGTAGACATGGGCACGACTTGGCGAAATTCTCGTTTCCATTTCCGTTACTCGTTTCCGTTACGCAACGGAAACGGTAACGACAATTACTCCCCAGAACTCGAACTCGAACCGACAAAAGAAAAATTGGGTCTGATTTGTCATTGTCGTTCCTGGCATTGCAGCGATCGCGCGATGCCAAGCGGCACAGAAAAAAGTTTTAGAAATTAAAAAAAGCCCCGATTCCTGGCCAAAAAAGCAGGCGAAAATATGCCTGCCTGAGGGCACCTACCAGAGGGGTGGTTTCTGGGGGGGAGTCCCCACTCCAGCCTTCCCCCCCTCCTGTCCTGGGCTGCTGGTACCGGGCCGGGAGGGGGGGCATCCTCGGCGTCTCCATTTGCCATGCAGTGCGGGGGGATCCAAAATGGCGACCGCAATATTTTTTTTTGAAATCGTGGTCCAAAAACCCACCAAAGCACCACAGAAACATGCGAAAATTAGCTATTTTAAATGCTTGGATTTTTACAGTAGCAACAGTGGGTTTTTCTTGCAACAAAACGTCTCCATTGATTTTATTTTATTTTATTTTATTTTATTTTTTTTACACCTGCGCACGCGCAATGATGGGCTGGCCATGGGATGGGACCATGCAAATTTTTGGAGCCATTCCACCAATCGCATGGCCAGGTTTTGCTGAGACTTCTGGATGTGCCAGAGAGGGCATAAAAAGCCCACCAACCCTAATCCTAATCCTAACCCTAATCCTAACCCATACGCCAGTACACTGTGTTCTTAGTGGGCCAGAGGCACCCAGAGGTACAGCCCACAAACCCACCCTAACCTTAACCATTACCCTAAGCCTAGCCCTTACCCCCTAACCCCATGCTCTGGGAAGTCAAGTCGCGCTAAATCGCGGCGGTAACGACAAACGACATGACAAATTTTTGAAAAATTTCGCAAAAAACGGAAACGACCCAAAACGGACCTGTCCCGAAAAACGACAACTCAGAAAAAAAAATTTTCTGGTCGTGCCCATCGGTATAGTACAGTAATATGGGATGATGGTAGCATAATGGCACTGACCTTTGGCCAGGAGGCTGCAATGCATTATGGGAAGGCTCTCACCTCTATATTTCCCATTCCTCCAGCTGTACACTAAAATTCAGAAAACCATGGAAGAAATCCTTGTTTCCTGTATAACAGTTTTTGCAACACCTTTGCTTCCACCTTTGACCCTTGAGCCTGTGAATAGTACTGTGGTCAAGTCCCTTTCCCTCAGTTTTTAGAACAGGCATGCTCTATATCTCTCCTTTTTTGAGGCTTTTAGACTGGAATTGCCCTCTTTCTAGCTTTCACTAGTGAAGGGCCTGGACAATGGAAACCTACCAGATTGCTGTCTGCTGGCGTCTAGTTTTAAGGCCTAGGGCTTTCCCCCTCTCCTTTAGACTGAAGGTTTACCAAGCTATTCCTTAGAGAGACTTATCTGATTCACCACCCACAGACATGTGATTGTTATTATCTTTTTGCCACTACACAATTTAATTAAAACAAGTCAGCACACTTTTAAAGACCAGCCTAAGGCTACCATGGGGAAAATGCTAAATGTGGTCTACAGATGCTACCTGCTGATACTGCTTCTATCTCTCTGTCCACCATTTCAATCAGGAGCATTACCTTCGGCCATCTAGCCACTGAGATTGATCTGCCAAATGAAAATGTGGGCCTGGCGGTTCTATAAAGAAACGGCTGATACCAACTCACACGGCTGTCATATGATGAGTTATGCAGCAACGGCTGCTTCACCGTTGACAGCTGCAGTTTATGTACCATGCTTATGCTGGTGTAAGTAATCAATGTGATTCTGGGCAGTGTGAGAAGAAGTTAGCTGTTCCATTTTCCTCCTGTGATGTAACTGTTGAGAGTCCTGAAAAAAGAGCTAACCCTTAAGAGTATGAGGATTTTTTAAAAGAATTCCTGGAGATATACAGATATTTGTTTGGTTTCAGATATAACAACAGTAATCATATATACAGTATATATATATATGATAGCAAGTTCCATTCTCTGTGTATGAACCTTTGTAGACAGAACAGCATCATCGGTCTGTGCAAATATTGGCAGGCAGCCTCTAAGTGAGATCAAATGGGAAGAACCTTTAAAGCAGCCTTTTGGGGACTGGGCATGCTCAGTAGTCAGAGAAAGAGGAAAAGTGGGCATGGAAAAGAGAAGCAAAAGAGAGATGGAAGAGGCCCCAGCTGGCTGCCTGGAACCGAGAACAAGAGCACTTTACACTGCAGTGCTTTGCTGCTAGACCTACTTATTTCACTTAATAATAATTATTATCCATATGAGATTCCTGGGAATTGAAAATTAGCAGAGATGGCTTCATATATTGACCCCCCCCTCCCCAGTTTTATTCAAGTAACGAGAAGATATGTAAACAAAACCACATTTTCCAAATTGTTTGGTTTATTTCTTTGGTAGCTAGTTTTAATTTATTATCATTAGGATATGCAAATCTCCCTCCCTCCCGCCCTCCCTCATTTTGGCACCTTGATTGAGAGGTTCTTGGAGCATATATTTGGCCATTGATGGAGACTTAATATGAACTTTACATTCAGGCAAAACATATTTCATCCATTTTCTTTATATGGGAGGAAATTATGATATATTTGGATGATTCTGGGAAGCACAATCATAAATGGTGCATCCTCCACATATGAAAACATACACATACTCTCCTTGTATGTTGAAAATGTAAAATAAAGTGCTGATGTCACACAAAAGTTTGTTTTCCTGATGGAATAGCTTTTTGCAGGTAGGATGTTGAGTGTGTTCTCAAAAAAAGTTACACAGGATTTAAATGTGCTGTCCTCCAAGTCCCAGGAGGGCTGTACCACAATTTATTTCTGGATTGTTTAAATCAGTTCTTAATACTGTATGGGATTAACTTTTAGGTTGATGCATTAGGGCCATTCTTGCAGTCGCTGCGTGAGCAATTATATGTATTTATATAAAGATATCATCAAGTCAATGCTGTTTTCTGTCTGATGGAAGGTAAAAAATAATCCTTCTAAGTTAGATATCTGGATATGCATTTGTTTTGCCATTTTTAAAGCTACAGAAGATATACAGGGTAAAGAGAGGCAACACCATACGGGCAGAGGGGCAGTCAAGTGTGGCTCAAGACATGCTGTTACCAGAGGTGAAGAACAGGATAGCATCATTGACTTTAACCAAGGAGGCCAGCTAGACTGTAGGTTCAGCATTGGTGATGGTTACATCCTCTTCCGGTCCATTTGAGAGTAGCAGAATAGTTTAAAGAATATAGGATAGGTCTTCACGAAGTCTATTTTCCTGCAACGGAGAATAGCCTCCCACTCATTCCTTACTCTCCACCTAATAGTAGGGCTGGCCCTGACAACAAGCCTGCCAATAATAATATATTGTTTTATTGTTTTATGTCACTTTAATATTATTTTTATTTTATTTTTGTTTTATTGTGTTACTATTTATGGTTTTATTGTATAAATTGTTTGAATGTATTAATTGTTGTAAACCACCCAGAGTGACCTTGCTGCCAGATGGGCGGTATAAAAATCCAATAAATAAATAAATAATAAATAAATAAATAGCAGTTTATCTGAATGCTACATCTTACTCAACAACCTCATATCCAGATATGGGAATGATTGCTTTTTTTAAAAGGGTACACTTCCTAGAAGCCCAGAGACCACTTAGTGGGGTGGCTAAAAATTATGTAAATAAATAAATAAATAAATAAATAAATAAATAAATAAATAAATAAATAGTAGACATCTCTGCTTGTGACTCCATGGTGTTGAACTAGCATCCTATGTGCCTTTGCTGGGTCTGGCCTAGACCACATTTAGACACTTTCCCCATATTCACATTGGGTCTTGTTTCTCCCTATAATAGCAGAGGCAAGAACTGGGAATCTGGCAGCAAATGATCAAAATTAGGTGCCCCCAGAAAGAAGCATGAATTCCTTATGGCAGCAAGGGCACTGGAGGCAACACAAACCATAGAACGGAATACGTATTCACAATATTTCTATAATGATGCTAGGATACTATCATGAGTAGAGATACGTCTGTGAAGATTCTCAGTCATCCAGGTGCGTTTATCTGGGAGTTGAGTCATGGCTACTGGACTTCTTTTTTGAGAGATAGAAAACGTTTCGCTGTTCATCCAAACAGCTTCATCGGTCTGAATGCAGCTGGTGCAAACCCTGACTCTTATAGGCAGCTTTGACCTCTAGTCACCCTGGCCTCAATTAGGCTCATCAGATGAACTAAATAGGCTCGTTAGGGAGACAATGGTATCCTTAGCCTTGAGGTGAACCATGGCTTAAGGTGCTGAAACCTATCAAGAAAGGGTCGTTAGCTATGGCTAAGGGTCGTTAGCTATTAGACAAAGAAGAGAGGTGGTTTGAAAGAGGAGTAAGGGAGGCCATTCATGTGAGCATTGAAAATCCCTCCCTCAACAGAGGTGGTGGCCTCCGGCATAGTTTATCTGCTACTTATCAAGCTGTGCTTTCCACACTACCAAGACAAATCAAAAAGCCTTTACCACCAAGGCCATAGCTAACGACCCTTTCTTGATAGGTTTCAGCACCTTAAGCCATGGTTCACCTCAAGGCTAAGGATACCATTGTCTCCCTAACGAGCCTATTTAGTTCATCTGATGAGCCTAATTGAGGCCAGGGTGACTAGAGGTCAAAGCTGCCTATAAGAGTCAGGGTTTGCACCAGCTGCATTCAGACCGATGAAGCTGTTTGGATGAACAGCGAAACGTTTCTATCTCTCAAAAAAGAAGTCCAGTAGCCATGACTCAACTCCCAGATGAGTAGAGATGGGCACAAATCAGAAAATGGTGACTTGTTTTGATTCATGATTCATCAGGGTCAACAAATCATAAAAAAATGAATTTATGATTTTGCCCTGATAGATCAATGAGTCAATTAATGAATTCATTTTAGATTTTAAAACCTTATAAAATAGCATCCAAGCCATCTGAAGACACCAAATTTGCAGAGAAGCTTCCCATGACTCTCTTACACAACCCATGTGAGTTTGGAGAAGTTTGGATTTTGGATGTAAGAGTTATGCACTCACAAAAAAACGGGGCCCTAGAAAAGTGCCCCCCAGGAAATGGACAAAGTGCAGAGGAGGGCAACCAGAATGATTAGGGGACTGGAACACTTTCCTTACCATCTGAGGTTGCAATGGCTGGGCCTCTTTACTCTTGAACGAAAGTGCCTAGAGGTGACCTGTTTGAAGTTTATAAAATCATACATGGTATGGACAAAGTAGATAAGGAAAAACGGTTTCCACTATTACACAACACTAGAACTAGGGGGGCACTCCCTGAAACTTTTGGGTGTTAGATCTCAAGCAAATAAGAGTAAGTACTTTTTCACCCGGAGTGTCACTGCTCTGTGGAACTCCCTGCCAGAAGAAATTGTGACAGCTTTCAGCCTTGACAGCTTTAAGAAAGGATTGGACAAGTTCATGGAGAACAAGGGTATCAATGGCTATCATTAGGGATGCCTAAGGACAACCTCCGGCTTGAAGAGATAGGCAGGCTATCTCTCAATGCCATTTGCAGGGAATCATAAGCAGGTGAAGACATCTGCTTGGGAATACCCTGAAGCAAATGGTGAGCCACTTTGTGAGACAGAATGCTGGACTGGATGGGCTGTGGCCTGTTCCAGCAAGGCTGTTCTTATGTTTGGTATATGGAGACACCAAAATTGCCGGGTAACTTCCCATGAGTCTTCCATACAATCCTTCCAAGTTTTGTGAGGATTGTGTCTCACCCACAAATTGTCCCCTCCAGTAATGTGCCCTTTAGCAACTGGCTTCAGGAAACTCAATTTAAAAAATGCAACAGCTCAGGCAGTTTCCCCCTATCAAAAACCCAAACTCTGTAAAATATAGAATCAACCACCTCATACTGTATTTCAAATCTCTGTATACTTTCCCCTTCACTGGATCCTTAAAGAATATAGTTCATGTTCCCTAGTAGATTTGATGTATGGTAATACATTTATGAACATTGCAAATCAGCTGCAAGGTATGACCTTTAGACCACTGCCAAGCAAAACAAATTTGCTAGAACCCTTCAGCTTAGAAGGATACATAGTTTTTGCCTTTTTCTGTAATTTTCACTGTTATTATTTTTAGGAACTACTGGTTTATTGAAATACAAGATTCTGCCCTAATTTTAATCATTGTGGTCACCTTACATGCTGCATGAAAGACAAAGCTTCCTATAGCCACTTGATAGGGTTGAGGAAGAACTCAAACCACACATACACACTGCAGAAAAAGAGAGACAGCAGTAATTCTGTTTGAACATTTTACCTGTTAGGAATGAATTGAAATTCCTCAATTTTATCAGACCGACACATTCATTCCTATGAATTCTGGTTCCATTATACCATTGGGCACAAGCATATGTGTACATACATAGGTGCAAACACAGACGAAAGTATTAAAGATTGCATCCACAGTGAAATGTTCATTGTTCTTTTACCATAGACCAAGCAGTATATATATATTTAAAAATCTCAATAGTTAATTAAAAGCTAAAACATTTCTCTCTATGCATTTTTCTATTTTGTCCATAGGAACACGTCTTTCAGTGATGGGAATTTCAGCTTGCGACCTGGTGGTTTTCAGTAGAGCTCTGTGTTTATTGTGTATCACTTAGGCCTGGAGTTCATACTGCTTGGGTTGAAATGGAGCAAAGAGCAGCAGCCAATCCATGGATGGAATGGTGATTGCCATGGCTGTGATATTCACACCCACCACTTCTGCAGTACTCACTTCCTCTGCCTGCCTCAAGCCATTGTCTTCCTGGTGTAGAGATGGGCACGGAACGAACATTTTTTCATTTCCGTTACCGTTTGTCGTTTCTGTTACGCAACGAAACGACAAACGAAAATTGTGATGAAAATGAAACGAAACGAACAGAACCACAAAAATTGTGGTCGTTACGTTTTGTTTCCGTTAATGGCGACGTGCAATGAAATGAGCTGTTTTAAATGTTAAAAAACGCCCTGGACATCCGTAAAAATGCAGCGATAATTATTTATATTGTCAAATAATACCTACCAGGGGGGTTGGGGTCCTTAAAAACGTTTGTTTTAGTCTTCTCCCATCGCGATGTATTTTTCTTTTCCCTTTAAAATGGATGTCGCCACCAGCCACAAAATGGAGGCAAGCCATGTGATGGGGATCATGTTCAACCAATAGCATGCCCAGGTTGCAGACTGGGCGGGCAGGTCTGGCAGCTAAAGAGGGCATAAAAAGCTCTGGCAGCCCCCGTCCTCCTGCAGCCTCCCTGTGTGCGTGCGTGCTGCGTACCTCTCAGTGAGTACCCTCCATTGCCCCGCAGTGCAGTCACTGTGCGGCTGCCTTGCACCCTGGGCAATGCCCACCGCTGCCTTTGCAGCCTCCCTGCATACCTAGTCTATATTGTGTCTCTGCCAGCATCCATTTTTTTAGTGTTTTCCCTCTGATCTGGGGTGTTGGGGGATGCCTGTGCACGGAAATGCTTTAAAAACCGCTCAAAAGGCGGGTAGAAACGACAAATGATAAATCGAAAAACGGTAATGAAATTTTTCAAAACTTTCACGACAAATGGAAACGAACTGAAATAGACCTCTCAACGACAAACGAAAAACCGAAACACCATTTTTCTGTTTTGTGCCCATCTCTATCCTGGTGTGTTAGACTCAACTCCCACCACCCCAACTGGCACAAGAAATTGCCGTGTGAACTGAGGGCAATGAACATTCCCTCATGTCTGCTGGAATGTGCCAGGTTGGAGAGGGCAGGCCTATCCCTTGCCAGACTCATCAATCATGAGAAAGACAGACTGCAAGGGTGCTTTCCTTTAATGTGCTGGAACTGGCCTGATAAGAAGGTTAGACTTATTGTTAATGTGTGACCGACTGATACATTAGCTGAGTAGTGCTTTTGGTCTGAAGAGATAGCTTTCACTGTGTGACTCTGTTGAATGATATGCTTACTTTTTTGGTCGTTCAAGTTCTGATAAATAAGTACAAATCATTTATTTATAGCAGCATATGAACAGCTGAACAAGGAGTATTGTACAGGATTCACAATGATGGATTGTAAGCAAAAGGAATATTTGGATTTGGGTTTCAGGCAGGTGCCTAATGACACAGTTACATTGATTTTTCTCACTCTGTGAGAAGTTAGCAGGATGTGTGGTGCATGTGTGAAGACTAAGTATTTCCTAAAATTGCAAAGACTGCGCCATGACTTAGGAATACCTCTCAGACCTGACTCTTGTCTTCTGTGCATAGTAGCAATATTTTATTTCCATGCTGATTCTACCACAAAGTTGAACTTGATTACATGCTTATTTTACAGTTGTCATTCAGAATTTTATGAACTTTATATGTTCTATGAGGAATTAAAACAACCCAAGGAATTAAGCTAGATCTTCACTAAGACAATTTCAAGCACCAGTGAGAAATTGTCACTGGTGAAACACATTTGTTTCACAAACAATTTGTGAAACACATCCTCTTTTTCTATGTATCAGGAGTCCTAAGTACCTGAATGATCAAAAAATCACATTGTATAGTATCCGGTAGCTGCCATGGTGACCCCAGCAGATGTTTATCACTAACATATGTATACTTTTCTGCCTCTGTACAATGTTCTGTTTTTGTAAACTTCCAAGGATACAAATAGGAATGACAATAAGTGGAGATGTACCGGAGTACTTCTGAATCCTATTATTGGCACTTCTTGTGCAGACAGGCAACACAAGCCCTAAATACCTCAGAACTTGAGAAGAAAATTCTTATAAGAATAATACACAGGATAAAAATATAAAATGTAGTCTTGATATTTTAAAGAGAGCTTCATTCTCTCTCTTTTCCATTGTCTGCTTTTGAAAAAAAGGAGTGTGTTCGAGCATCGTCTGTAGCCGTTCCTGGATTCTTTCAGCATGGATGATAATAGTGCCTCTAAAATAAATAAATAAATAAATAAAAAGATGAAAACAGGGCTTTCATTACTCCCGGCTTTTTTGTGCCGTATAAATGCAGTTGAGTGCCTTTGTTCCTTCTGCTCCTTGATAACGCCAAGCTGCACACAAAACTGCTGAAGTAATGCTTGTGAGCCAAGCAAGGGGGGGGGGGAGAGGTTACGCAAGGATAGCAAAGTCATCTGCTCCCACCCTCTCTTTATTGTGTCATCCTTGCTTTCGTTCAGCAGCTGCAACGTATCTACATTAGGGTGCAGTCTGGTGCAGGTCCTTTTGGAGGTAAATCCCATGGAGTTCAATGGGGCTTTCCCCCTGGTAAGTGTAAACAGACCCCAGAGCTTTAAATAAGTGTTTTCAAAGCAATGGAATACGGAGTAAGGTTCAAAGGAAAAGAGTGACTTTCTATGTTTTATTGGGAATCAAGACAACATTATATTGGAAACAAAGAGACATAACGGGGAGCGTCGGCGTGGGGTGGAATGCTAAGTAGACAAGAATTCAGAGGAATGAGAAGAAAAAGCCAAACGCTAGAGCTCTTTTCTGTAATGGCCAGCCTGCCCATTTTCAAACTACTCGGGTGTGAAATGATGCAAGCCTTGAGATTATTATGGGTCCCCAGTGGCAATTCATGTTCAAGAGAAGCACACATTTGCTCTCTCCTGCCTTGGTCTCAAGGGTGATGGCTCTGACAGTGATAATGCCGTTATGTCAGTCTGTGCTAAATGTTCCTTTTAATGACCTAAATGACCTTGATTGTGGTATTTTTTCACCCGATCTTTCTCAGGATGTACTTGCAAAAAAAACAAAAGGACAAAACCTCAAGTATTAAGCGAACATACCAGTTCACTTGGATGAGCTGAGGTACTGAGAGATGTTGTCTGGGCTTGTTTTCTCCAACTGCTGTAACCCCTCAACACTGTGAAGTTTTTAAAACTTTTATCTGGTGTTCAAAGCACCAAGTATTGTTTGCTGGGTGGAAATCTGCCCTCTCCAATACAGCTCTGTTGTGTCAGCGAACAGCATCAGCAGCTGCAGGGATGGGGGGAGCACCGGAGCGGGGGGGGGGGAAATGCCTTCATTTGTTTCCCTTTCTCTTCCTTACTGGGTTGATATCCTACCTTTGTCCTGAACAATGGCACTCAAGATACATTACATCTACTACAGATATAATGGGGGGTGGGGGAGAGACAAAGTGAATATATTCTTACATGTCTCCATGCTAGAGAGGGATGTGAGAATACTGTACTGGCTAGAATCAAAAAGTGTTCTCTTTATATACCGCTCCATACCACTTCAAGTAGTCCCTGGGCGGTTTACAGTTTAATTATGCAGGCTACACATCCCCCCCCCAGCAAGCTGGGTACTCAATTTACCGACCTCGGAAGGATGGAAGGCTGAGTCAACCATGAGCCAGCTACCGGGGATTGAACCCCAGGTCGTGAGCACAGTTTTACCTGCAGTACAGGCATTTATCCACTGTGCCACATGGCTAAGTTTAGTGTAGTGGTCAGGGAATAGTCCTGGGACCCAGAAGGTTCCAGCTATCATTCTAACTGAGTCATAGAACTCTTTTTCATAGGATTATTCTGAGGATAATGTGGAGGGGAAGCATGCCTGTCACCTTCTTTTACTGAGGGAAAGGCAAAATATAAATGTGCCATTATGTTAAATAAGGGATTTGATAAGACCTTTATAATAGGAGATGAACTACTAGTTCTTTATCCTGAATGATTGTGCCTAACTGCCTTTTGAAGCCATCTAGATTGACAGCCATCTCCCCAACTTATGGCAGTGGACTCTGTGGCTGAAGTGGCAGTAAACTGTATGCTTCATGTGGACACTGTGTGAAGAAAGACTATGTACCACCCTAAATTATGAATTCCAGGCAAAACAAAAAAGACAAAAAGTGGCACCTTATAAGAACATAAGAACATAAGAAGAGCCATGCTGGATCAGGCCAAAGGCCCATCTAGTCCAGCTTCCTCTATCCCACAGTGGTCCCACCATATGCGTCTGGAAGCGCACGAGACTAGATATCTGTCTCCTGATACCAGTCCCCTGCATCTGGTCCTTGAAGTACCCCGGTTTTAAGCCTGGAGATTATACATATCCATCATGGTTTGTAACCTGTGATGGACTTTTCTTCCAGCAATCTGTCCAATCCTCTTTTGAAGGCATCCAGGCCAGATGCCATCACCACCTTCTCTGGCAGGGAGTTCCACAGATTAACAACACACTGGGGTTAAAAAAATTCTTTTGTCTGTTAAAAACTATTATATTTTAATGTAAGCTTTTGTGGACATGTCCACTTCTTTGGACACGCAGCAGCAGAATTAGGTGTGTAATATAATACACAATGGACTATAGTTTCACAACAAATATTGATTGCCTGTTGGATGTATGGTACATTTACATGGATTGATTTGGTTGATGTTGTTCTAAGGTTCTGTTGTAAACATTGCTCAACAGTGACAGTGGAGGGGGTGGCAGAGGGGAGTGGGGACAGCACCAGCAACAGTGGTGGTGAGGTGTGGTGGAAATGGTGGCTGCATGGCCCATATATCACAGTCCATATATATAGTGGGATTGCGATATATGGATCATGATGTAGAGCAGGACAATTCTTTATTAATTGAGTAGAATTGCTGGGTAGTTCAGTGGTTTAGGTATCTGGTTGCAGAATTGAGAGTTCAATTCCCCACTGTGCATCCCTGACAGGGGCTGCACTTGATGATCCATTGGGTTCCTTCTAACATAGCATTTGTAAGATTATTATTTAAAATTATTTGAACACTATTTGGGGAGGGGGGAGGAAGAACCGAAGGTGACCTAATTCAGGGCTGAAATATACAGGGTTATACCAACCAAGGTGAAAGTTTATACACATATTGTATTTAGATACAGAACCCTCTATAATTTCACAACAATGACTTATGAGTAGGCATGTTCTTGCAATTTGTTTGAGGAGCAGGGTGGTTAACCTAGATTTGAGAAATGTTCATTTTTGAACTCAGCCTTCCTGAAGCTTTCTAATGCCTAAAGAACTGTCCATGGTCCTGCACATTTTCCTTTACTTCTTTTGAACAAAGGCATGAGACTTTGAGTGGATGAAATCCTGTTGCAAAGCATATTTGCAACTAGAGTAGATCCATTGAGTCATGGAGAATTGGGTGAGTCAAGTCGTATGTATGTTCCATTGGTTTAAATGGCCTACTCTAATTGTGACTTACAACACTAAGCAATGGGATTTAAACCCTTGTCTGCATTTTAAACTGTTGGTTCTATGTGTATTAATTATATGTTGGATCTGCAGATCTAACCAACCTTCTAAAACCAACCTTCTCTGATACAGTGCAGGTATTCTTGATTTCAAGGTGAGTGCTAAGAGATGGTGATTTGCTCTTTGCTTTGTGCGTCCCATTGCTAAACACTGGATCACTGCAACTGATCTTTAATCTTAATTACCCAAGTACCCAAAAAGTTTGTGGAGCAAATATTGTCACCCTTAAAATGATACGCATTAGAAGATTGTCTCCCTGCCCTGGGAGATTTACCTGCTCATCTCAAAGTAAGGGAGAAATAAGATAAGCAGTGTGTTTTCTGTAAAATGAGGATGTAGCTTCAAGAATCTCAGGATCAAGGGTGAGAAGCTGAGGGATGCATACGGTATGTGCATAATTAGGTAAATGGAAAATACTGAGACAAAATGTTAACAGCATGTACCTCCAATTTAAAGAAGGCAATCTGATAGAAAAGAGCTCCCCTGCAGAGTTTTTCCTTCATGACATATGTAGAGTAGGATTTCAGGTGGATAAGTGCTCTGCTTTTCCTCCAGCATCCTCCTCTATCCCTCCAGTCATAGAATTATATTAACAGAAGCAGATTCCTCAAGCACACTACAGGGCAGTGACGGTGAACCTTTTAGAGACCGAGTGCCCAAACTGCAATTCAAAACACACTAATTTTTCGCAAAGTGTCAATACAGCAATTTAACCTGAGTACAGGTGGCTGTGAAGGAGCCATGTCAGGTGCCCACAGAAAGGGCTCCGAGTGCCAACTGTGGCACCCATACCATAGGTTTGCCAACACTGCTACAGAGACTTTGTGCTGTGGGATTGGCCTCTTTTGTGCCCCAATTCAATACATGGGACAACCAGTCCTCTTTCTGACAATGGAATCTCTGCATCTCAAAAAAGACATAGTGGAACTGGAAAGGGGGCAAAGGAGAGTGACTAAAATGATTACTGGGCTGGGGCACCCTTATGAGGAAAGGCTAAAACATTTGGGGCTCTTTAGTCTGGAAAAAGGCACCTGAGGGGGGGATATGATTGAGACATAGAAAATAATGCAGGGCCTAAGTAAAGTGGATAGAGGGATGCTGTTCTCCCTCTCACAAAATACTAGAACTAGGGGACATCCACTCAAATTGAGGGCTGGGAGAGTGAGAAGAGACAAAAGAAAATATTTTTTTACCCAGTGTGTTGTTAGTCTGTGGAACTCCCTGCCACAGGATGTGGTGATGGCATCTGGCCTGGATGCCTTCAAAAGGGGATTGGACAGATTCCTGGAGGAAAAGTCTATCCCAGGTTGCAAACCATGATGGAGATATGTATTCTTCAGTCTTAAAACCAGGCTACTTCAAGGGCCAGATGCAAGGGACTGTTATCAGGAAACAGATACATAAGAACATAAGAACATAAGAAGAGCCATGCTGGATCAGGCCAAAGGCCCATCTAGTCCAGCTTCCTGTATCTCACAGTGGCTCCGCCAGATGCTTTTGGAAGTGCATGAGACTAGATATATGTCTCCTGATACCACTCCCCTGCATCTGGCCCTTGAAGTACCCTGGTTTTAAGCCTGGAGATTACACATCTCCATCATGGTTTGTAACCTGTGATGGACTTTTCCTCCAGGAATCTGTCCAATCCCCTTTTGAAGGCATCCAAGCCAGATGTCATCAGCACATCCTGTGGCAGGGAGTTCCATAGACTAACAATGCGCTGGGTGAAAAAATATTTTCTTTTGTCTGTTCTTACTCTCCCAGCCCTCAATTTGAGTGCATGTCCCCTAGTTCTGGTATTTTGTGAGAGGGAAAAGAGCTTCCCTCTATCCACTTTACTCATGCCCTGCATTATTTTGTACGTCTCAATCATATCCCTCCTCAGGCGCCTTTTTTCCAGACTAAAGACCAGAATTGTACACAATACTCCAGATGCGGCCTTACTATTGTTTTGTATAATGGCATTATAATGTTGGCTGTTTTATTTTCAATCCCCTTTTTGATAATCCCTAGCATGGAATTGGCCTTCTTCACTGCTGCCACACATTGGGTAGACACCTTCATGGAGCTGTCCACCAACACACCAAGATCTCTTTCCTGATCTGTCACGGATAACTCAGAGCCCATGAGTTGATAGATAAAGTTTTGATTTTTTGCCCCAATATGCATTACTTTACATTTGGCTACATTAAAACGCATTTGCCATTCCGTAGCCCATTCCCCCAGTTTGGAGAGATCCTTCTGGAGCTCTTCACAATCTTCTCTGGTTTTTACCACACAGAAAAGTTTTGTGTCATCTGCAAACTTGGCCACCTCACTGCTTATCCCTGTCTCCAGGTCATTTATGAACAGACTGAAAAGCACTGGTCCCAGGACAGAGCCCTGGGGCACACCGCTTTTCACCTCTCTCCATTGTGAAAATTTCCCATTGACACCTACTCTTTGTTTCCTGGATCTCAACCAGTTCTCAATCCATAAGAGGACCTGCCCTCTTATCCCCTGACTGTGCAATTTTCTCAGCAGCCTCTGGTGAGGGACTGTGTCAAAGGCCTTTTGAAAATCCAGATAAACTATATCCACCGGTTCACCCAAATCTACATGCCTGCTGACCTTTTCAAAAAATTCTACAAGATTCTACAAGATCTAGTCTTGTGCACTCCCAGATGCATTTGGTGGGGCCACTGTGAGATACAGGAAGCTGGACTAGATGGGTCTTTAGCCCAATCCATCATGGCTCTTCTTATGTTCTTATGTTCTCTGTAAATGACATGGTTTTGCAATATTAAATATCACTTCTGTGCCATTTCAAAAAGTGACCCTCCTATATCATTTGAAGCAGACCACATGAACTGCTGACTTCTAAAGGAACATTCAGTCGATCTCAGGGACAGGGTTACTGGAACCACTTCCTAGACCTGTGGCACCTTAAAAACTAAAAAGTTTCATTGGACACAAACTTTTACGGATAGCAGCCCAGTGCTTCAGAGGCAGTTCTTTTGAGGCAACATACATGTTGACATACCAGTCTGCAACTGATCTAATGGGTCTATTCTTAGTCAGGCTTGGAAAAAGGATTCTGGCCTTATTTCTCAGGATACTACAAAATTTTTGTGTCACTTTTCCTGCAACAGATCACAGACTAACATCTTTATACCTCTGGAAACTTCCAGATTGTTTACAGCCATGTAGGTCCATGTTTTAGTAACCATTAAATATCACAATGTTAACATTAAATTCAAACTCACAATGTCCTTGATATAAAGCATTAGCACTAGGAAAATGTATTAAGGACTACCACCACCCCTGAAAGCTGGAATATAGAATAAGAAAGTGGGAAATGCAAAGATATAATGTTTCTGTCTTTCACATCCATCTACCAACATTCACTGTCTAATAAGTCCACCTACTTAGCAAATGCTGTTGATAATAATTTCTTTTCACTGTTTTCTGAACATGATTATGGTAATAATGTACAGATTTAATAATAGTGGTGATCTCCCTTACATTCTAATTGGGGATTTTCTAGCTAGTCTTGTAAATATGTACTAATTCTTAGATATGAGCTTTTATTTCAAAAGACTTCATCTATTAGTAAAGGCTTAGAAATCAGATGATTACAATTTTTGGAAGTATTTTGAAATAATTTGGCCACATTATTTGGCCAATGACAGCTTCAATACAGTGCTGTGCAAAACTATTTAAAATCTTCAATGTTAAAGTATAGCTGAGTTAGAAAGTATGCAGTTTATTTACAGTGTAGATACAAAAGGTGGAATGGTAAGAAAATAAGGCTTCATTCCTCTATTTGGTGTGTGATCTACTTTTGAGATAATTAAAACTTATATGCATTCTGTGTGTAATCTGAGATGCATATATGTAGGCTTCTACACTTTGTAACTTTAGACACCTGCATTATGGCTTGAATGTGCTGGCCTGGTTGTTTCAAATGGAACAATCCATTAAATAGTAATATGCATAGCAGTCTGGCTGAAATTTCTTACAACATTAGTGTCACTGTGATAGATTAATACTCCATATGCTGGAAATGTATCTATGCTTCAACAACCTTTTGACATAAACACAAATTCTCACAAAGATATTATTAATCCTGCTTTTATTTGTTATGCATATTTAAAAGCATGAGCTTTGCTTGCCTGTAAAACTTGCTGAGATTCTTTCACCAAGTGAATTAATTCTGGCTCTTTTGCAGTTTTATATAATAGAAAATATTATGTATTGATTAAAGGTGAAGAGGTAGAGTTATCCCACGATACCTGGTAAAAAATATCTGAATTTTAAGAAGATACATTGTCTCTGTCCCTTGTTTCAAGGTCACTTTTTATTTTGAAGATGAATTTCCCCATCACATTTTAAGTGATTTATGATCCATGCAAGATTACTATGGACGGAGGAATAGCCCTATAATATATGGGAACTTCACTACCACAATTAGCTTTCTGGAGTTTTTTTTTTAAAACAGCAACATTCTAAAACTAGAGTGCGTAAGGCTTCAAAGAAGCATGCAGAGAAGATATGCCCCTGAAGGGAAAAGTGAAGATGGATGGGAAGTAGCAACAGCAGGACAGGCCTCTGGTGTTCGCCGTCTTGGAGGAAATTACATTAGATGCAGTAGCATATTTTCTTATTCTTCCTCTTAGTAAAGAAACTGTCCTTCAAACTCTTTCTGTAATAACCTTTCTCAGCAGTCAAACTTTTGGGCTGAAGTTATGTTGTGTTTGTTTTTGCCTTTTACTCACATAAGAATATTTAATTTTTTCCATTTCTGCCATGGAAACAAAGATAGCACATTTGCATGGGAAGTCACAGAGGGAAATCTGCTCCTTCCTTCCAGGTCAGGCCAACATGGCATAGCTAAGTGCTTCTTAGTCCACCACAGACTCTTGGCCCCACAGGACAGCTCTTTAAGAATGAACTCCTGAAACAACCTGCAAGGGACTAAGTTCCACCAAACACAGTGTTTTTGTGTTGTGCAAATCATATTCTGAATCCCATTGGCATGGATTGTGTTGAAACCCGCAGTAAAGGTGTAGCATTCTTGGGAATCATACAGAAAATGTTCAGTATCTTCAGTTCAAATCCCCAGCAGAGGGAGATACTGAAAGAACAGCCAACATTATAATGCCATTGTACAAAACGATAGTAAGGCCGCACCTGCAGTATTGTGTACAATTCTGGTCACTGCATCTCAAAAAAGACATAGTGGAACTGGAAAAGGTGCAGAAGAGAGCGACTCAAATGATGACTGGACTGGGGGACCTCCCTTATGAGGAAAGTCTAAAACATTTGGGGCTCTTTAGTCTGGAAAAAAGGTGCCTGAGGGGGGATATGATTGAGACGTACAAAATAATGCAGGGCATGAGTAAAGTGGATAGAGGGAAGCTCTTCTCCCTCTCACAAAATACCAGAACTAGGGGACATCCACGCAAACTGAGGGCTGGGAGAGTGAGAACAGATAAAAGAAAATATTTTTTTAATTCAGCATGTTGTTAGTCTGTGGAACTCCCTGCCACAGGATGTGGTGATGGCATCTGGCCTGGATGCCTTCAAAAGGGGATTGGACAGATTTCTGGAGGAAAAGTCCATCACAGGTTACAAACCATGATGGAGATATGTAATCTCCAGGCTTAAAACCAGGGTACTTCGAGGACCAGATGCAGGGGAGTGGTATCAAGAGACAGATATCTAGTCTCGTGCACTCCCGGACACATTTGGTGGGGCCACAGTGAGATACAGGAAGCTGGACTAGATGGGCCTTTGGCCTGATGCAGCATGGCTCTTCTTATGTTCTTATTTCTTCCTGTCTCACTGCATAATATGTCAAAGATGAGGAGGGAGGGTCAGGAACAATTGGCTGTGTTGGACCAATTATACAGCATCTGGATAGTTAGAAATGCATTGGCAAAGCTGGGTGAAGTTACTAATATGAAAGAAGAATGCAAGTCTGACTTTAGGGTATAAAATAAATAATACTTCAATACCTTTGATGTGTAGTGATGTCAACCATTGGGACTTGCTAAGAAACCACATTGGACTTAAAGTTCTCACAATGATCCATGAGGTCAAGTTAGCAATGAATTTTGTGATGTCACATTAGATGTGGAAAAGGACAACATCAATCAACTACTGTCAGATATTCTGAAATGGAGAAGTGGAATAATGTATTTGAGAAAGTGTGGCATGTGACAATCAAAATTGGTGTGCCAAGTAGGTTTGCTACACACAGATGGCCCAAGAAACCCAACCCAAAAGGATGCTGAAAATTATTTTTGCATGAATATGATCTTAGACCATAATTGACTTTGTTACTGATGGCCTTCATGTCGCTTTTTTGCAGTCAGGGACATTTGTGAACTTTTTGATTTTTTGTGGCACTTTAAGCAATTAGTTGATAACAAGTTGCCTCAAAAAGCTATTTTTTTCAGCTGTGACACCAAAGTCACATTTTAAATGACATTCAGAATGAAGTGCTTCTTCTTAAAAGAATTTTGACATGATTGTCTAACGATGTTGTGTCCCTAGGAAAAAAAATGTATGGGCAGATATTGAACCTGAGATTGGGCAATGTTTTTCGAAGTACTGTAATCATGTTGTGCATTTTTATGTTATTACCAGCAACTGGCTTTAGTGTTCTAAAATGAGTAAAGTTGATCCATAAAGAACAGTTGAAATCATTTAGCTATTTTGAACACCAATAGTGACAAGTCAGCATTGCTTGGTTTTTCTGATGTTATTCACAAATTTTCCCAAAGAAAAGCACATAAAGAATTTCTAAATGTGAAGAAGTTATGCCCATTTCAGATATGAAATTCCCAATACAGAATGTATTTGGTGCCTCTCATTATAATACTGTGCTGTACTTTATCATCTTAGTATTACATACGTCTTGGATAATATTACTTTCCATTGCCTTTTAAATATATAGTTCTGTCAAAATTATTCAGTTATAAGGAATGTTTTATCAGTATATGCTATTTCTTTAAAGTTCAGATATAGGATTACAGCTGGTGTGGATAATTTTTGAAAACCTTACAATTAGTTTCAACTTTATAAGAAATGTATCAACAATGCTGTCTTCAAGATGGTAGTATATCAAGCATGACTTGTCATTCTTTGAATGATTGTTTATTTTTGTAGTTGTGAAGTGAATTGTGGTTGTGTTTAAAGGTCAGGGGATGTTATGTGAATTTCATTTGGGAACTTGAATGATGTAATTAACAATTTCTTTTCTTAGCAAGTTTGAAACTCTGTTCATTGGGATTATGGGTAATTTGACCCGAACTGATGTGATTCACCATCATACTATATAAAACAGTGCATCTCACCAATGAAGCATCCTTAGTTTTATATATAGCTTCAAACCATGCTAAAAACAACTATAAAAGAAAAAGTGCAGTATCCACTGCCCTCTTAGGAGCTCAGTGCAACAACACTGCTTGAAGAAGAAATCAGAGGAAGACTGGCTTAGCTTCACAGAAGGCTGAGTTTGCACTAAGTTTGCTGTAAACTGAATGCAAGTTTAAGGAGGAGATGTTTTAAGCCTTTTTGGACTCTCATTTTGGCAAAATAATTTATTTCTGAGTTAATTTTTGCATTTTTAACATTGTGTTGGTATCTAGGATTCTTGGATCATACCACTCTAACAATAATTTTTTTTAATTTATTGTAGGTGGTTGTGATTTTGTGCAAAATGAGAAGCTCCTTAGCCATTACAGTCCTATTTCTTTTATTCTGTCTTGTTACTTGTCCGTATATCATACACCACATGTACATGTATATACCAATACATACATACATCAATATGTATATAAGAAATGCCTTATGAGGAGCAGCTTAGAGAGCTGGGAATGTTTAGCCTTACAAAAAGAAGGCTGAGAGAGGATATAATAGCTATGTTTAAATATTTGAAAGGGTGTCATATTGAAGAGGGGCCTGGTTTGTTTTCTATGGCTTCAGAGACTAGGAAGCGGCACAATGGTCTCAAACTACAGGAAAAGAAATTCAATTTAAACATTCAGAAGAACTTCCTGATGGTTAGAATTATTCGGCAGTGGAATATGCTGCCACAGAGGGTGGTGGAGTCTCCTTCTTTGGAGGTTTTTAACTGGAGGCTGGATGGCCATCTGTCGGAAATACTGTGACAAGGGTTCCTTCGTGGCAGGAGGTTGGACTGGATGGCCCTTGAGGTCTCTTCCAACTCTATGATTCTATGATAGCACTGATTACAAAAGTTTGAAATAGGACCTATATTTCCCATCTGGCCTGGGCCTATATCCAGCTCTACATGCCTCTGATGACACCTATTCAGTTTTCAATAAAAATCATTATAACCTTTCTGGCTACATCTGGCAGGGCTCTTTGGAAGACTACTCATAAAAACCATGAAAGGGAAAAAAAAGAAGAAATACTAAATATGAAACATATATATGTTTCCTGCAAATATTATTTTGGTTGCTAACATGATTCAAGTATATATAAGTGAGCTTTCTGTATATAACAGTCTGGAAAGTCAGAACTTAGAAATATTCCTGGCAATTGTTTCCTTTCTTCCTTCTTTTCCTTGTTCCATATGTTTAACCAAAGCTGCCTTCCTACGTAACTGCCTTCTTCAGGCTCAGCAGGGCACTGTTTCCAGCAAAGGCTGTGGCAGAACCCATCTTTTGAAATCATTCTGCTTGTATTTGGCACATGCAGATATATAAATATAAATGGAAATGGCACATGTCCCCAAATCCAAGGCACAAGATGACAAAAGGTATATAGCAGAGGGTCTTGTAGGGCCACAGCTGTGCACATAGCCCCCCCACGACTCTTCACTGCTGCAAAACCTGATGAAAATCAAATATTTTGGATGGTAAGAAGGGTAGCCCTCTCAAGGTGTGCATGGTTCTAATTGGGATTGTTATGCTGGAGAATAGTCTTGCCACCATAATGAGAGCAGCAGTGGACTAAGTAGCTGTGATTAATGGGGAACTCTTCATCATCCTGGTACCTTATGCCACTCAGTTCCGACTCCCCCAGCTGATTGCACTCCTTCATGAAGGCCAAATTATAGCCACTACCTCCAAGTCTTTTCTTGTTATCTGCCAGACAGCTATTTGCAAGGCATGTAATTTCAGGTTGCCAGTCAGGTTTTCAAGCTGGGAGCTGACAAATTGCAGCATTTATGCCAGAAATGTAGCCAACTGTCTTATATGCCGAGTTCTGATGTCCTGTTTTCATACAATCACCACAGGTTCAAGGAATGGAGGCTTAGCTGCTCCACCGGTTGCTTTGGCAATCCCTTCTAATGTAGAGACAGGATGCATCCAAAAACAAATACATCAGAAATGTATGATGAATACCACAAAAAGTACATCAGTGGTCAAGCTTATGTGTGAAAGCGGTAGCCCAAAAGAGCTTACTATTTGAGGCAAAGGATAAGCTTTCATATATAGTGTCTATTTCAAATAAGATTAGTGGACGGAGGTATGAAAATTGAAGATTTCAACAGTTTTTGGACAGCAATGGCTAAAACATCTAAAATCATCATCTTCATCATCATCATCATCATCATCAACAACAACAACCACTTGCAAAAAGCACTTTCAGATTGGCTTACAATTGAATTCTGCAAGGTACATATTGCCTCTGCACTGCAAGCTAGGTACTCAATATACCGACTGTGTAAGGCTGGTAGGCTGAGTGAACCTCGAGCCAGCTACCAGGAAGTGAATCCCAGGTTGTGAGCACAGTTTTGACTGAAGTGCTGCAGTTTAATCACTGAACCACAAGGCTCCTAAAACAATAATCTTAACCCTGCTTATTGGAAGTAGGTGCTTCTGACCCATTGGGATTTACTTCCAACAAGAAATGTACATCATGACTGCATTATAAATTCCACTCTTACTGAACTAAAGTCTTATTCTTACTGAGTGATTAGAGAGGATAAACTTTCTCTGCATATACTGTATTCTCAGCCAATGTTTTTCAGACCTTTTTTCCTTTGAAACTAGTAAATATAGCCATTTTGACATATTTTCAAGGCCATGAAACATGCTTCTTTTTATAGCCAGATGGAGGTGTTACTATATCAACATTTTCTTTTAAGTGGCTGGTACGGATGGGGTCATTCTCCTTGATGGAGATCAACCATTCACTTTTCATTAGTCTAGAAAGCTCAACTCTTTCAAGAAAATCCACCTTGCCTCAAATGCTATAGGATTATTTTTACACCTATACTATATGAATATATTTTATTCTGAAATGAAAGGTTAGGAAAGTAATGTGAAACAGATATGCAGAGCTTGAAATTTAAGGCAGAGCTGTAGAAAGAAAAATAGCTTGAGCAAACTTGACCTCTTTATTAAAGAATAAGGGTGAAAACCAAAATACATTAAGAGAGGAATTTTTTATTTGTCTTTCTAAATAAGGACCTGTCACATGATCAGTGCTGCACAGGAGTTGAGGACAATTACCATGTAATATTTTTTTGTATTTCCTCAGAATTAAGAACTACTATTTTCAGTGGAGCTTATTTTGAGATCGGTAGCCAGAAGTTATGTGTAATAGCATACAATGCAGTGGCAAATTGCTGGCAGTTAACAATTTGCTGCTTATATTCTTCATCATATAGCAACTTACATAACTGGTGTGTGAACTGATGGCAATTTGTTACTGCAATTATGTCATTGCACTTAGGTGTAACTAACCAATAGGATCCTGGCCAGGATGTATGAAAATTCAGTCTAACAAAACAGAAATCTTTTTCAATTTACCCAGTTGTATCAAGAATTTCTCACATTCACTCAGGCTCCAAAATGCTAAGAGAAAGCAGCCAGGGGCCACACATGCACAGACACCTTGGGCATGCAATATGGTACCAGTATGGTATCCTCTAGTGTGGATAGCTCCAGCCTATCATCTACCTTGGGGCTTGATGGCTGCCAGTGGCAGATTGGTGGGTCCAAGTCTCTCCTTTGCCTCTTCACTATGGGGACCCTCTCTTGGAATCACCATCCTCATTGGCTTGTTTGGTGAAGTTGTATGAGAGAGGTTTTTCAGTGACAACCCCAAGGTTGTTGAATATCCTCCTTTGGGAATCCAGGTTGCCCCCCCCTCCTGTCCTTCAGGCAGGCCAAGATCTTTTCTTTTAGCCAAGCTTTGAGCAATGGATGCTGTGTATGTCTACTCAGGTATGTCTATTGCAGGATGCTGTGTATGTCTATTCAGGTGTGTCTATTTGCTTCTGTTTTCAACAAGTGTTTTAAATTCAGTGGTATTTTAATAGCATCTTGTGTTTCAGTTTTTAAAATGGTTATAATCTATCACATTTCTACTTGGACCTGCTATTTAGTCCTTTGTCCCTACCCTGGGACAAAGGCGACATAGAAATCAACCAAATAAATGCATATACTGTATAAGTAGACACATGGAGTCAATGCATCTGAAGCTACCTTGCAAAGTGTGGTTACCCTTCTACATTACAAGTACCCAGCTGTCATCCAGTACCATCCTCACAAACTGATAGAACTGGAGTGCAACTTAATCTAATCCAACCCTCTGCCACAGATAAAAGCATTCCAAAGTGTGCTTCATTTCAGTCCATTAAGTGAAGGGATGGACAGGATGAAGTATGATATTGTGCTAGTGGCACAGCCATATCATGAGTGGATTTTCTATGAATGTAGCCTATCTCAGGATAATTTTAGACTGATAACCTAATCCCTCTTTGGAAATTGCTCTCTGCCATAAGTTGCAAGAATGTCATTGCAAGTTTCTTTCAAGTCCACCTCTGGCTTCATTGATGTAACTTGGGTATTGGACCTAAGGAAAAGATGGCTGTATGTTTAGAAATAGAAAATGTATAGAAAAAGAGAAAAGTTAAGGGAAGGAAAAGCTTCATAAACCAAAAAAAGTTTTGCACATTATTTTTTTCCAGGGTATGCCAGAGACATGATTATCACAGCCGATTTTCTTTCTCGGTTTCTCAATAAGCTGCACCATGCTAAGCCTCTTCCATGAAATGAAAAACATCCGATTCTCTCCCCAGCTCTTGGTGCTGTGCACTGTCTTCCAGGGCACAAACTCCAGAACGCTTCTACTCTACCTGAGAGTGGGCAGTGTGCCAGATTAGTTTCCTGAGTTAAGCTTTCTATACAGTCTGACTGCTTTCTTTATGTTTTCTACAAGCTTGTAAAGTTACCCCAACAAATTACAATTGCTTAGCGCAAGTTAAACCTCATGGTCCCAGTATATCCAGCCATTTTGGCAATTTCTAAGAATAATTCCCTTGTTCTTTCTTGCATACCAGTCTCATAACCTTTTCCCAAGTGAAGCAGAAGTCACCGGCTTAATAACTGGTTTTGAGGCCACCAGCAAACATCAGGGGCCTCCATGAAGGGTCAAGAAAGAATCCTCCCTGAAAACTTAAAGAGCTGCATTCAGTTCATGTTGGCAATGCTACGTTAGTTGGGCCAATGGTGTAAGAATAAGGGTGTATCTATGGGAGTAGGGAACTGGAAGGATGAGATATTAGAAAGAAGAAAGAATATTTAAGAAATCTACTATATCAAAAATATTAAGAAGGTAGAGATACATCCCTAATAACTCTTGAGGTTGAAACATCAGATTAGTTGTGTGGCTAGTGATCTACTGTAACAAAGAGATTAATCCAATGCTCATATCAGCACAAAATAAAGCACTTTGCATATTGGAGAATTCTAAAGGAGTTTAAACATGGACAGTGTTGGAGGCACTGCTACTCTTTTGAGGACAGATGTTGTGCTAGAGTCTTTATATTATGTGAGATAAAAATGATACTTCATAAAATTAGGAATATCTCTGTATATTGCCCTACCCCTTTAAACAGTAGCAACATGCTTGGCTCTGGGCATATGAGTACTGTTGAAGTTCCATCGATTTTTATTTCTGGGATACTTTACCAAACATGTTTGGCACATATTGCTGATGTCTTGGAGGCCATGGACACCATGACATCCACTGGCCTGCCCCAACTTGTAGTGTTCATATCTAGGCAGACAGAAGACGATCTGAAAGTGGTAGACGTGGAGTCTTCCACGTGGTCATGGTCAGATCACCCCCTGATGAGATTTGGATTTTGCACAATTCTGCTCCTCCACAGGGAGGATAGACCTATTAGAATGGTTGGCCTCTGAAGTCTGTTAGATTCCAGAATGTCCTCTCTCTCTCTCTCTCTCTCTCTCTCTGTGTGTGTGTGTGTGTGTGTGTGTGTGTGTGTGTGTGTGTGTGTGTGTGTGTGTGTGTGTGTGTGTGTGTGTGTGTGTGTGTGTGTGTGTGTGTATTCTTGCTGATTTGGTTGGTGCTGTCCTGTCAAAGATTAGATTGCCCATTGGTATTCAGAGGTGACCCAGGCAGTAGAAATGGTTGCTTTTAAGGACCTTCATTGTGGAGCCCAATCTGAATTATTCTTTATAAGAGTTGAGGGTGAGAAGCACTTAAGATGATGACTGGAGAGCAGATGGAGAAAAGCTGCTCAAGAATGCAATCCAGATACAGTCAGGATGATGACTGGCAATATTTTAATGTATTTAAGGCAGCAAAAAGAGATTATAACACCAAATTAACTATTGAGATCTTGGTACCTCATCTAACCCAGCAGTTCAGATTGTGCAATGCAATGTAATTAGATGGTTAATTAGATCAGTTTCAGTTAGTAAGGCCTGAGAATGTAGACAAGGGCACTTACACACTGCTTTTTTAAAAAGATCCTTGCCCATCTTGGCTACTATAACCTGTAAAGAATACAACAGTAGAATGGGCTACCTATGTCGTTGGTTCTTTTAAACAGGAGGACACATGGACTCCTGCTTAAAAGGAACTATAATGAGGCCCATTCTTAAGAAAGCTATCTGATAACAGATAATCTAAACATTGAAAGTACTCCATATTTAGACAAGTTAATTAATAGGATGGTGGCTGTTTAGTTCCATGTTTTGGAAGAAACTGATATCCTGGATTCATTCCAGTTGGAGTTTAGGTTGTGGCACTGTATTGAAATAAGCAGTGGCTCCTCCTGGGTGTTTCTATGACTTTTGAAATAATCAACCATGGTAACCTTCTGAGAAGTCCATTAAACTTAGGGATTGCCCCATTCGTTGCCTCCCGTCCTTCCCTAGTGGTTGATCTCAGAGGGTACAATTTGGGGATGTTGTCTCCATCCTTGAGACCTCTGTAATGGGGTTCCACAATGGTCAAATATCTCCTGAATGCTACTGAAGCCTATAGTAGAAGTCAGGTGGAGATATGGAGATCAGTATGCTGATGCCATCCTTCATTTCATCTGTAGGGGATACTGTACAAGTCATTGAGTATTGCCTAGTATCACTGGACAAGGGTCAATAAAGTTTTTGAAAACTGCCCAGGGCAGCCCATGTTGCCAGATGGAACAGAAATTAAATGAGTGAGTGAGTGAGTGAGTGAAGGGGTGGGTAGGTGAGTGAGTGAGTGAGCGAGTTGGGTGAATATGTAAAACAGAGATGCTGCTGGACTGGCTAGAGTGAAACCTACACTCCCTATGTATGACTGAGTCCACAGCTAAGGGAAACCCCTGTGGTTTCATATATAAGAAAGGTAGGAGAGTGTCAATATCATATATAGGCATCCCATCATGACAATGATAGAGAACTCTTTCTTTTTATTTGTACATTGCATTCTGTAAACTACCTTCAATTGTTCTTCAGTTCTCTACACTACAAAAAACTAAGTGCAGATCCATATCAAACAATCCACACCCTTATATCTGAGCGGCACAGTTGAGGTGAATGATACTTCCCATATCTTTCATATGATGCATTTTCTAACAATATGCAAAATAACATTTTTTCTTGTTGCTACAGCATCACGTTTTTGGCTTCTGTTCAGTTAGTGTTCTGCTGTAAATTGCAGTTCCTTTCCCTGTTTGTGTTCCTGTATTCTTTCCTGGATTTCTCTCCTTTGAATGTACTATGATTGCTTTCTGTTCTGCAAAGAGCTTTATTTCCCATCCAAAACATGGATGGGAAATAAATGTGCTGCAGCACCTGGAAGCCCATGTGTTTCCTGTTCCTGCTAGAGGGCATAAAGTATATGCTACTCCCTGACCCCTATACAACATTCTAGTTCATGTTTACTCAATAAGCAACAAGGTGACTTTGCTTGTGTGTTTCAAGCAATCAAGTACCTATGCCTTTCTTTATCTCTGCCTTACCTGCCTCTTGATCACAGCAAGGTATAAAATCTAGTCTCATGGATTGACACAAAGAAGTACATAATTCACCTGAAGCATCAGCAAAAGATTCTTATTTTGCCAATACCTGCAAACTTAAGACAGCATACTGTGCAAGCAGCAACTCTGATGCTATGGGGAGGTGAATACACTCTAGATTAAACTCAAGCTTTAAAGGAAGTACAGTATTCAGGCGCCAGCACCCTGGACAGCTCCTGCATCATTTCAGGGTGGAACCTCTCTCTCCTAGAAAGTTTGCCTCTATGGCAGAGACAGCCCTATGAATTTCTTAAGCCCCTTGTGTTTTCTTCCAAGTTATCAAAATTCTTCTCAATCCTCCAAGTTCATCAGTCCAATGCATAAAGGCCAACATATTATTAATAATCTTTGTTTAGAAGTAAACCTAATTGATGCTTGGGCTACATGTTTGCCAGGCAGACATACAACCATGTGCCTTCACACATCCTGATCATTTTGTATCACCTCACCCTGCTTTTGAGTTTGTGACCTCTTGGGTACCTGGGTGTTTGAACACGAAGGCACCTGCTTATTTAAATAAAATTACATTTTGTTCTATGACTACAACCCATTGAGCCCCCCCCCCCACTTTCCACAGAAAGACAGTAGATTCTCTTCCTGACAATCGTGAATGAAGAAGAAAGAGCATGGATACTTTTCTACATATCTGTATAAGTGAAGTTGACTATCTTATTCCTCTATGCTACTTTAAAATACAACACGATTCAATAAGATAGACTAAAACCTTCTAATTCTAAAGATGAGAATGGTTGGCTATTGTTAATAGTTGGAATGGTCACTAAAGGGTGCTGATTCCTATAGGCTTCCATGAATGCACAATTACTGAAGTATTTTAATTTTCTCTGCAGGTACAGCCTAACCTTAACAAAGGCACATGTGGAGTAAAGCTTGTCAGGATGAGGCAGAATGAGGCCTCAGGGAGCGTAGTCGGGATGCCAGGAACAGATAGTAAATTGTCTTTTATTCAGTTTGTTATAATTACATTTTTCCCTGCCATAGATGTTGGGGATGGGGTAGGAGATACATGCATGTGGGAGGAATCCAAATAATTAGGGTACCAGGCATCTCAACTTGGGCAGGCACAGAGAATGCCACTATCTGTCCCACTTTGGGCAGTAAATTGTCACCATGGGTTCTCCATGGGGAAAAGTTGGGAGATAATTATTTTAAATAAAATAAATATACAATATTTTTTATTATTTAACTGCCTTGCTGTAGGTAGCGGCCAGCATGGGTGTGTGTGTGAGTGGGGCATGAGAGAAAGACAGGGACAAAGGCAGACTTGCATTTTGTTTCCAGCCAATTCTTAAAAAATAACCAAAGCTAACAAGAGATTTGGGTTAGGAGGCCTTGGAGATGGCTGAAATGCACAAGCCCCGCTCACCTCCTGTGCATTCCCCTCCCTCCCTTCTCTAGTAATAGGAGCCTAGGATGACTCAGCCTTCTTTCCACCTCGTCTTTACTGCTTGGGACGTTTGCTGACTGTCGGGCGGGGAAACTTTTGAGACGTTCACTTCTGAGGCATTGAGAGATTTCCAAGGGACGCCCCTCCCCTCCCCAGAAGGTTTGGATTAAACTCACCTTCTTAGTACAGTAATTGGGGTGGTGGTGGTGGTGGTGGGGAGATGTCGTTTTGTTTTCCGAGTTTCTCTCGCCTCTCTGTATCATTCACCCCCCCCCCAGTCCCTGTGCAAACATTTGCGATCTGGCTCACCCATCCCCTGATATCAAGGGGATTCCTTCGCAGGGCGGAATTAATAATTTATTCCTCGGCTCCAGGAGTCACTTAGGCTTGCATTGATTTCCTTGTGCTGCATTTCCTTTCGTTCCTCGGAGCCTTCCCCCGCCCCATGCGCTTTCCCGACCTACTCTCTCCCTCTCTCTGTGTGTGTGTGCATCTCGGATCTTGCCTCCGTGCCAGCGCCGCCGCCGCCGCCGCCGCCGCCCGGCCCAGAGAACGAGGCCAGCCGCGCCTGCGGGTTTTTGAAGGACGAGGCCAGCGAGGTTGCCCGACGAGGCCGAGGCCGGCGGGGAGGCCGGTTAGGAGCCCGCGCCGCTTGGCGTTTCGGCCCCATGACGCGGGCGGGCGGGCGGGACCCACCGTGCGCCTCTCCCTCCGCCTTCCTCGCCCGCTCCGGTCCTCACTCCCGCCGCCGCCGCGACGGGGAAGCGCTCCGGGTGGGAGAGGTTCAGCGCCACCCCCTTCGCCCCTCCGCCTCCCGGGCGTCGCGAACCGCGGCTCGTCACGCGACCGCTCCGGCGCCTCCACCTTCCCGGCTCGCCGGTGGCTGCGGTCCTGCGCCTCCTGCCTCGCACTGCAGCGGCCCACCGTCCGCCCAGCCCCGCCCGGTCCCGCCCTGGGCTGCCTTAGGACCGAAGGGCCCCCCTCCCACCTCCGTCAAGACACCCCTTCCCCCGTGCGCTGTTCGAGCTCCCCTTCCCCACCGGCGGCGCTCGGGCTCTGTCCGCGGCCGCCTGACGGCGCGCACCGCCGCCCCTGCCGCCGCGAAGGGATGATGAGCCGCGCGCCGACTTGAGCTCAAGGAGGAAGCCTTGTTGTGAGGGAGCTTCGCCGGCGTGGAATGAATAAACACCTACAGACGCACTCGCCCGCTCGCGCGCGCACACACACACACACACACACACTCCCGCTCCCTCTCTTTACACACACACACACACACACACACACACACACACACACACACACACACACACACACACACACACACACACACACACACACACATGGGGGTGGTGGTGGCGCACGCACGCTTTTTACAAAACCGTGCGCGTGTGTATGTGTGTATGTGAGGAGGGGAGGGGAAGGGAAGGGACCTCGAGGCAGCTTGGCGTTGGGCGAAAAGTGAGGCGGCGGCGAAGGCGGGAGAGGCGAGCCCTCCCTCTTTCCCCTCCGCTCTTCCCCAATTGGCCACCGACGACAACCAGGCTCCTCCGGTCCCGCCCCCGCCCCTACCCCCTTCGCCCGCCCGTCTCGACTGCCGGCTTTCCCCACTTCGGGGGCACTGGGCAGGAGGAGGAGGAGGAGGGGGGAGGAGGAGGAGGAGCGCGAGGTCACGGAAGTAACTCTGGCGGCGGCACGCGCCGCTCAGCTGCGGAGTTGCGGGGGGCTGCAGTCAGGGAGCGGTGCCGCTTGGCTGTTACCAAGGACACCGGAGTTTCCCGGGTCAGCCGAGCCTCCCGGCTCCGGATCCCGCGCGCGGAAAGGGCCGTGGCGCCGAGAGGATGGAGCCGTGACTTCGGCGCTCTTTTTTCTTCCCGGCTGCCTTCTCTCGCGCGCGCTGCAGGAGGGATTCCCCTCCACCCCCAACCACCCTTTTCCAGGTTTTTGGAGAGGGGGAGCCCTCCCGCTTCTTCTTCTCTTCCTTCCCGCCCCTCGCGCGGCTGACTTCAGCCCCCCCCCGCGCCCCTTTTGCGCGCCCAGCCGCGAGCCCAGCCGAGGAAGGCAGCCAGCCCGCCCGCCCGCCACCATGCCGCCGTCGGGGAGCTCCTCGCCGCGGGCTTGGACGAGCCGCCTCGCGCTCCTCTGGACGGCGCTGAGCCTCAGCAGCCTGGGGGTGGACGGGGTCGGCGCGGAGCAGCAGATCCCCTTGTCCGTGTAAGTGGCGCGGGGCGGCCGCCGGGGAGACCCGCTCGTCGGGGGTGGCGGGGCGGCGGCGGGAGGGGTGGACGGTTTGGGACAGCGGGGCGAACGGGGTGTGTGTGTGTGGGGGGGGGAAGCGGCCCTTCTCAAGACTTTCCTGACAAAACTATCGCATGACATTTGCGGCTTGGCCCGCTCCGTGGAGTTGCGGAGGAGGGCTAGAGCGATCGCCGGCGATCCCACCCGGAGACCCCCCTCGGCTGGGCGCGAACTTGGGGTTGCTGGTGCTGGTGCTGGTGGTGGTGCTGCTGCTGCTGCACGGGCGCGCTCGAGTCCTTCCTGGATTGCAGTCCCGCTCGAGCCAGGGAGGGTGATCTCGCTAAACTAAAGACAAGCCCGGGGAGCTGTCCGCACCAGGCCGTTGTGGCCGGGCGGTGTTATTTCCATGCTTTAGGAACCGATGGCAAACTTTACGGGCACCCGGTTGCGTTAAAGCGGCACAGGAGGTGGGTGGGTGGGTGTGGGGCTCCGTTCAGCTTTAGGAGGAGGGATGTTTGGGAGAGAGGAGCGTAGTGGCGGCATGTGGCGTGGGATGTTGTTTCCTGCCAAGTGTTGTTGTTACGTTTTCCCCGGGTCTCTCTCTTGAACTGTTTTCTTTCTTTCTTTCTTTCTTTCTTTCTTTCTTTCTTTCTTTCTTTCTTTCTTTCTTTCTTTCTTTCTTTCCTTCCTTCCTTCCTTCCTTCCTTCCTTCCTTCCTTCCTTAAACCTCTCCTCCTCTTCTCCACAGCGTAAAAACTCTGGGCCTCTGCTTTTGGCGGGGAGATCCGATCCATCGCAGCAAAATATTCCGGTTCTCAACTTCTGCAGAAGGTAAGGGCAGCACCGTAGACGAGGAATCCATGAGTGCTGAAAACAGAAGGATATCTGGGATCCTGTACATACAGGAATACCAACCAGTCTTCCCCTCCCCTCCCCTCCCCCTGCCCCAGGGTTTTTCTTTGCTCCAGCCTCCTTGCCCGACGCAGGTTGTCATCTCTTTTGTCCGATGTGGAGGATCCTTGAAAGTTGGCCATGAACTGGTGGTTTTAAAAGATTTCTTTCCTTTTGAAACACCCGCCCCCATCTCTTTCCTTCTCCCTGGCGGCTAAAGCTGGTTGGGGACCTCTTTGGCATTTGTTTTGCTTCCTAAGGGAGGATTATGAGCTCCCTAGTTTTATGGGTAAGCAGTACCCTTCTCACATACATGCATCCATGTTTAAGTTTGAAAACAAACAAGCAAAAGAAAAAGCAGAGTAGGGGGGAATGGGAGGAAATTTCATTTTGCTTTCTCCAGCTGCATTTCAGGCAAAAGCCCCTTCCAGGTCCCCTCAAAGCCTGACTATTGTTTATCATCTCTGCAGTTAAAAAAAATCACAACAATCCTATTATTCCTCCAATCATCCCAGGGCAGTGCTGGGATGTATTACATCATTACAGATAAGGGGAATGAATGTGGTTATCTGCCTGCTCAGCTGCACAGCTGCTAATAAGCTTGTGAAGTAGTGCAAAAAACTTGAGAAATTGGTCTAAGTCTTCATCATTCTGGAGGTGGTGGTGATGAGAATGGAAAAATGGATTATTAGACCTTTTATCAGAGCCTGCGCCTGGTCTCGATGAGACATTCTGCAACCTTCTGCTAAAATTGTGCATCCAGTTAACCTGGGTTTAAATATAGCTGTTGATGAATTAAAAATAAATGAGGAATCCAGGACAATGGGAAGTTCGAAAAGGCTTCAGAATTACAGTTCTGCATAGTTTCAAAATGATATGCAGACTTAGGACCAGTCCATTGTGATGCAGGGTTTTTTTTAAAGTGTAAATGAGTAGAAAATGACATGCCTTAAATGAAACTTCAAAATATATTCGTCAGGTTTTTTTTTTTTGCTTTTTTGAGGTGAGGGGAGATTTTGTACTGAACCATTAAAAATAATGTTCTGTATTTTTTGGTATGGATTTCTGCCATTTTTACTAAGTGAACTGAAGCAGCTTGGTATTTGTGAGGAACTGTGTGACATGGTTAGCTGTTGCATTGCTAAGCCAAACAGCAAACTTTTATGCTTCATTTAATTGCAATCAGTGCCTTAAAACTAAGGATGACTTAAGAAACATGACAACTGAGTGGAAAGCTACCATCTCAGTCTTTTCTAGCACTCATAACTAGGGCTTTGTTTAGGTATCATAGCAAATCATATTTTAGGGCTTCTTGATATGACTGAAGTAATTTGGAATATTTTCATATTATTTAATTTTTATAGCCATAGAGTACTCTGAAATTAGGGTGGTTTTAATATTTTACAGACTCTTTATTTGTATGCTTTGAAGCAACACAGCTTATGAACCATGCAATATTGTATGAAAAATATAGGAAGGCATGCCAAATGTCTAGCTTATGAAGTATTCTGAGTATATTAATCAGCTGCCTTTGTTTGCAAAGTGTGTGTTTAGAACAGATACTGTCAAATAATACAGACTGATTTATTTTGGAATTACCCCTTTGTCTTAAACTATTTGAACATTGATGCATTTTAACCATGAAATGCTCATTTCCCCCTGTATTTCATTAAAGATTAAGGATATGCAGAATCCTTTAATGATAGCCTTTGAACCAACTCTTTTCTTATTCAAGTTGCAGCCCTCTGAAATAAGGAATTTTATTTGAAGTAGTAAGATTTCTTCCTATTGGTTGCCATACTGCAGTGTCAATAATGGGAAGCTACTACAGTGATCATTTTCCATTTTCCATCCTTTTTCCGTTGTATTAGCAGAACTGTGTTTCTCCTGCTGCAGCTTGATAATTGTACATTCAATTTCCATCTGGAGGGTTTTGTTTTTGATGTTGGTGTTCCATAACGAAACAAAACACGAATTCTGCATACAGCATATACATCAGGTTGTGCAATGTATTTATGCTGCCCTGGCATTCTGGTGGTTTCAGTATGTTGGCATTTTGGTGCATTCTAATTTTATTTTAGTTTTAGAAGGGTGGGCATATTTTAGATTTAGAATGTTAGCTCTGGGACTGTAGAGTTTGAACAGCAGTTTCTTAGTACAAATGTTAGTTTTTAAAAATACTTTGCATTTCAATGCTGGTATATATGTATGTGCCTGGTGTTTTAGGTATCTCAAAGTTGGTGGCTTCAAGGTGTAAAAAAAATGTCCATTTCATGGGAACAGTAGAAACCTGAACAATTAGTAAGATGACATCATTGCACCATCCCAGGTGTGAAGTCCCTTGCTCCTGTCTGACTGTGGGGAACCCATTTGGATGTGGGTATTATTAAGAATTAAAACTATCCTATGTTATCTCACCCCTGGCCATTATTGTATCTAGGTGAATAAAACAATGCTGTGATGATAGCAAAAATACTGAAATTACAGGTCACACGCACTCAAGCATGGATGAAATATATATAAAATAAAACGGATGAAGGTAATATCCCTGGTCACACTGCATGATTTTTCAGGGTAACAAAGTATCCATCAAACTGCTTGCCTAAGCAGATAACGTTTTCGATGTGTTTTTAATAGTGGCGCAGGATGGAGTTTGATTTCGCGTTTCTTTTGTTTAAAAAAAAAGCAGAAATTGCCTCTGTGGGATCAGCGTTTAATTTCAGCCTCTTTTCCAGTCCCTGGCATTCCATTGGCCCCCCACAGCATAAATTTGCGTTCCATTTAAAACGGGGAGCCTAAGAGAGTGTTTCCCAAGGCAAGACGCTGGGAAGCTCTTGTGTTGGAGGGTGACAGAAGAGGACAGCCATTGTTCTGCAGCACCGTCACCACCAACTCTCCTAATGTCCGAAGCAATGCAGGACTACCTACATCAGAGAGCTCCTGAGAGTGTCTGTATCACTCAGTGCTGGAGTGCCCGCATAGACATCTGCGCATATTTGTTTGGGCTGATGCTACAAAAAAGTGTTAATGGCTCAGTCCTCTCAGTACTTACTTATTTGAAAACAAGGCCTTCCGGTAATCAGTTGATTTCACTTCTGTGTCAATACACTTATAATCAAAGCCTAAACTGAATTCTTTTGCAGGCAGGAGAAGGTGCAGTCCTCAAAGCATCAGTGCCACAAACCTCATTCATGTTGGGCTGTGGTGCTGGGCTAGCCGTTTTTACCCTCTTATGATTATAAGCCTGCCCTCTTCATATTGCTCTCCATATAGCCTAAATGTTTTGTTATCTCCTAAACCCCTTGACAGCCCCCCAACCGTTCAAGGGCCATTTGATCCTTTCCCCTCTCTCCCTATACTGACAGGCATATGATAGCATTCGGAAGTATTCATAATATTCTCACACTGCTCTATTGCTTTCCAATAAATAAGTGTTTTCTTTTGATACAACGAATGGTTGATTCTTGTATTTGTGTGCGCGCGCCTTTATTTACCATTAAAGGAATCAACACGGTTACATCTGCAGTATAGCAATGGGGAACCTCCACCCCCCCACCCACAAAAAGGTTTCTGTGATACAGCTAATGTTCCAGTTCCGATTCCAGTTGTCATGTAGATTTGGCACCATAAACGAAATTGCCTATATGCTTGGAAAGGAAGGATGCTTCCTCTTTGGTTGCTGAGCAAACACTGCGGGGGGTCTTGGATGTCACTCCAATGCATCCAGTTTTTCCATCTGTAATGAACTTTGGAGGAGCTTCTTTTGATCAGCGATGATTTTGTATGCACTTTGGAGAAGTAGTCTTTTTCACTTTTCAGTCTAGTATATCTTAAGAAGCCATATTTTCAAAATATTATGCACAGTTCACCCAGCGCTTCCATTCATTTCAGCTGCTCTTAAGGCTGGTGAACTTAGTTGAGAACTGAGCTTGTGAATACTGGTGATTTGAATGACAATAACCTTCAGTTACAATAATTCCATAGAATAGGAATTATGTTCTCATGTCCCAGATTAAAGGCAGGATTTGAGTTTTAAAGATAAATGAGGCTGCTGCTTTCCCATGGGGCTGGATATTGAGAGCTACCTCTCCACATTCTAAAAAGTTCCATCATCATCGTTAAGTTTCCATTTAATGATAATTGCTCTTGTACAGATATAGTAAGCCATGAGTGTGATTGCTGAACAGTGTAGGCAAAAACATGAATCATACACTTTCCTTTAATCTTAAAATTAAAAATAAATTAAAAGGATTAGGAAGACAATAATACCACCAATTTCCTCACACATCACTAGCAAATTCTTTTCATGCATATGCAAACATACATTCCTCAACTCTTGGAATTTTCAACAGTATTTTTAAAATTATTTTTATTGCCTGTGGAATAGATGCAGTCAGTGCCTTTCATGACCATCATAGCAAAAGATCATTGGCAAACCCCTTCTGTCTATGCGCTACGTAGAAAAGGGTTGACATAAGAATTGACTTGATGGTACATGAGAATGATTTTATTGATTGATTGATGATTCATCTTTTTCATATCATGGAAGCAATGCATCAGTGACAGCATTCATCAATATTCGCCCCTCCTTCTGATGGTACACGAAAAGATACATGTATTTTTGTGCTCTCTCGGGTCTTCCTTGTAAGCAGTGCTGGCTTGAAGTTGGTCTGCACTGCAGGCATCTGTTTGGTGCAGGTATTGACTTCTAGTGCTGACAATGCATTTGCTCTTGGTTGTGTGCTACTTCCAGGATAGTGCAAGCACTCTGGCTTCCAAATATACAGGATTTGTGCAGGAGGGAGGAACCTGGACTGTCCCTAGGGAGGCAGGAGGCAAAAACCCAACATCATCTTAATTCCTTATCCATTTCTTCAAAAGAAGCAAAGACCAGGTATGAACTGGGCATTTTCAGGAAATATTGTTCCCGGTCTCTGTGTGCCCCCCCCAAGCTTTACCTGGATAAATACTGGGGAAATCTTTATGCAATGTGCCATCAAGATTAAAAATACAAAAACACAGATCTTGGCTGTAGAATCCTTCAGCCAATGTGGACAATGGAAACATTTCTAATACTTAAATAATAAACGCAGGTAGCTACCCAATCACTTGAAGTTTGGCAAGTTGATGGTGATTCAAAGGCACAACTTGGAAATATACGACATAGCCAGTGTAGTATAATGGATATAGAGTGATCAGCTATGTCTATGAGATCTTGGAAAGGTTAGAGTTTGTAAAATCACTCCTTAAATACCTTACCTTGAAAGACCTGTTGGGGGTTGTGATGAGTGGGTTCCAACTGGAAAGCACAGTGCATTTGCACACACATGATGGAGATATGCTATCTCTCTAGGTAGATGTGACTGGTGGAATAATGATGGTCTTGTTCATCAGACAAAGCAGGTGTTTCAAATCAGCACAGCCCAATGCTGAACAACTAATACACTAAGAAGTACAGATAAGCCCCACAAGAATTCTGCCAGTTGTTTTTCTTTTTAAGTGCTTGCCACCTTAAGTGCTTTTTCCTACTATTTGATGTGGTGGTGTCTTTCATTCACACCAACGGCTGGGTTCACTGATATCAGTGTTGAGAAATGTGAATGTTTTAGAAATACCTCCTTCAGCAAGGCCAGCTGTGATGTTGTATGCCCACTGTGGGAGCCTGTTGTGCCAAAGGGTTACCTTTTCCAGCTCTGGTCAAAGGTGTGCCATGGCTGGGGCCAGAACCAATGGAACTCCATGAAGGAACTGAATACAAAATCTGCTACAAATCAAGACATAGAAAGGAACAGAAAAGGAAGGATAACCTGTCTCTTAAAATGATATAAAGCATGACCGGTGTATAACATTCTTCATGGGTCGTCCCTGAGTTTTGTCTGACTAGTGAGCCTCGTGGTGCAGTGGTTAAATGCCTGTACTGCAAGTAAAACTGTGCTCACGACCTGGGTTCAATCCCCGGTAGCAGGCTCAAGGTTCACTCAGCCTTCCATCCTTCCGAGGTCGGTAAAATGAGTACCCAGCTTGCTGGGGGGGCAATGTGTAGCCTGCACTCTGTAATTAAAATTGTAAACCGCCCAGAGACTACTTGTAGTAGTATGGGGTGGTATATAAGCAGAACACTTTGCTTTTAGTGGGAAACATAGTACTAAAATTAGAGGAGGAAATTTACTAGTTCTACTGCCAAGAAGCAGAAAAAGTGGTTATCCAGGGGAAAAATTAGCCCCTAAATAAGGGTGGGGGGAAGAGGAAGACAAAGGGAGGAAGAAAAAAACCCCAGAGGAAATGTGCCTTCTAACCATCATTCTCAAGGAAAAGAAATAAAGGGTATTATGAGGAAATGTGGCACATTTTAGTTTAGCTCTTCACTGCCTTATACAGTACAGTGGCCCCCTGCCCGTTCATGGTTCATATACTGCAGTCCCGCTATATCACAGGACCACAGTATAGTGGTACCCCAAAAGGACTCGGGGGGGGGGGGAGTTTTAAAACCCAGGGCTTTTAAAACTTTTTCTCCTTCCCCAAGCCCCGGGCTCCAGCTGATTGACACTGGGGTATGGAAACAAAAAAAAATTCTCCCCTACCCCAGTGCCAATCAGTTGGAGCCCGGGGCAATGGAGCTAAGCCCTAGGCTCTGTTGCTTAAAGTCATCTTAAACATTGTGCACTGCTCCCCCCCCCGGGGGGTGGGGGAGCAGCACGCGCCCCCATGCCTGACCCGACCTGCATCTGCATATCACAGATTTTCAATGATCGCAGGTTGGGTTTACCCCTGATCCCCATGATGGATGGGTGGGGGTTACTGTATTTCACATGACAATGCATCCGGATTGTTTCCTCAAGGAAACTAATGTTTACAATTGATGGTATCTAAATGTGGTGGTGTTGTACAGATATGGCAGTATCACTTTCTCCAAGGGTTCAAATTGAGCGGGACAGTTGCCGATAAAATATGGCGTAGTGGAGACAGAGCCTCCTTGACTGAAGCACCAGATTCCCCGCAACCACACCAATTAACAAAGGGAGGAGGCTAGTTCATTTTGAGACAAAACTTCTTCTTCAGCAATGGGGCCAGACTCTGCAATTCCTTTATGAAATGCTTTCTTTATTGATTCAGGCCTGACCACCATTTAGCTTCATATCTGCAAAGCTGTGGGCTTTGAGTTGCAGAGACAGGACTTGGTGGGCCTGTTCTTAGAACCAGACAAACAAAGTTACTTTTCAAAAGGAATTCCTTAAAGTCAGTGTTCCAAAGCCCCTGACTCCTAGTTAGTGACCACTAATATGTGTAATTAAAATCAAAAACTCTTTACTTCCCCATTTTGTTAAAAATACAATAGAAATGCATATTTTTGTTGCTTTAAAAAATCTGAATGCCATCTGTGCTTGAACTACTGTGAAACCTTTCACCATCCATAAACTGTGTCATCACCTCAATATCCACAACAGAATGCCAGCTAGTGCTTGAAGCTTGTGATATTCCCTCTCCATCCTTCAGTAAGTTCCCCAGGTGGAGATGTGTGCGAAATAGCAGCCTGGGTTGCACAGGGCTTGCTCAAGCAAATGCATTTGTTGGGGGAAATCTGTGTTTTCACACCTAGTGTGAGGATTGCCTGAAGAAACAGGGGCTCTTGAGAGGGAATGTTATCATCATTGCTAATCAAAAATTTCCTGGTGCTTCAGTCAAGGAGGATCTGCCTCCCATACACTGGTCTCTCTAGTTTGACCCCTTCCTATCCACGTCACACAGCAGAAGTGAGTTTATAGGCACATCTGGTTCAACTGCTCCTCCTCCTCCACGTGGTCTTTATTTCTGCAGACTTAATGGGTTTGTGTGTCTCCATGTTGTTGTCGAACAGCTGGAAGTTTGAAATCCTTGCTTATCTCCTGCAAATCAACAAGAGGTATAGCAGAAAGGTGCAGCCTACCTCTGACCCCCCTAGTCTACCGATGACCATCCTCACATGGCATCAGATTCATGCAGCATATCTATCTTTAGTTTTAAAGCACACAAGAGTGATTTAAATTCTTAAAATTGTATATATTCAACCCAGAACACGTAGCTTGGCCATCTTGACATTAATTGCTTTTATTCCCTCCTTTCTGTGTTTGCACAATTTTAAACGGGGGGGGGGGGGGAGAGAGAGAGAGAGAGAAGAACGCATTAAGCTTTCCCCCTTTCCTTAATCAGATCACTCCTCCTCCTTCACCGGAATTTCTGGATACTGTAGCTCAGAGTTTTAGGTTTCTGGCTGCAGAGTTCTGTTCCCTATTCTGCCCTCTTTAATGGGGCTGGACTTCATGATCCATAAGGTCCCTCCTAGCTCTGCAGTGCTGAGATGATTATTGTTATATCTTCTTCTTCTTCTTCTTCTTCTTCTTCTTCTTCTTCTTCTTCTTCTTCTTCTTCTTCTTCTTCTTCTTCTTCTTCTTCTTTAGCTACTGCAGTTAATAATGTTATCATTGGGCTGTGGGTCAGTAAGATGATGAGAGTTCTTTCAGATTAAGGCAAGACATGAATGACACCCTGCTTGAGCAGTGGCTTTTATTCTTATGACAGTTTCGGTTCACAGTTTCAAGCCTTCACTGTAGCCGCCTCAAAGATGAAGTTAATAATGTTAGAAAGAAATACTGTTGTCATTAAAAAAAACCTAAGCATAAATAGTGTTAATCAGGCTAATACCAGTGCTTAAATCTAAATTAAAAATAGTTCAGAATCTTGAGCTCAGCAAAAAAATATTGCAAGTTTTCTGTTCAACTAAGCATTCATGTCATCAGCTAATGACACAAAGATATATGCAAGGATGCAAAACCGTCTCAATCCTAGTCCTGACCTTTTGAAACGTTTGCTTCTTACAAAAATTCATGCCCAGTTTAAGAATGCTAGCTCCTTTAAATCTTTGCATGTACTTAAATAGCTCAGGCTAGGATCCAAAGAGCTATTTTAGGTACACCCAAAGGCTCGCTTGCCCAGTGGAAAAATTTGACTTTCCTTCCATTTTGAAGTACAAACCCCTATGTCTTGTCTCAAATTACTTTGGAACCCACTTCCTGTTTCAAAAGCATTTGCTGCATTGAATGAAGGACTGTTTTACCTGAAATCTACTTTTGAGAAGACTGTCTCTTTAAGATGTGGACTCTCCTTACTCTTGTTAAAGACTATGACTCAAGCTATATCTTACAGATGCTCTTATTCTGTGCTATCAATTTAAAACTGACTTATAGCTACCCTAAAAGGGCTTTCAAAGGAGTTGTTTTATGAGACCCACACCCCCCAGTGGGTTTCTGTGGCTAAGCATGGACCTTGAAGCCCATACTGTTACTCGACCCACTACACCACACTTAGGCGGTTACTTCATGTCCCGTTCGTCCCTTCTTGCTGTCCCGCTTGGGACCAGTACAAAAAAACCTTACTTCACGTCCATAGCATAACAGCAAAAAGTTGTCTCGACCATGACCCCGGAACTGGGAACAGAGCATGACAAGCCGTACCTGCTCCTGGGCTGGGGAATTCTCTTGTCATGGTTCGTTCTTGGTTCCTGTTCCGAGACAAGGGACCGTGGGGTAACAACTGTCACACAACAACCAGTGTCCTCCTAGTGGTCAGCGGCTGAAGTGGCATTCAACATTAGTTTCTCTATGGGAAACACCATGCAGTGCAAATGTTTATTAAAAAAAGTACTTAAAATTCTGTAGCATTGACGTGTAAATCCCGGAAGACCAGTAAATTGAAATATGGAAAAGGTTTTATTTACGATATTAAAAAAGGATTAAGAAAACAAGACAAATTCAGAATTTGTCACGGAACAAGACCGTGAAGTAGCAGTTGTCATGAGACAAGTAATCATGGCCATGAGTAAACAGAAACTGAACAGGGACAAAACCACGTGACCGTGAACAACGCTGTCACGGTACAAATGTAATTGTGGAACAAGGTAGGACGTGAAGTAACTGCCTTAGTATCTCATGTTAGAGAACATTTGTAATACAGTGGACCCTTGTATAACAAACGGTTTGTATAACATAAAATCTGTACAACATAAATAATTCCGGAGATAGGGGAAATTTGCTTAACAGAATCGCCTATGGGGCAAATCTGTACTACATAAAAATGGTCACAATTAGGGATTACTCTGTTTTCAATGCATTCCTATGGGAAATTTGTATAAAGGAACATTTGTTTAACATAATTTAATTTGGAATGAATTAATTCCTTTATACAAGGTACCACTGTATAAAGTTGAAATTGCATTAGCATTCCAGATGTGTGATTCCATCAGAACTTCTTATTTTAGCAAATGCAATTGCAAATGAAAACTGTGTTTGTTTCCCAGTAACCAATTACTGTACAACCAGTTGGTCAATTGTTGGGAAACTTCATGCTGTGACAATCAAATATTTTGCAGCACTTAATATATTCCCTTTTCAAATTACATGCTGACTGTATAATAAGTCTGTTGTCATTTTTGGGTTAATGTTACATAAGCATCTGTTCTTCGTACCAAAACTATGTTCCCAATAGTCATACAGTCAGACATGTTCTGAGGCAGCAGTGATACCAAAATAAATGTGTTATTATGGACCGTTCAGTGTAAAATGTTTTGATATCTTTTTTTACCTGGTTTCCTGCAACCACAGACATCTGTCTTGCTTTACTTGACATGCTGTGGCTACATCCCTAATCTACGTATGAGTCTTATCAGCTTCTTTTAGTGTATTTACATCTCATCTTTCATCCATCCTGGGGGAGAAAAGTGGGCATGACCTGCTTTGTACATAATATGTTGCATCATATCATGCTCTAGTGTTTTAAACATACGAATATCATCATAGTCATGATTCTACAGCGTTCAGCTTGTTGCTCTTCAAGGTTAACAGTGGCCTCTCTGTAGTGGCCTCAGTGCACTAGGTGCAGGAGCACAAGATTTGTTGTGTATTTGCTGAGTTCCTTGAAGGATATCACCCAGCAGTGTTTAGGTTGTGCTGGAAACTGTGCACCAGAGAACTCATGTTTCTAGGGTCACTTATGCTTCTGCCTGCACAACCCTGTGGTCCATCACAACTACATTAGGTGGGATTTTTATCCTGCCATCATGATGTTGTGGTTTAGGCCAGTAGTTCCCAACCTTGGGTAACTCAGGTATTTTTAGACTGCAGTTTCCCAAACCCTTCATCACTAGTGGTGCTGACCATGGTTTCTGGGAGATTATCTGGGTTACCCATGATTGGGAACCTGATTTAGGCCATTTATTTCAGTGGATCAGCTCTAGGGTAGGTTACCTGTTTGGCAGGCTAGTACAAACAAGCAAGCAAACATGCATGACGTTCAATACATAATTATTACTTTGTGAAACGCCACAACAGACAGTACCTGAGGTCACATGGGGACTAAAATGATGAATGGCTTTACCTGTGATGGCCTTCAAAGGGAGCCCAGTCTATAAGCTTCAGGACATAATAGATGTTCCAGTATGGATTCTGGCATTCAAGTCTCAGAGTGCTGTCTGATGACACTCAACAGCTGTATGCATATGTCTGAAATTTATTCCCATTTAAAGCATTTTGAAATCACTGGATCTGATCTGGCAAATCTCCTCGGTAACGTACATCACCTATAAGCAGAATCCCATCGAATGACACTCCCACAACCAATTCAGATTATTTTTGTGAATTTCTGTTTGCTTCTTAATGTACCTGATAATCAACTATGGATTCCATGGTTGCTTCAGCGAAAAAGTAACATTTAGATTTCTTTGTAACTGAACGAAAATCTAGTTGAAGCCATTTGGTGCTTACTCAGCTAAGGAGTGTCTCGCTCTTCTACTTTCACAGCATTTTGCATGCGTAGGGTGATTCCATTACTTTTATGATTAAAATGTGAAGTGTTCCATCTTTGATATGTGATTTGATATGTGATGGAAATATGAGATCATTTCACTTATTTCACAGTACATTCACATTACGTTTTCAATAATGTCTTTTAATATGGAGATTTTAGGTGGACAATCTAAAGGGAAAACATTGCCTTTTATTTTCTTTCAAGAGCTAATTTCCTTCTAGATTTTGTCTATAGCTGGTTCAGTCTTCTCTCATTCTTTGAGGAGGAAAATATAACCTTTTAATGTTGTAAGAGCTGGTCTTCTAAATTAAATCCATGCACATGCACACTCATGCATATCTATGTGCATAAAAGCACAGTTCTTACCATTCTTTTCAAAAGAGGATCCAAGAATTTTCACATTAATATAATTTAGAGGTGCGGTGTAAAATGAACAGAGCTTGTAAAGGAAGCTCAAATATATACCAAATATTCAGTGTATATCAAAGAAAACCCCTGTTCTGATACACAGCCTGTGTGAGGAGAATAATGATGCCTTGCATATTCCTTTAATTTGGACCTCACCATAAAACAACAACAACAAAGAATCCTTCTATCATCCACCTGTCTCTAGTTCAAATCATTTGTTAATTGAAACATATGGATGGCCTTCATAGGAACATGATCACTTTGACTGCTGTAAAGTTTTATCTCACTACTCCACACAACTTCTGTTCAAGAATAGAAATCTGAGACTTGTCCAACCCTACACTGGTTAGCTTTTGTTTTGGAAGGTATAGGGAAGACTTGAACTACCTAACTCTAGCTTCACATTGAGGTAACCAACACACAGACCCATCTAGCCAAGTAGTTTTTGTGAACTGACCTTCTTTTCAATAATTCTCAGCATTCTTAATAGCTTACACACAATGTAATAGATTGTCTGTGAGTTGGACAAATTTACACAACAGGATTTTGACTACTGATATATGCATTCAAAAGAGACAATGCAGTTCTTTTATTTCACATTGGACAAACATTTTGATTTCCTTTTGTCAGATCCTGATTTGGATTATTGACCCCACCCCACCGAAGCCTACAAAGATTTACAGATCTTCTCGACAGAGTCTGTGGTTTGTCATACCTGATATTATCTCAGTAAGAGTTAAATATCAGAATGAAATATTCATTCACAAGATGTTTGTTAACTCATCTGGATAGTGTCTTCATTGTTGCAATAATTAATGGGCCACTCTAGAACCTGTTAATTCTACATAAGTTCCACTTACGTACACCATCTCTAGGTTCCATCCTTAAGAATAGCAAATCCAAAAAATATCAGAGATAGTCTTAGAGGTATGAGGAAAAAACTGGTGCATAAGCTAAACAAAACAAAACAAAAACAAACAATCCCCCAAAACCCAAAACAATATGCTTGAACTGCTTAAAACCATAGAGGTTCCCACCGCACATATGTGCTAGTCATGTCTGACTCTAGGGACAGTGCTCATCTCCATTTTCAAGACAAGTGTTCAAGACAGTGTTGTGCAAGTCCATGGCCATGTGGCTGGCATGGCTGAACACATTTCTACGCATGGAACACTGTTTACCTTCCCGCTTTTTATGGCAGTACCTATTTATCTACTAGCATTTTTAATACATGCTTTTGAACTGCTAGGTTGGCAGGAGCTGGGGTTAACAGCGGGAGCTCGCTCTACTGCGTGGCACGCAGTATTCGAACTGCCGAGCTGTTGACTTTGCAGCCAACAGTTTCAGCGCTCTAGCCCACTAACCCACCACGCTTAGAACTGCTTTGAAACCCATAAAAACAATGTACGCATTGAACAAAATATGTAACTCAGAAAATACATCTTAGTTGTAAGCTTATAGCTATGCAAAGTCCAAACATGAATTTTAGTTGTGCTTGAATCAAAATACAAACATTAAAACACAGGAGCTCCTAGCCTATGAAAGTAGAGAATACATCCCTATAATATTTCAGTAAAAAAGCAATATAATCCCAAAAAGCTTTAAAAGCTTTTTTCAAATACATTAAAGTACAGAAGGGTTAGAATAAGAAAATACAAAATCAAAAGCATTATTTAACTCAAAGCATGTAGTTAACATACAGAAAAACCAGTCTCTCTAAAAGAAAAATGCTCACCAGCCTTTATTTATGTTATTCTAATGGGTATCTCCTGACCACTCTCAATTTGTCTGCTGTCCCTCACTTGTTTGCAAAATAAGTGGCTTTTGCATCCTTTAAAATAGTTTCCCTCAACAAATTGGCTGTGTGTCTTGTCAGATGTTCTTGTAAAATGGGAGAAATGTCAGGTTTATATACTATTGAAACTTTGAACCATACGAACCTACCCGGCAATTAAGATCTAGCCAGGGGGCCCTTTTAAAAGAGCCATCCCTCAAGGAGGTGAGAGGGATGGCCTGTAGACACAGGGCCTTCTCGGCAGCTGCTCCCAAGCTATGGAATGCCCTCCCGATCGAGATCCGCCTGGCGCCAACACTGATTACATTCCGGCGCCAGGTAAAACCTTCCTGTTCCAGAAGGTTTTTAATTGATATAATATAGATTGTGGGTCCGCTGATGACAATTTTAGAATAATGATTTTAGTGTAAGGTTTTTATTGATGATTTAGTGATATTTTACTCTTAACTATTCTAAATTGTTTTATTCCTTGGATTGTAAGCCGCCCAGAGACCTTTGGGTAGTGGGCGGCATATAAGTTAAATAAATAAATAAAATAAATAAATAAATAAATAAAACGTCATTATTTATTTACTGTATATACTCGAATATAAGCCTAGTTTTTCAGCCCTAATTTTGGGCTGAAAAAAAGGGGCCATTGACTTATATTCGGGTCAATACTTTTAGCCACTGAGGCAAGTGCTTGGGTTGGTGGCTAAAAGTCGTTTTAAACATTGTGTGCCGCTTCTCATGACCTCCTTCTGCATCACAGGGGAGTGGCGTACGATGTTTAAAATGACTTTTAGCCACTGACCCAAGCACTTGTATCAGTGGCTAAAAGTCATTTTAAACATCACACACTACTCCCCCAGCTCACAAAGGAGGAGCTGCCAGGCCCTGCTGCATTTCCCAAACTAGACTTATACTCGAGTCAATACGTTTCCCCAGTTTTGGGGGGTTAAATTAGGGGCCTCGACTTATACTCGGGTTGACTTATACTCGAGTATATATGGGTATTTTATTTCTTTTGAATATTTTTGCTCCACCGTTCTCTGAAAAAGACAGATGTTTGGCTTTTCTGGAGACAAGCAGTGTCCTTGGGTACCCATATGTTAGTAGCGGAGCCAGCTAGACTTGCTGACCTGTGAAGTGGTCCTCACCTTTGCAGTACCTCCCGTAACAATGTATTTGGGCAGTACAGCCTAAATGACTGTAACATGCTTTTATATTTAATATGTCCCCTTCATAAATATTACAGAATACTATACTGTATTATATGAGTTCATATTCCTCATTGTTACTACACTGAATTAGAAAATTAATAATTATTTGTTGTGAGGCTAAAACCTTCTAAAACGAACAGTACTTTTGTTTTTCTTTTCCATTTTCTATCAAGAAACCAAATACAGTGGACCCTCATATAACAAACGGTTTGTATAACATAAAATCTGTTCAACATAGAAAATTCCAGAGATAGGGGGAAATTTGCTTAACTTAATTGCCTATGGGGTGAATCTGTATAACATAATAATGGTCGTGATTAGGGATTACTCTGTTATCGATGCATTCATATGGGAAATTTGTATAAAGGAAAATTTGCCTAACATAATTTCATTTGGAATGAATTAATTCCTTTATACAAGGTACCACTGTACTTAAAATAACTTGAAACCATTTCTCATTCTATACTGTTTTGTAAAAGTTTCTTCCATACAATACGTGGTTATTCTCATTTGTTTAACACAGTTTTCCAAATCAATGTTATGCTACTTTTATCTTGCATTTTAGGTAAAACAGAACTCAAGCAGCAAAATAAACTGCACACCATTTTTACTCCTTGTTGTCCCTGTTCACGTATTTTAAGCATTGTTGTTAACCTTTTCATCATGAAAGATAGAAGTTAACTTAGTGAATTGCTTCTGCTTGTTACCTCATATATGTTCCAAAACAATATGTTATTTTGGCGAATGGTTCCCAGCTGTATTTTTTCAATAATACATTCAATTTTAAGGAATCTCTCTAATTTTTTTATCCAAACTAGACACTCACTGTCTTCACCTTCTTCCTTTGGATACATTCCAGTTTATCAATATCCATTTAAAACATCACATCTCAGAACTGGCAGAGCATTCTATGTGGGCTCTGGGCAAAGGCCTGTGTACTAGTATGTTGTGTACCATACGTTTATTTATGCAGCTTAGATGTGCAGCACCTTTTTAAACCACCACACCATACTAATGATTCATCTTTAGCTTACAGTCTACTTGGACCCACTACATTCTTTTTATATGCACTCCTCCCAGGCAAAATGTTGTCTGTCCTATGTATATGGTTTCTTTTACAACTTGTAAAACTAGGATAAGAACATAAGAACATAAGAAGAGCCATGTTGGACCAGGCCAAAGGCCCATCTAGTCCAGCTTCCTGTATCTCACAGTGGCCCCACCAGATGCGTCTGGGAGTGCATGAGACTAGATCTCTGTCTCCTGATACCACTCCCATGCATCTGGCCCTTGAAGTACCCCGGTTTAAAGCCTGGAGATTACACATCTCCATCATGGTTTGTAACCTGTGATGGATTTTTCCTTCAAGAATCTGTCCAGTCCCCTTTTGAAGGCATCCAGGCCAGATGCCATCACCACCTCCTGTGGCAGGGAGTTCCACAGACTAACAACATGCTGGGTGAAAAAATATTTTCTTTTGTCATTTCTTACTCTCCCGGCCCTCAATTTGAGTGGATGTCCTCTACGTCTGGTATTCTGTGAGAGGGAAGAGCATTCCTCTATCTACTTTACTCATGCCCTGCATTATTTTGTTCATTTCAATAAAATCACCCCTCAGGCACTTTTTTCCAGACTAAAGAGCCCAAAATGTTTTAGCCTTTCCTCATAAGGGAGGTGCCCCAGTCCAGTAATCATTTTAGTCACTCTCTTTTGCACCTTTTCCAGTTCCACTATGTCTTTCTTGAGATGCGGTGACCAGAATTGTACACAATACTCCAGGTGTGGCCTTACTATCATTTTGTATAATGGCATTAAAATGTTGGCTGTTTTATTTTCACTCCCCTTTTTGATAATCCCTAGCATGGAATTGGCCTTCTTCACCGCTGCCACACATTGGGGAGACACCTTCATGGAACTGTCCACCAACACACCAAGATCTCTCTCCTGATCCATCACGGATAACTCAGAGCCCATGAGTTGATAGATAAAGTTTTGATTTTTTGCCCCAATATGCATTACCTGGCATTTGGCTACATTAAAGCGCATTTGCCACTTCGCAGCCCATTCCCCCAGTTTGGAGAGAGCCTTCTGGAGCTCTTCACAATCTTCTCTGGTTTTTACCACCCAGAAAAGTTTTATGTCATCTGTAAACTTGGCCACCTCACTGCTTATCTCTGTCTCCAGGTCATTTTTGAACAGATTGAAAAGCACCAGTCCCAGGACCGATCCCTGGGGCACACCGCTTTTCACTTCTCTCCAATGTAAAAATTTCCCATTGACACCTACTCTTTGTTTCCTGGATCTGAACCAGTTATCAATCCATAAGAAGACCTGCCCTCTCATCCCCTGACTGTGCAATTTTCTCAGCAGCCTTTGGTGAGGGACTGTGTCAAAAGCCTTCTGAAAATCCAGATAGACTATATCCACCGGTTCACCCAAATCCACGTGCCTGTTCCTTTTCAAAGAATTCTAAAAGGTTTGTCAGGCAAGACTTACCCTTACAGAAGCCATGCTGATTTTCTCTCAGCAAGGTGTTTCTTCTATGTGTTTCAAGTGAAATCCTCTATTATAGGTTAAAGTAGAAGGGTCAATGAAGTATATCTCAACAGATTATCACCTCAGTGTAGCCCTCACTCACATTTCTAACATTTAGTATTTTCTTGGCTGCTCCTGCCGACACTACCACCATTTCACTTCACCATTTCACACTTATGCTTATTGCTATTGGTTAAGTCAGTCCAATTAATTTTATGTGCAAGCATCTGATATTCAGAGATGGGGGGCTCCTGAAGAATCAGGAGGATCAAGGTGTGGCATCCAGTAGATACTGGCCATAGCAGTGAGTTTTCATTTGCCAGGAGAGAAAAAAGAGGGAGAACTTTTGACAACTCCGTTGTTGACTGTATGATGATTTTTGTTGAAAAAATATATTTTGAAAGAAAAATATTTTCCTGAAAATTGATTAAAATCCTTTTCCTTGCAAAAGATTCTGGGATGTGTATCATCTTGAGAAGCTTTCACCCAACCCAGTTTAATATCAATACTGTGGTACCTCAGATAACAAATTTAATTCATTCTCCGAGGCAATTGGTTATCTGAAAAAAATTGTTATCCGAAACACGGTTTCCCATAGGAATGAATTGGAAACCAATTAATCCGTTCCAGAGCCTGGGAAAATGACACAGACACCTCTTTTTTTGCTCAAAAGTCTTTATGAAGTGCACTGTAAAGGTACAGATGCAATGCCACCCGGGATAACTCTTTTTTACTGATGCATACTGGAAATTCGTTATCCGAGGCCATCCATAGGGAAAATTCATTATCCAAGGCAGCCCATAGATAAAATTCGCTATCCGAGGCAGACCATACCTAGAAATTGCGATTCGTTATCTGAGGCAGCCCTATATCTTGAAATTGCAATTCATTATCTGAAAAATTCGTTATTGGGGCATTCGTTATGGGAGGTATTACTGTATCAGTTTAATATCAATATCAAGAGATTGAGATATCAAGATATACTAAAGAAGAATTAAAAGCAAAAGATTTAACTTGAGAAACAAAACATAAACATAGATTGATTGTCTAATACAGGACTGGTTTCAACATGGACAAAATATGAGAAAGATGGGTTTTATGAATAAAAGATTATATTTGACAAGTTGCTGTTAGATTCAAATGAAAAGTTAATTAAGAAATTGTATCAATATATGCAGCTAGAATTTTGCATACTATGTATTGGGGGGAAACAAGATACTGAAACAAGAAGGATTGATAGAAAGGTGCTTGGAAATCAAAGAGATTGACATATCAGAAAAGTTAAAGGAACCTTTTTTATAGGGGAATTTTTAATAAGTTTTGAAAGAAAACTAAAAATGGGAAAAGATGGAAAAGAGCAACAAAGAGCAACAAAGATTTGATATTAGGTCTAATTCATAATAAAATATAATATGCTGGAATAAGGATAAAACAAAAATGTTATTGAATTCTTTTCATCTTTCCCCCATTTTGAGCTTTTGACTAAACTCAGGACAAGGTACTATTTTGTACTCTGAAAAGTATCCTGTACACTGTTGGGATCTTAAAATGATACAGTTGTCCAGCGCTATTTCACAGTTGATATACTTTAGTCCTGGTCTATCCCGGGACTGCATTATATAGGGCAAGGCCCCCTGGGGCAATCTGCCTGGGCCTGTTTGAGGCCTTTTGCACTTACCTGAGGTGTGGCGCTGCCCTGAATTGGCCTCCAATGGGCTTCCTGAGCCTGTTTGAGGATCCAGAAGTGGTTTCCGGTGATCCGGAAACCACTTCTGGGGACTCTGACAGGCCCAGGAAGCCCACCAGAGGCCTGATCAGGGTAGCACCAGGTCTAAAGTAATGTAGGAGGCCCCAGATAGCCCCCCCCCCAACTCCTGACCTGTCCAGCATTTGCAAATGACAGATTTTCCATTATTGCTGGTTGGGTCAGTTCCCTAACCCCCACGATAGGTGAGGGATTACTGTACCTCATAATACCACTTACATTTGTTAACTACTGTTTTTATATTTATTCTGTATACAGTAATATCTTGGTTTACAAGCATAATTTTTTCTGGAAACATGCTTGTAAACCAAAATACTCTTATATAAAAGTAAATTTCCCCATAAGAAATAATGGAAACCCAGATGATTCATTCTGGGGTCTCATGGACCACATACTGTATACACAAAATGCCAAAACTTGCAAAACAAGTTGGCTAGAAGTCCAGGGAGGGAGCAAGAGCTGGGGAAAGACCCACTGAAAGGCTGGGCTGAGAGGATGGCTCCTGCCCTTCGGGGAAAGCACCCCTGGCTGGGGCTGTGGGTGGGTGGGGAGCTGGAAATTATAATTCATTGTCTGAAAAAAAATTTATCAGGGGCATTCGTTATCCGAGGTATTACTGTATGTGGAATATAATCACAACAATTCTCTTAGAGCAGACAGCTATAGCTACCTTTGGCCAATTACATCACATGACATCTGGAAACTTCTGGGACGAAGATGAGAAGAGACAGAATCCATGATTTTGCTGAGGATTGCTTTGAGCAATGATGCTTGCTTCATTTAGGTAGAGCTAGGATTAATTTAGAATAGTCAGAGCGAGTCATTGTAACCAGTCAGAGAGAATAACAGCTTTTAATTTTTTTTTTTTTAGGGAAATAAGTCTATCTCGGGTCTGATAAGTATTTTGGTCTTTTTTTGAATCTTTTCACAATTATAACTTTTATTTGTAACATAGCATAGAAATAAAGCTCCATTATAATATATTTTGCCACGCTTGGATCATTTTAAGAATCCAATGGAACCTTTTAAAAAGTGTTTTTATTTATTTTGGGAAAATTTTGCTTAAGAGAGACAGAGCAGCTTCCCTGACTGGAGTCTAAACTGTTCCCCTCGGCCTATACAAACAACATAGGTTTTGGCACTTTAAACCAAAGTTTTAAACCATGGTATTACTGTATTTCAAATGAGAGAATTGGAAGAAAGTGCTAGGAAAATGAAATCATGGTAGAAGTCAATACATGAGCAGAAAATAGGGGATTAAAGGACAGGCAGGAAACAAGGCAAATTGCTGAGCTATAAAGCCTGTTTCAGACTGGTGCTTAATAATCACTTGCAGCTTTTAAAAATCCTGCCAGCTTCTTAATTAATATGATTTAGTTCACAGTGGAATGCTGTGGTTACTACAGGTAGAGTCCTTTAATGTTCAGATGTAATGGGTGCTGTTTTTCTCTCTCTTCACATTTGCTTCAGCGTTTCACCCCTCAGCAAAGACTAAAGTTCCTCCAGTTGTTTTCCGGTTAGTCTTCCTATTCACAGATTTCATCCCTTGGAAAAGGAGGCAGCCAAGCTAATTTGGTTGCTGTTGGCGTACAACCACAATTATGATTTTCTCTGCCATGCTGTTGACCCAGGGAAGTGCACTTACTAAGCTTCTCACTAAACAAAATGCTGTGACTAATCTGATGAGCTAGTTTGGCTATATGATTCTCAGAATGCTTGTGTGTGTTCATCCCTTTGACATAAATGCACAATGGATTTTTGAACCACATTGCCTGTGCTTTGAGTTGAGCTCAGAGGTGAATTTGCTTTGCATCTGTGTCTCCTAGACAGAGGATTCTCCCTCTTCCCTGGAAAACATGGTTATAGGATGTTTTCTTTAGACAGCAATGCTTACAAACTGGACTGATAAGCTCTTTCAGCAATGATAAACTTTTAATGGATCTTATGGAAAAAATAAGCTTCACAGATTTTATTAGAAGTATTGGATAGTAGTGGCTTATGCACCTGACTATCAGTTCTCTCCTGGAATGTCTAAATAGATTATTTTCTTATTAACATTTGTCTGAGGTTAGATTCAGATGTGTTGGTTAGAATTGCAGTTGGAAGGCACAACCAGTAACTCCATTAGATATACTGTATTCTGACTGAGGTTTTTTTGGGGGGGAGCTTTGAAGAAATTTCCTGAATTGAGGTGAATATATTCTGCAAAACTCCTTATTTTGGCAACAGTTCTAAGTAAAAAAATTCCTGCCAAGGGTTTCAGGGTTTTCATTTAAATTAAAATTAAACTGATTATGCTGCTATTGGTGGGTTTACTGAAGGTAGCTGTGGAGAATCAGAAAAGCCAGAGGAAGAGGGAAGCAGAGTGTTATGCAAATTTATAGTTGTGAATGTTTTCTGTGATGTAAGATTATTTAGTAGGTAAATATGTCATATGTCAGGTAAAAATGTGTCAGGCTGTATCTGGTCTGAAAGGTAGAGATAATCTATATAATACCTTCAGCTGGTAGTTTGCCAAGGTACAGCTAGCTGCTAGATGGAAGAAAGAATTTGTTAGAAAACTTTACACTGAACTATGTAATTGAGTTTGGGAAGTTATCTTTTTGGATTACAACTCCGGTGTCCTAGAGCCAGCATGGACACAAGCTTTAGAAGTTAGTCCAAAGAATATGTCTGTGAAGATTCTCAGTCATCCAGGTGAGTTTATCTGGAAGCTTAGTCATGGCTACTGGACTTCTTTTTCTTGAGAAACAGAAACGTTTCACTGCTCATCCAAACAGCTTCATCGGTCTGAATACAGCTAGTGTGAGTCCTCCATCTTATAGTCGGCTTTGACCTGTTGTCCCCCTGGTCTGAATTAGGCTCATAAGATGAACAATGGCCTGAATAGGCTTGTTAGGTAGACAACAGTATCCATAGCCTTAAGGTGAACAATGGCCTAAGGTGCTGAAACCCACGAAGTATGGGTTGTTAGCTATGGTCTTGGTGGTGAAGGCTCCTTGATTTGCCTGGGTATTGTTGAAAGCACAGCCTGATAAGTACCAGATAGACTGTGCCTGAGGCCCCCACCTCTGTTGAGAGAGGGGGTTTCAATGCTCACATGAATGGCTCTCCTGACCCTTTTCTCAAACCACCTATCTTCTCTGTCTAATATGTGTACATCCTCATCTTTGAATGAGTGCCCTTTGAGCTTCAAGTGCAGGTGTACTGCTGATTCTGGTCCACAGCTGTTACCCCTCCTATGTTGGGCAGTCCTTCTATTTAATGGCTGTTTAGTTTCCCAATGTAGAGGTCTGCACACATCCAGCATGAGAAGGAAAGGTCAAGGTGAAGTAGCCTTGCCTCTAGCACTCCCACATCCCTCTCCCAAGTTGATTGGGCAAAACAAAGAGAAACACAACAAATGGTGAGGCAATGCTGGAACTGATGATACAGAGACAGGTCTTATGCTTGCAAAGAGTATAACTTCCTCCTCTCCTCACAATGCAGAGCGAAAGGCAAGATGACATACACATCCCAGTTTCATACAGAGAAACTGACTGGACTGACAGCTGGATCTTATTTTAATACTGGTGACAGGAGAGCATTCATCACCATCTTCAGAAGAAGAAGGTAGGATGTGTGGACCAAAGCTCAGTCTCACTGCAGAGGGCCATAGCACGACTTGGGAACGTAGAGGATTAGGACTGCTGACCCTCCCCACCTCAGTTTGTGGATTAAGGTGATTCTTTTGCTCCTCCTAATGGTAGGACTCTGGGTTCTCTATCTGTAGAGTGATGGAGTAGGACTCTGGGCAGCAGGGTTTGAATCCCTGCTGAGCCACAAAAACTCACTGGGGGAATGGAACTGGTAACCCCCTTCTCCTTAAATATCTCATCTTGAAAATCCTGTTAGAGGTAGAGATGGGCACAAAATGAATTTTTGCTTCATTTTTAATTTTTCCTTTTATTCCCTAACAAAATGAAAAATGAAATGACCCATCCAAAAAAAAAAAACCCCACGAAACAAAACAAAGTAGAAATTTTCATTCCATTTTGTTTTGGTTTTCCCCCCAAAGAGGAATCCATTAAAGCAATGCATTCCTATTGGGAAAATCCCCCCTGCACCCGATTGGGTGGGGAAAACTATGGGTTTTTAAAACCCTTTTTTTTTGCTGCCTAAAGCCCCCCCCCCCCTACGTCTACTGATTGGCACTTGGGGCGGCAGCTGGTCAGCACTAGTTTTGAAAAAGCACTGACTGGCAGGGCCTTGCAAGCAAGCTGGTCGGTACTAATATATCTATAAAAAAGCAATGACCGGCTGGGAGGACCCCAACAGTTGTAAAAATAAATAAATAAAAAACAAAAAATGAAACAAAATGTATTTTTTAAAAAAAATTATTTGGTATGAAACAGAATGAAACAAAAAACCCAAATATGAAGAACATCTCTAGTTAGGGGTGCTATAAGATAGTTCGGACTTAACAGCATGTAACAACAATGATAAGTCCGGCTCTACATCTACTGTATCATAAAATGTTTTAGGACTGAAATGTCCATTACTGCTTTTTGTGTATGGGTAGCTCACAGAGTTGAGAGAGCCTGATGGTCTAAGTCAGGCCTGCCCAACAGGTAGACCACGGGCTACTGGTAGACCACAAAGTGTTCAAAAGTAGCCCGCTGGCCAGCAATAAAAAAGTGAGGGGATAAGATCTCCACTCCTCCCTCCCCCATCCCAAGGACCACCACTGCCCCAGCAAAGTTCTGAGTCTGCCACCCCACTGTCTCAGTTGAGTGGGGCAGTTCAAGGGCCATGGCACATTAAAATCTGTTCCCTCCAGAACAAATTAATTGGTTTTCAATGCATTCCTATAGGAAACCACTGCTCTACTTACAAAAGTTTTTACTTAGGAGCATGTGCTCGGAATTGATAAAATTAGTAAGTAGAGGTTTTAGTGTAGTAGCCCTCAAGCACTTGGGGCTGCAAAAAGTGGACCTTGGCCTGTTCAGAGTTGAACAGCCCTGGTCTAAGTCAACTCTGTCTCTTGGTCACAGTGATTCTGTAACCTGTATAGCAAGATGGAAGTTTGAATTACAAACTGAAGTACTTAGAACTCATTGTCAGAGTGTCAACTGCAACACCACTTGGCCTGTCTTTTGTTAAAGCCTAGGCTGAAATACTGCAAATGAAAAGTAGGTAATAAATCTGCTGGATGCAGATAGTCCATGGCTGTAAGGCATAATGCTTCATTTCACTTTTAGCCAAGAGATTTGGCACAGCTGTCATAAAATGAAAGCGATTTCTTTTTATGCCTGTAAAAAAATCAAACTTTGGATATTCTTGCTCATAATCTCTTTTCTTTTTTCCTATACGATTACTAGATTGTATCAACCCTGTACTAGCATGAAGTGTTATGTGTATGATCAGGCAGACATTCTCCCACCAATCGATGGGCCAGTTTTGTACATTTGTGAAAATCTAAACAGTAACGATTTCATGGAATTACACCATTCCAAGATGTAGGTGCAGCTGTTTCTTGTGCTAAATGTTCCATTCTGTCTCCCCCCCCCCCCTCCCATTTTTGCAGACCCGATGTTTGGTCTAGGTTAATTTAAATTGGTATTTCATTATTACTTGTCTCCATATTGTTTAAATTAAGATAATATGACTAATTTGGTTTGCCTTTCTGGGCTTTGACTACAATTATGTGTGGCTTAGTTTTTGTTTATTAGAAGACTTTTAATATATAATATGCTTATAAATCAAATTATACAGCAGAGAGAGTTTGGACTAGGACATATTATTTCTCTTTGAACCCTAATTGATCACTGCTGCTGTGAACTTAAGATATTATTTTGGCCTTACATATTTCCGGATAGTTACTGTTTCACATGTAATTTTGTTTCATTAAATGAAGTCAGTGTAACAGAGCGAAGGTAGGCTAAGACATGGGTTGTAACATATAGATCAGGCATGTCCAAACTTTGGCCCTCCAGATGTTCTGGACCCACAGTCCTTTGCCATTGGAAATACAGGCTTGGAATTCTGGGAGTTTTGGTCCAAAAGATCAGGAGGGCCAAAGTTTGGACTTGCCTGATATGGACTGAGTTCTGATCAGAGCTTAGAAACAGGTATTGTCTGGACCACATCGCTCACCGCCTCCCAGCTACCTATGTTGACTGAAAACCTCAGGAAGTTGTAGTCCCCTCAAAAATATCCTTTCTAAACTCTGTTTCCTGTCTTCATTATGATGTGCCTATCTTAACATGAAAAGGTTCTGAGACACACAAAACTGAGGAGCCATATACTGTATCCCAAAAGCATATTGATCACTGTATTCAGTACTCCAGTGACTAACCAGTTGTCTGTAGGAAGCTCACAAGCAGAACATGAGGGCAATGGTCCTGTGTTTCTCTTCCACAGCAACTGGCAATGAGAGGTATGCTGCCTCTGATAGTGAATTACATATGTAGCATGGCTAGTCTCTGATAGCCCCCCCCCCATGAACTTGTCTAATTCTCTTCTGGAGCCATCCATAATGATGGACTTCACTTGCATCTTGTAGCTTAACTACATAGTGGGGTGAGGACGTTGTTCCACCTGTTTGTTAGTCTTCCCATTCTGCTTTGTTGAAAGAGGGAACTTCATATGGGAAATAGAGAACTATCTGTAATCTGTTATGCCCTCCCTTGCTTATTTTATCTCTAAGGATACGGTATAGATTAACCTACACTTTCCCAAGAAATGCCATTGCCCCTTCTGCAGGGAATTTCTCATTCAAACTGCATTGCAGTAGTCCAGATGAGATGTTACTAATGTAATCAGATCAGAATATACGGCCACAGCAGCCCTGCAACATAGTCCAAATATTTCCAGGGGTGAACAACAGTGTGTGGGTATTGTGTGATTGTGTGCTATTCCATTGCAACAGGAACAATGGAGTCTCATGATACCTAATGATTGGAAAGTTTTACTTGTCATTAGCTTTGTCAAGTACTGCAAAAAGTAACTTTGATAAAAATTTGGAATGACACAAACCTTTTTGTTGTTTATGGTATAGTGCAGTGATGGCAAACCTTTTAGAGACCAAGTGCCCAAACTGCAATTCAAAACCCACTATTTTTTTTTTTTTTTTGCAAAGTGCCAATACAACAATTTAACCTGTATACAGGTGGCTATGAAGGGACAATGTCGGGTGCCTACAGAAAGGGCTCCAAGTGCCACTTTTGGCACCCGTGCCATAGGTTCACCATCACTGGTATAGTGGGACTTACTGCCATGTAAGTGTGTTTGAGATGATAGATTTAACTGTATTAACAAGTTGCCTGGTGTAAGCCTACATTGGCCAGCACACTGCTTAACACAGGCTGAGTATAATGCTCCACCCTGGCCTGATGTTGTGCAAGATGCAGATGGTCCTTGCCCCCCCCCCCACCATGCCTGCCCTTCTGTGGGCTGCTTTCAGGGTCTTTCTATTCAAATACGTTTTGATATATTTTGCTTCAACCCTTAGCCACCGTTACTTTGAGTTCCCTTTACTGAACTTTCCTGTGCAATTATAATAAATATCAGTTTTGACTTCCTGCTCCTCTGCATTGAGCTGTGTGCTGAGAAACTGCCCTTGTATTACAGTAGATCTACAATAATTCCTGACTGTCCTTCAAGAGAAATATGAGAATAATTTTGCCTCCTTAATACACCAGGTATGTGAGCTCTGAGGAATACCTGTAAATGCACAGGAATTGAGTTCTTCATTTTTAGTTCAGCAGGACATCTCTCCTGTGTAGCATTAGCCAATTAGATCAAATTTTGCAGCATATTAATTTGCTGCTCTGAAGGATGCTGATTCTGGAAAACAGACTTGAGTGGATGCACAAATTATTTGAATGTAGTCTGCTTAACAGAGGCCTCTGATTACTTCTTTGTAGAATATCCAAAGCCGTGGGGAGTAAAGGCTTCAAATAATCTTAGCTGTTCTCAAAGCAAAACAACATTCAAAACCAGGTGCAGATTAGAACCAAAAATATGTAAAATGCCAATTTAAAATACAGCAGATCTCAGTCATCCTTATGTATGATTTGCTGCTTTGTCTTCCTTTTTTCCTGAAAATATGTAGAGACAGATGAGTGTTGGAAAGTATTTTTTTATTATTGCCTGAGAGTGAAACACAGCAGAGCTAATCAATATTTTACATAGCAATTCTAAAAAAGGGACACCCCAAATGTGTGGCAGCGGTGAAGAAGGCCAATTCCATGCTAGGGATTATCAAAAAGGGGATTGAAAATAAAACAGCCAACATTATAATGCCATTATACAAAACGATAGTAAGGCCGCACCTGGAGTATTGTGTACAATTCTGGTCACCGCATCTCAAGAAAGACATAGTGGAACTGGAAAAGGTGCAGAAGAGAGCGACTGAAATGATTACTGGGCTGGGGCACCTCCCTTATGAGGAAAGGCTAAAACATTTGGGGCTCTTTGGTCTGGAAAAAAGGCGCCTGAGGGGGGATATGATTGAGACGTACCAAATAATGCAGGGCATGAGTAAAGTGGATAGAGGGAAGCTCTTTTCCCTCTCACAAAATACCAGAACTAGGGGATATACACTCAAATTGAGGGCTGGGAGAGTAAGAACAG